>VZTJ01004211.1:431469-456877 GCA_013397795.1 Orthonyx spaldingii | reverse complement strand
GCCGCGGCGGGCCCTGCCCGCTCCCCCGCCCGCCGGGCCCGCTTCTCCGGGGAGCCTCGCCCAGGCCCATGGCCCCATGAGGCGGCAGAAGGCTGCGGGGCAGCAGCGGCGGCGGCGGGGCTGAGGCGGAGGAGACGCCGGGACGGGTGCAGGAGGTGGGTGACCCCGGCGGGGTGTGAGGGAGGCGGCGGGGGGGCAGCGCGGCCCGCCCGGGGCCGGGGAGGCCTCAGGGGGGTCCCGCTCCGCGGCGCCCCCTGGCGGCCCCGGCGCTGCGGGGAGGTCGGGCCCGGGGCACGGGGGGTCCCCGGGATCTCCCCGGGCTGGGCCCCGCGGGGCTGCGGGACCCCTCGAACACCCCGCAAAGTTTGTGTGCGGAACACGGGGCTCGTCCCGCCGCGGTGCCCCGGTGTGCCCCCCGGCCGGGCAGCGGGGCTGGAGCCGAGCGGCCGCCTTTGTTAGGCCCCTGCTGCAGAGGAGGGCAGAAGAGAGGGAAGCTCCCCCCTGCCACGTCTCCGATCTTGAATCAAGTGTTGTGCTTCCAAATAAATAAATAATGATTTATCCTCCCCAATGCGGCTGAGCCGTCAGTGTAACTGGGGAAGGCTCATAAGGCTCATCTATCCCAGCACCCTCATAGAGCCAGAGCAGGTTACTTTTATTAGGCACTGAAGAATTTACATGGTCGGTTTGTCAAAGTTATGCTTTTCTTTTGCCTGGTTTGGTTTCTTTCTTCTTCTTCTTTTTTTTTTTTTTTTATAATTTTTATTTTAGTATTATTGCAAAAGTAGAGATCAAAGGAAAAATTATCAGTTTCCTTAGGTCTTGCAAATTGTTCCTTATGGTTTTTCTAAAACCTTGAGGTGAGGACTCCTAAGCAGAGCAAGCACTGCAGGCATGCGTGGTTTATAGGGAGAGATGCATCTCTGAACACCACTTACACCAGTTCTGGTTCAGTTTAGAATCCTGTGACTCCTCCAGTGACTGATGAAACTTCACGAGTAAAGTTTACACAGTTTGCACGTGCAGAGAAGGGAGGGAGCTGTCACAGCCCGAATTTCAGTGCGTGCTGTCCCTCACCCCTCAGTACCGTGTTTGTGCTCTCAGCCTGGGAGGGTTGGAGGGCTGCTCTGGTGTTCACAGCTGTAGCCTGGCGGTGCTCACGAGAGCTGAGTGTGACCTCAGTCCCCCATGGTGTTCTCTGTGACTCATGTGCCTGTGCTTTCAGCCTCATTTGACAGATGGGGAGCTGGGTGTCCTTCCCTCGGTGTATTCAGAGCTCGTGGTGATGTTGGTGTTCAAGTTCCTACCACTGACCTGTCATCCTTGCCTGTCACATTTGTTCATTTCTGTCTGCACAGCCTTTCCTCCCTGTGTTTCTTCCACCCTTCTCGTGATGCATGAGCTAATATTCTTTTCTTTGCAAGCAAAACACTGTTCTGGCTTGTTAGTTTTTTCCTGTTTACTGCTATTATCACTTCTCTCTGGTCAGGCCATGCTGGCTTCAGCTGTTCCTCTCCTGCACATCTTGCCTGTACATAAACTCTGGCATGTTTACTTGGCAGCTGCATTGATTCACCCAGTCCTAGAAAGTAAATGCAGATTCCAGTTGGTGTGGTCTGGAAAATAGTCTGTAGTTTAGAAAATGGTGGTTTCAGTGCTTTTAGCTTCTCTTTGATCTTGCCAGTGCTAAATCAAGGGCAGCACCCCTGGGAGTCCAACCCCAAAGGTGTCATTTTGGGCTGCTGTCATTCTTCTGTCAGGAGCGGGGAAGGGAAATGCACTTCTCTGCCAGTGGTGCAGGCACTGACTGAGGGGGAAGTGGGTGAGCAGGACAAGTGGTGGTCAGGGTGTATCTGTAGTCCCAAATCTTTTTTTCTTCTGTTTTCCCACAGTTTTGTTCTTTTAATGGGAAGTCTGGTTACGGGGTTTTTTTTGTGATAAACCACCTATTAAAGTGTTCAGTACACCTCATCAATAACTTGAAAAGTGCGATTGCATGCATGTTGTGTCCAGACTCCTCCAGTTTATGTGTGAAAACACCCATTCTGCTGAACTGGCTTTAGTGCTGTGCTTGGTCACACGTCTGGAGGGTTTTCTTCCTCTGTTTGTAACAGAAGCAAGGAAGCAGCTGTCGGGTTTTCACCTGTAACTCTGTGTGTAATACTTTTCCCCCTCCCCACCCCTCCATGCCAGGGTTCTGCAGTGCTCCAGGCAGCGAGTTTTGAAGCAGGATGGGAAAAAGACGCTGTGTTCCTCCACTTGAGCCCAAGCTGGCAGCTGGCTGTTGTGGGGTGAAGAAGCCCAAATTGTCTGGGAGTGGAACGCACAGTCATGGGAATCAGACCACAACTGTACCAAGCTCCAGTTCAGGTCCTCTTCAGAACCACCAGCACACAGATGGGAATAATGGAAGGGAGAACGTATCTGACTTGACTTTGGGCCCAGGAAATTCCCCCATTACTCGAATGAATCCCACTTCAGGAGCTCTGAGCCCACTTACTCGGCCCAATGGAACTGCCAACAGCACCAAGAACCTGGTGGTGACAGCAGAGATGTGCTGCTACTGCTTTGATGTACTCTACTGTCATCTCTACGGGTTCCCTCAGCCACGGCTTCCTCGATTTACCAATGACCCCTAGTGAGTACATCCTGACATGGGAGGAGAGCTGGGAAACAGCTTCCAGAGCTGTGGTTTGGTTGGGGAAGGGTGAAGGGTTTCCTCTGGGGAGTGGGAAAAGTGGTGTGCAGGGAGGAAGGGGGGCATTGTGCTCCTCACTTTGTCTGCTGGAAACAAAAGGATGCACAGTCAGTGCAGGAAAGATTAAAGTGTTGTTTGGTGATGGAGGTGAGTGAGCTTTAAAGAGTATCCTTCGAGAGAGAACCTTCTTAGCTCTACAGAAGTAGCTGGGCCAAGTATGAGCTTCTTCAGCTAACAGTCTGCTGTGTTCCTTGAGGCTTTGTGTTCTCTGTGGAGGAGTGCAAACCCACTTCATGGTAATCTTCTGGTAAAGTTTGCCTCCTTTGTAAGTAGATTCCTCTGCAAAAAATTAACTTGGCGGTGCCACCTATAAAATTGTACTTAAAAAACAGTTAAATAGCATCATTAATTTGAAGAAGCTCTAGTTTCTAGTGTGAGACACTGACTTGGAGAAGGGAAGAGACTTCCTTCTGCAAAGCAGATGGAAAGGGAATGAAGTAAGAAGTTGGAACAAGTTTCCAGTTCATACTGAAACAAATGCTGGGTTGGTGAGGATTGGACAAGGACACTCACAGGAGTCTTCAGCTGTCCAAGTTAATGGGTTTAGCAGGGAGGGGAATCTAAAAATCACCAGATATAGAAGATGTGTTAGGGAGATAGAATTAGTTGGGCAGTGTGGGGAGAAATCATAGAATCATTTAGGTTGGAAAAGCCTTTGACTCCAACCATGAACCTGACACTGCCAGGAGAGTTAACTTTCAAGGACGATACCAAGGTTAGGAGGAAAGGAGATGTGTGTGAGCAGAAGTGAGGAGAAGGATTTATGAAGCTGTTTCACTTTGGTGAGATTTAGCTAATGTTTATCTGAAGGTTGACTGCGTAGGTGTGGAAATGTTAATGTTGTTAAAATGTTTGTTGAAAGAATTATATGGGAAAGATCAATGACAGATGGACCTTCTGACACTCCTCCAATAGATAAAATAAAAAGTTGCTGACATCCTTAATTTAAGCTGATGAATTTTAAATTGCAGTAAGGAACAATGGCTTAAACAGGTCAAGGACTCTTTGTGTGTATTCGGTGTCTGCCCACCTCACTGCTGTCAGGGTGGATGTAGGTTGTGCTTCCATGCAGTTGTTATTCAAGCTGGATTATGGATACATGTTCTGAATGCTGCTGCAGAGTTAAACAGAGTAAGCTGTTTAATGCTCTAAATACAAATTAATAGAGAAATGCTCTGGACTAGGATATCAAATGGTTCCAGGGACTCCCCAGGCTGAAACATTTCTGGTGTTCATACCTACACTAAGTAGGCTCCCTTTAGAACATTTTATGTTAGTCTGCTTATTATTTTGTCACTTGAAATGCAAAGGGTTATTTGCTGTTGTTCTGTTAAGCCGGTAAGAGAGATGGTTTTATAGAGCTGCATTCTTTTGGTGTCAGAGGAGATTTCTGGCTGGATTCTGTTGCTTTTTCTGTTGACTAGTTTCAAAAAGGATGTCGTTTGGGGAATAGCAGCTGGTTGAATTTTATGCCCAGATTTGAAAAGTTAAAAATTGTTCATTGGTTATTTCCGTGCTCCTAATTACAAGTCTTTTAGATCAGCACACCAACAAAGCATAACCAGCCCTTCCCTTCTCTTCCCCTGTCAGCAAATGCTTACCTGGATTTCCTTGTGTTTCAGCATTTATGCTGTTGCTTCCAGGAAATAGTTGGATGTACCCCAGGGAAAAGAATGGGGTTTGCTGTCTTGGAGAGGAGCACACAAGGACAGATTGTCCCACCTGAGATAGTCATGTCATGAACTTCAAGCCAAATGTTATCAAATTCGAGAGTAAGCAAAGTGAAAATACAGAAATAATTTGCATTCTGGCCTTTTGTGATATAATTAATGTCAGTGTGAGAGATCTTTGGACAAAACAAAGGTTTATACCAGAAGTCTCTCTGGACAGACGGAGAAGAGACTGTTGATTGAATAGAAAGAGGCACAGCCTGTTCTTAAACTTGTTTTTGAACTGGTGCTGAACCTTAAAGTAAAGATAAGAGTAGGTGTGAAGGTCAGGACTTGGCATAAACAGTCTGATAACATGCAAGTCACAGGGTTCTGAACTGAAAACCACCGTGAATTTCAGTTACCAGCTTGAGGGGAAATGCAAATGGACAAGAGTCTTGATGGGAATTGTGGAGCTGGTGGATACCTGTGAAGCAGGGTTCCCTGATTCCAGTGTTAGCAGAGATGTTCACAGATCAGTGGGGAGATGGTGGCATTGCAAGTGGCAAAGGAAGAAAATATCCCCCTTACTATTCAGGTTACTGCAAGTAATTACAATTTGGAACCTGTGCAAGTAGTTAATTGGTAACTTCTTCCACTTTTGTACTTTAGTCTGATTTTTTTAATAGTAGGTATTACAAACTGGTGCTAAAACTATGCCATGGAAGTTTCTGGTTGCCATGCAAGACAAATAATAAGATATTTGCATCATAAAATCTGTTCTGTAACAGGTTTTTCCCTAGTACAAGCTAAACCCTGATTTGAACAAACTGTATTTTTCTACTTTAAAATTCCCTTTGTAGTTGCAATTGATGCAGCTAATTTTTCGTTGCTGAAATTCCCCTCTCAGCCCAAAAACCCTCATCAAACACATACAAGTGGGATGTTGTGGCTGGGGATGAAACAGTTGACATAATCTGCTGAGGATATGGCTGCAAAGTACCAGTAAATGCTCCTGGATGAACATGGACAAAAGATTGTTGTGACTTTTCTCAGTACATCTGGGAAATAACACTTTTCAAGGAGGAGCTCTGGAACAATGGGCTTATTGTCAGCTGCACCTGCAATTTGCTGAGTGCATTTATTCTTCAGAGACAGAAACATCATCTTCTCTGCAGTGAAAATAGTGAAATTTTATCTGTGTGTATGGAATCATGTCTCTTTTTCTGCCTCAGTTGTTCTGACCACAATGAAAAATGGCTTTAAATGTGCTTTAAGGTATTTTAAAATATACAACCTTCTGAATGCAATTATCTTCTCCACTCTGATAATATCTCTTGCATAAAGCTGTGTTGCAGCTCAGTGGAAAGATGAGTTGTGGGATTTTTTTACCTTTGGAAGGGGAAAGAGGTAAATTGAAAATGTAAACCTGCAATTTGAATTGAAGGGGAATTTACTTAGATTTGTGTTCTGTGAGTGATGGTTTTTATGTTCTCCCTTGCCTTTTCTCTTTGGGGTGAATGTCACATAGACTGAGCAGTACTTTCAAAATTTTTATTAGATTAAGTTGAATTGCCACTGAACTTGTGACAGCAGTGTTTCTTAGAGATCTCTTGTATAAGTTTAGTATATATATTTTTAAGTTTTCTAATGTATTTTCTTACAGTCTTCTTCTGTTTTCTCTTTCAAAGTATGATAGCTAGATGAAAATGTAGAGAAATTATATCCTGCAAGTGCCTTGAAGTGTTACTGGAAAACTGGAACAGTAAATCCTCTCTCTTGGTCAAGCCAATCAGGTTATTGTCGGGTGTGGAAGGCTGTTTCCACTTCCTCTCTGGGCAAAGTCCTTCACAATTACCACTCAAGGGCTAATTGCTCTTTTGGGTGGTACTTATGCCGTTGGTCGCAGCTGGCAACTAGATCCTGAATGATGGATTTATGCTGTGATGGATTTGATTCCATTGTTGCTCTGAGGAACATCACTGGGCATTGATTTATTACTGCAGTTTAAATTATATTCTCGCTACGTAGACATAAGAAGTTCTGTTGCTGTGTTTGAGAAACCATCCACGCTCCGTGCTGGTTTTGTTGTCTGAACAGGATATCTTAGCATTTTTTGTAATGTTTGCTGCAGAGGTATGTTGCTTACAAGAGCTTCAAGAGTCCGAGGAAAATAAATGTCTGAGCTGTGTTGTCAAATGAGTCTTGGTGGTTCAAAACTCCTGGCAATGTTTTTTTCATCTCAGAAAATCATATTCTATCATATTACTTAAAGCTCAATAGAAATCCACAGACTGGTGACTTGTGTTTAGTGCTCTATACTCTGAACAAGTCACAGAATCCCTCATCCTGTTTTTATAATCAGATCAGCATTATGAGTTGCCTTACAGAATTTTGCAGATGTTCGGACATTCTTGTAGAGCTGCAACCACCACTGTCCTTTTAGTGTTTCTCTCTACAGCTCTTTGCAATTTCACTCACTTCTGTGTAAGTTAAATTTTTTTGTATTTATTGTTCACAGTCATCTTTACCTGTTTATCTCTACATAGAGCTCTGTTATTCTGAACTTGTTATTCTTTAAGGCCAAATCATGAGTTCTAGTTTAACACCTTGAAATGAGCCTGCTGAGTTTGAGACTCTACTGTTATGCCTGTAAATTTGTGATGGTAGACAGGAAAGTGGAAATCCAGGTGATGTTTGAGTAGGAAAAATAGTGCTTTAGATATGTGTTCAACAGGAGAGAATATGTGTAAATATAAATCAAATATAAGGTAAGCAAAAGATAGAGACATACACTGCTTGAGCCTTAGGGATGGACCCAGAAGTCAGATTCTCATGGAAATAACAGGGAGATAAAATAATCTGGATTTCTCTTTATTCTTTAAGAAAAAGCAAAAAAGCTTTTGTTGCAAATCTGATTTATAGAAATGGTAGTATCAAGAACTAATTTGCATCATCTATATTAATTTTTATATGAGCTATGCTGTAAACTAGTGGATGCTACAAAGTGAGGCCAATACTGACAGGCAATCAGTGGAATCAAATAACGTCTAATATCTTCTAATAACATCAAATAACTTGTAATATCATTCATTAGAAGACAGCACAGAGTCTGGCCAGGAAGGTGTCCATGGAGGACTTGCAGAGTGCTGCTGGAGAGGAGGGAGTGCTGAAAATGTGGAGGGGAGTGTTGGGGTTTCCATGTGGGGAGGGTGGGCATGAAGTTAGTTATTGCTGGATGGCAGGTGAGCAAACCTGCCCACTGGGGTTCACTGGAGAGAGAGAAAGCAGAGGCGTGTGGCTCTTTTACACCTTGGTTGTCTCCCCTTAGCAACCAAGCATCTGCAGAGGCTGGAAGGTTTCCTTTTTTTGCCTTTTCAGTCCACTCTTTGTGACGTGGAAGACGGGGCGAGACAAGCGGCTTCGTGGCTGCATCGGGACCTTTTCAGCCATGAATCTTCACTCAGGACTCAGGGAATATACATTAACCAGGTCAGTGTAAAAATGAAATAAACACGAAATTAGTTCGTTTACTGAGGATCTGTAAGGATTCAAGGCTGGGATGTTGGATCGAGGTAGTTCAGTGGAATATACTTCACAATGAAATAAACCTGAGTGTGTGATTGTTATGGAGAGGTGATATATCAGGATTTAGTGGAACATCTTTGCAAAAGGTGAGCTGCGTTTGACATTTTAAGGCTAGTGTCAAATCTGACTTGCATGCTAATAGTTTTGACATCTGTAGCATATAATTTCTCTCCGACTGCAGTAGGCATTGGACAGCATCAGGAAGCTTGCCACTGGTATTACAGTTCATTAGATTAGGGAGAGATGCAAATCACCTTCTCTGCAGTAGCAGAGAAACATGTTTCATGCAGGCATAATCAAAAAGGGAATAATTGAGCATCTGACACTTTAATGTGGTGCCTGTGTTGGTTGATATATCTTCTCTTCCCTTTAGTGCACTTAAGGACAGCCGATTTCCCCCCCTGACCCGCGAGGAGCTGCCCAAACTCTTCTGCTCTGTCTCCCTCCTCACTAACTTTGAGGATGCCAGTGACTACCTGGACTGGGAGGTGAGAACAGGTGCATTTGGAACTCTGCATCACTCTCTCGTTCCATTCGGGTTCGGGTTAGTACATGGTGATGTATCTCCTTCATTACAGGGGTGTATGGGGATAGGAGAGGCTGGGAACAGAAGAAATGGGGCTGGAAAACTAGAAGGAAGGAAGAGGATGGCCTAGCAGTGTGCTTTTGGTTGGGGGGATCTGAATGGGAATAAAAGAAACATGAAAGTGGTTCATGGACTTGGCGCAGTAGGAGATGGGTGTAAATACATCTGTAAAAACCTGGGAAGTGTTGTGATGGTGTGAACAGAAACTGGAAGTAAAAAGTAGTTAAGACCAAAGGTGTGAGTGGTTTTTAGGACCTTGTACATGGAAGTGTATTTCGTTCAAGGATATTTATATATGTAGGACTTTATAATTGGGTAATCTTAGGCATCATTCTTGTGTGCAGAGATATTGTCTTTCTTCCGTGACACAAGAGAAGGAAAACTGCCAAGACAGGAGAAGTGGCAGGGACACTGGTGAGGCTTGTCTGGGAAGGGTGGCTAAGAGAGCTCCTTGTGAGACCTGCCAGGCAAGAGCAGAGAGTGGGGAAGAGAATGACGTTATCCAGGCAAAATTACCTTATCCAGAGAGAGAGAGAGAGAGATACACAGCGTTGTGGGAATGACAACTCAATCATGAACTCAGTGCTAGCAAACACCTCTTATTTGGCTGTTCATTTCCATCTATAGGTTGGAATCCATGGGATCAGAATAGAGTTCATCAATGAGAAAGGTGTCAAACGCACAGCCACGTATTTACCTGAGGTTGCTAAGGAACAAGGTGGGTTTGAGATGGCAGCCAAACATGACAACACATTGTGTCACAGAATTGGGTAACTTAAATCTGTCCATCTGGGGCTTGGAGTAGAATGCTGTCCTTATAGTGGTGCCATGGAACCACCAGGCTTAATCCTGACAACTGACACCTGATACAGCTGCTGCTGGGTTTTCATCTGGCCTTTCTCTCATCCCATATCTCTGCACAGCTGTATCTTAGTGTCAGAATGTTTTAGGGCTGAAGAAATAGAGGATCTCAAAGTATGGATCTTCCAGCCTCATTCAGCATTGCATCCTTCCTCTTCTGTGTTTCTCCCACCAACTAGGATAACTGCACGCTGCACAGCACCAACAGGAGAGTCACTTTCCTCCTCATTCTTGCCAAAGTAGCGTCCTCCAGAGGAGGGCTAGAAACACAGCCCCTCTGGAGCACACTTCCCACGCAAATAGAGTAGTGGTCACCATGGTAACTGCTCAAAATATTGCCTCCTCCTTTCCTCCACCTAGCAGAGTGGAGTGGTCGCATCCTTCTGGCTCTGGGGCAAAAGACTAAGGTAGGAATTTTAACTCTGGTCTCTCACATAGCAGTGCACTGTGCTATCACTAGAGCATCAATCCCAATTTGTCTATGTAAAAAGCTAAGTATTATTTTATTTATATGAGAGAGCTAAGTGGCACATGATGGAAAAACTCGGGGTCCCTGCAACAGTAGCAAGGCACAGACCTTTATAAGAAGACATGGAATGGAAAATGGAATTACTGTTTCATAGAACAGCTCCAGTATGAGTTTAAAGGGATAGGCATGTACAGATAATGTGCATGCATCAGGCCATGTATGTCCAGTTCAACACTAGGATTTCTAAAGCTCAGAGTTTCCTGTTTAGTAGTTTGCTTTTCTAGAGTGCTTTTAATGCATCTCTGGTGTTTTTGAAACTTTTTTTTTATATTGAAAAATTTGCCTTGCTTCTGTTTTTCAATAGACTGGGATCAGATCCAGACCATAGACTCCTTACTCAGGAAAGGTGGCTTTAAGGCTCCCATTACCAATGATTTTAGGAAAACAATTAAACTTACCAGGTAAGTAGATGTATTTGCTGTCTTTTAATTTTACTTTATAGTGTTTTCTGGGTGATTTAAAATATTTGTGCTTGATGTAAGTCTGCATGCCTCTTCCAGAGGAGATGTAGAGTGAAAGACCAAATCACAAATGCCATGTGTGAAGCATATAATTCACCTAGAATTAAGCACAATATGTTTGGTCTGTGCAGGATCAAAGGTGGCATTTTTCTAAGAGAAGTGTCACGGGTTTTAGCATTACCATCCCTGTGAAAGAGCAGAAGCAGAACCTTTGAAAGTTAAAAAGGTAGATTTTTTTCAGTCTCTTTTCAATGAATCCTTTTCTCAGCGTGCTCACCTGTGAATGATGTAGCTATTCGTAGGTGATTGCTGTCTTAAAACCAAACCACACTCAAATTTGGCTGGTTTTCAGAATTTGCTTGCTTTTCTATACACCCAGCTGTCCTATTAGTTTCTGCCCCCTTTATGTTAGTAAAAATTGGGACTTTCTGGTTTTGTATAGAAACACTAATTTATCAGGTCATTCTTTACCTCTAGAGAAATGAGGTGGGTGTGCAGGGTTTTCTTTAACAGCAGATGACAGGATGAAGCTTTTCCTTAAAATCTAATGTAACATGGTTTTAGTGCAACTCACAGCCACTTTGTAGCTGGCTGTTGTTTAGTGTGCTTTACAAGAACTTGGAAAACTCCAGTTTCTCCAAGGAACTTCACATTTTGTGAATTCTGATTGTACAACATGGAGTAAGTCATTTATATGCTATAATAAACCTCTCTTTACCCACCTCTCCATTCTTTTCACTTTCTTTTCAAATGTGGGCATAAGCACAAAAGTAAACAACAGTGAAATACTTATTGTTTAGTCACTGCAGTTGGATCTTCTTCCAGCAAACTTTTCATGCCATTTTTGTCCATTGCGTGTGGATAAAGGAGAATAAAAATCGATCTGCTACTTCAGGCATCCCTTTAATTATGACCACCTTGATTAGGGTTCATCTTTTGGGACACTGGAGCTAATTCAAGCTCAGATAGGTTATTCATAGTAGTGGGTTCCTCTTGGTCAACACTGGCTGTGAGCTACAGGGCAGTCTGGGGTGAATATTTTTCTGTCCAGCCCCTCCGTGTGGCGCGGTCTGACGCTGTTTTTGTGCCACTGTCCCCACAGGTACCGCAGTGAGAAGGTGACAATCAGTTATGCAGAGTACATGGCCTCCCGGCAGCATTGTTTCCAGAATGGCACCCTTCATGCCCCGCCCCTCTACAATCATTACTCCTGACACACGGCTGCATGACCAGTCCCACTCCCCAGTCGCTGCCAACAGCTATGACATCATCGGGGCCGACGCCTCCTCTTCCTGGTCCAGTTACTTCTATTACTGCACCATTTTATGATGCTAGCTTCCGTTGCCAAGTCTGCCTTCCCACTGACCTGGGGGGAGGAGGAGAGCGTGACAGGACTTCAGGGGCCCAAGCCTTATCTCAGCCTTGCCTCCGAGCGGGGGTTCAGTTGGATTGGGGCTCCATGCCTACGAACTGTCGTGAGGTGCAGAAGACCTTTAGGAGTGAAAGCGCTGCTTCGGACTGATCCGTTCCCGGGTGTTACTGACACTCTGGAAACTTGAGTTGTTCGTTTTGGAAGCCCCCCAGATCAAGTAGGAGCATTCCCCTGGCAGCCTGGGCAACGGAGTCCAACAAAACATTTTTTAGGTTCTTTTTAATTTTTTTTTTAACCTCTGGTATCTGTTGTGTACTGAGAGCTGACTGCAGTCCCCACGCATCACAGGCGGACATCATGATATTGGGGAGGGTTGAACACCTGGACAGCACCCCATTCTCATGGACAGAAAACATGTGAAAAATTAATCCATTATTTAAATAAACCGTTGAAGGCTTTAAGACTCAGATCCTTGGTAGGTTGGATTCTTTAGACATCCTCGTGGTTTACAGTTTTGTGGGTTTTCAGACAGACCTTGGTGATGAAGCCTGCCATGAAATGCAGTGCTGTTTTGCCTGTAAGAGAGCAGCATGGCATGTGCTGTGTACACGGAGGAAAAGACACTCCAGTGTCCCTGGACAGTCTTTGTTATGACCAAGTTTTGTTTCCAAATATTTGTAGGAGACAGGATTAGGGCTGGGGAGGAGTTTGCAGAGCATCGGCAGTAGTTGTACAGGTGAGACAAGTGACTGAAATTTATTTAATTTAAGCTAACAGTCATGGGGACCTTCCTTTTGATAGGGCAGCCACTTTTGCCCGTATGACTACTGATCTTAGGGGCTGGGAGTGTTCCAGTTTATTCCAGGCCTACGGAATAGTGCTGTGTAGTTTGGCTGGTAAGATTTCTCTTACTCAGCTTAGTCATTGCCACATCCAGGCAGCAAGGGGGGAAGTCTGTATTACCCAAAGTGCATGAAACTCATGTGCATTCTGTATTTCTTCTCCCATGGCTGATGATCACAAGGAATATTCTTTCCTAAAGGGAAGTTATCAGTGTTTATTCTGCAGCATCATTGAGGGATGTCATAAACTCTGAATTATGACATACTTTCAGTGAGGTAACTGGACTTCAGAATATAGTTCGGGATGGGTTTGGTTGGTTGGTTGGTTTTCCAAGCCTCTGGAGGGTCAGTAATGATTGGGGAAGAAAATACAAGTGCACAGCAGAGTTGTGGCTGTTTGGTTGCCCACATCTTTGGAGCCTGCTTGTGTAATTGGCTGGTGTTTGAAGCCTGAAATTATACCGTGGTGTGGCAGGGAGTAGGGCTGGTAGGAAGCTGAGAATGGCAGGGTGCTGCTCCTGGTCCTGAGGAAGCAGGGCACAACTTGTGCCACTTTGTTTCCTGTTGGTGTAAGGTTCTGCTGGAGGAGAGAGATGTGAGGGAGATGACTCTGGATAACAGTGCAATATTGACCCAGCTCTCATTCTGTATCGGGTCATTCTTAAAAATTACCACTTTCCCCTTGTGATGTTGTTGAAAAGCAATTGCAGCTGAAAGGATTGTTCCGTGACTTCCTGCTGCTGAGAATAAATGAGTCTCGTTACAAACCACTCCAGTTTGTAATTACTCTGAGCCAGGTGCCGCGTAGTGATGGGGGAGGGTGGGGTCAGCTCCAGGCATACCACTCACCTTTCAGCTGTCAAACAGTATGATACATAGGGCTACACTCATTACTGTTCAAGTGTTCTATGTTAGAATTTAATTTCTAAAAGGTTTAAAAAAAAAGGCAAAAAAATGGTGCTAAAACTTCACCCCTGAGCACGCTCGGTGAGACTGGTCATGCAGGCGTACAGTGCCAGGCTTTTCAACTATACTGTTTCTTTTTCAGATGTTTGCCCTGTTCTGTGTCTTCAACAGTGTATAGTGTTTTCCTGATTTCAGTTTCTTTGACTAGGGGATGACTAAAGGGTGGGGTGGGGAGGGTTAGTTGTCATTTTTTTAAAGAACAGAATTTTAGGATTGAGTAACTTGGTTGGTTTAAGCCTGAAGTGGGACAGATGGTTTGGGACTGGGGAAGTCTTATCCTCTCCCACTTCTATTTCCCCACTCAGTCTGTTTAAAAAAAAACAAAAAAACAAAACATAAATGCCTCTGAATATGTACTGTGTTCTTGTCTTGTTGCAGTGAGAACAGAAGCTGGCAGATCAGAAACACTGATCTGCTGCCTAAGGAACAGGCCCTCTCAGCTTTAGTCCCTTAAGGGTCCAGCTATAAAATCAGTTGAAATCTGTGTCAGTAGCTAAGTCAGCTCAGAGAAACGTGTGACAAGGACAGGTGGTCTCAGGAAATAATCCCGTTTCTAGATCATTACATGGCAGCTATGCATAAGGATGAAAGAGGTGAACTAGGAACCAATTGTCGTTTGAATTGCCTCAAGATGGAGACAACCAAAATCGGTGGCCAATTGATCTGAGATTTTCTCCGTGGCTGCTTGGCTGGGACAGCTGGTTAGAACTGCTCCTCACAGCAACTGTTACCTGGTTTGATCTGGATTGACTCATCCTTAGAAGCAAGTGCCTTTTGGTCTAGAAGGGCTTATTCTCATGACAACCACAACTGATAAATAATCTCACTGCAATGATGAAATGTCTTTGTTTTACAGTAATTACAGGAGAATGTCTTTGATCACTGGAGTCTGTCAGTTTTGAAATGTTTTCACTGTGAGGTTCTTTTTTTTTTTTTTTCATGTTGTTCAACAGTCAATCTCAGCTGAAGCCACTTCAGTTTGGGAATGTTATATGGTCAAAATATCACATATCTACAATTTATCAGAACAAAAAACATCTGTAAGGAAATCTAGGAGTTCATTTTAACCTTTGCACAGAATAATTTGTTTTCATAGTACATTAACAAACCTCTGCAGTCTTCACTGACTATTAGTGCTGTTTTCTGTTTGTATTCAGAAACTACATGTTGTTTTGTTGGGGTTTTTTTTTGGTTAATTTATTTCCTTAAAGCAGGAGACCTCTTTTGACCTACAGTGCAGAGACGTCAGACCAATTCTTTATATTACACTTGGTTGCCTCCTACCTATATAATAATTTCTGAGTGTAAATAATTGAACTCTATCCTCTAATGAAGTATTGTAGAGAATAAATCATAATGGATAAAGATTATTTGTACTGTCCTCTTTATGTGAGTTCTCACAGCCTTTATGGGGGATAAGATGAAATTGTTCTCATGTAGGAAGACAAAGAATATATCACAGGTTTGAAGAGCAAACCTGTAAATTACACCACATATTCAAAACCAGGGAGCTGGCCACAGTGGGATCACAGCTGTCTGGAAACACACCAATAATCAAACAGGTTCACTAGAAGAAAGCAAGGCAGAAAAATAGTAGGAAAATTAAAACCAAATATTAAATATATTTCATTAATAATGGCATAGCAATGGCCTTGTATCCTGAAATAATGTTTGCTTGACAATAACTTTCTATCATTTGTCATGATGGTGAAATGTATAAAGCACATACATACAGAGTACTGTAAACCTTTCTTTAACTCAGAATTGTTCTTTTGGGTTGTCTTCTAAAATGAACTGAGAACAAATTGTCTGTACTTTAGGGCTATGGTCTTTGGGTGATCTAAAAATCTTATTTCAGAGGAAAAAAAACACCCATCTTTCTCAATTCTTACTATTTTTATGTTTGCTTTGAGACAGGATTAACTGATTTGTAGAACAGTTTTGAATTGTATCTCTGCCTTACATGGGTTTTTTCCATACATTTTCAGATAACTGTTCACTTTTTTATCTACAGCAGATGTATCCTTAGAGATGCTACATTTTCTGCTTGTGGCTGGATGTCAATAAACAGTCTAAAGACCCAAAAAAAACACCCACCCAACCAAGAGGGAGGGTAGTTTTGACTTAAATATGCCTGAGAAGCTCATTTATCTCAGTGCAACTACAAAGCAAAAACCTATTTTCAGGTGCTGGTCCTAGGAAGGCCACAAAGTCAATCCCTCAGGCGAAGTGAGGCAGATGCTGTGACTAAAGTGATTTCCAGGTGATTTCCAGTTGAATTTTCGTGTGAATTCTGAAGTTACCCATATCCCTACCACCCACTGCTGTTGTGTGCCCCGGGGAGTTATCAAGTCTGTTCTCTCAGCTTTGTCGGCAGGGATACAGTGACTAAATTTGTGTATTTTAGTGTCTGTGCTTTCCTTACTTGATTTTTTTTTTATTTCCTACTGAACCAGGCAGACATAAAATCTTTGTCTGGTGTCTTTCATCAGAGGTTCTTCCACAGGAATGCTCAGCAATGCTCACAGGGAGGATGAGGCCAGGTAGAAGGGTATACATATGACTGCATGCTGAAATAGGTCAATCCAGGCTAAATATAAACCAGGATAATTCTCCTGGAAACAGTTTCTTCTGTTGTTACTTCTGTTTGAAACAAGAAACAAAATGAAAGAGTCATTTAGCACACTATTCTTTCTAGAACCAAACTGCAGAAAGATTAGCAGAAGCTTCTAGAGGATACTTCAAATGAAGAATACTTTAGCATTTTTTTTAAACACAGAAATTTGTTTTATCTGTGGTTGAGAAATGCCATTTCTATCTTGAAAACCAGAACATTTTGCTATACAACTCAGTAGTAATATGTATACTGGTAGCACATGGAGCAGTGTGATAGAAAAGTTCCTAAGATGATTCTGGGGAGAGAAGATTTGTGAATATGTTTGATGATCACTCACAAAACACAGCAAGCACAGAAGAGTATTGTTACTGTGTTCTTTAAAACAAGTATATAATTCTACAAATTGAACAATATCCAGATTAGGGAACCACATTTTTTCTTTTTCTGTGGTCAGCTAGACTGCTCTTATAATCAGATTAATTCTGGCATAAATAATGTAGTGTACAACCAGTTGATTGTTATGTCATATGTATTTAAAAACTGAAGAGATCATGCAGTTTTGCATTCAGTGTCTCACTATGCCTTTATTACAGGATATTAATATAACTTTACTTTGCTCATACATGTTGACTCATTATAGATTTGGATATATCATTTTAAATGGAGTAAAAATAAAGGTAAAATGGTGTGAAAACCTAAACCTGAGGAGTTATACTTTAAGTACACAATGAAAATCAGGCATGTCTTGTGCAACACTGGCTACTGTGGCACCTGGTGCTCCCTGTGGGTGGTTAGCTCCACAAGGATCTACTCCCATCACACTGGCACTCCACAGAAAAGACATAATTACTGTTAGCTTGAAAAACCCCTAGGAAAATCACATTTATTCTGCTGAATTAAATTCCTGAATTAAAAGGAAAGCATGTTACAAAACAGGTTTATGCTAATAATAGAATATCCTTGTTATCAGTCATTCCTACATTTGATTACATGGAGATACTGAGCATTTTGTAAGGTCTCTGTAGGTGCAATTAGTTGTTACAGGATATGTTTAAACTGTGGCAACACAGAAATTACCATGATAGGTCTGCCTAACAATCTGCTGCTCAATACCATGTCTCCAGCAAGGATCAAAGTTTTTTGCCCTGAAATATGGAATATTAGAGACTTTGTTCATGATAAACTACATTGGTCAAGTATTCTTTTTTTCAATCTATTTATTTTAGGATGTCACCAGTAAAGCTACCTGAAAGCTCCCATAGTCATTCACTTTCTTTTAATGAAGCTCATCTGACTTTTCTATGCATATTTTGTTGATAAATGCCAAACAGTCATTATTAGTGAGGAAGAAGCCAGTGTGCATTTTAAAAATAACAAAAGGTCAGGTACTCTGCTACCTTTGGTTTGTTGCAGCAGCTGAACAATATTTACTGTGGGGTTTATAAGTTTATTTTTAAAATTCTTTTTTAAAAAAAGGTGGGGGGAAGCAGCTTCCATTCAAGAACATTTTTATTTTGCTCTTGAGACCTTAACCAAACACGTCAGTGATAATAAACTTAATCTTTCATGATAGCCTCTTTAACTGTACCTATAAAATCTTGGTTTTGTATGCTTAAGTAGAATGGACCCTTGGAGGAAAACAAAAAGGGAAATTAATAACTTAAACCTCTGTGAGCTACCTACTGCTCTGAGAATCATGACGTTCTGAGCTGATGGGTTATTTGAGAAGCCATCAGGATTCCAAGTGATTATAAATGCATCTCTCCTCAATCTGGCATGGATTTCTTTGTTTTCTTGTAAGCCTAATTGAAATTGTTTAATTTGCCAGATGTTCCCCAAGATATTTCCATTCTATCTTCCTGAATGTCTTTCTGCTTGTATCACTTACCAAATTACTTTCCAATCAGTTTCTCTGCTATGCTCATTATCCAGATAACAAATATTAAAAATCTATTATTTGAGCTCTTCATATTCTTCTAGTCTATTTTTAATTCATTCCTTTTTCCAGCATGCAGGAACACATTCACTTAGGCACAGATACAAGTTTATGAGAACAAGAGTAGTTTCGTCATAAATCCTTCAATAGTCTATTTTTGTCTTTCTTTAAGGGCACAGGATGACATAGTAAGGGCTGATAAGACGATTACTTTAAGAGTCTTAGGCTGGTTGGGCACTTACATGTGAGCTCTCTAGGGGAAACATTGCTCTATAAGTTATTTTGCTGGCAGTGTTGGGAGAACTATCTTCATTTTCAGCCTGCCCATGACTTTTAGGGGTCTGTAGATTGCTTCTTGATAGGTTAATTTTCAGACTTTCTTACGAAGCGTGTTATTTATGATATCGATATTCTTTCCTTACAGACCGAGGTCTATTCACCGCAGTAAGCTAGACAGGAATTCTGGCACAGTCACAGTGTTCCTGAGGTTGGGGTTTGCTGTATAGTTGGAGGATGTTCCGGTAGTGAAACGGAGCTGGTTGTAGCTGCCTGATCCACTGGTGTGAAGATGCATCTGATGCCTCGGAGCCCTCAGGTGCTCCTGCGGGAACGGATGCTGTTGTGCAGTCTTGGTGAGGAGCACCAGGGCAGTTTTGAGCTCTTTGGTTATTTCCCAAAGGACAGAGCAGAAGGAGAAGAGTTTTCTCATGCCAAGGATGAGCGCTGTTTCCCTCAGTGTTCCCCTACACTCCTGCTCTCAGGCCCTGTTCCATGCCTGGTGGGGTTTCATGATCACAGAATCGATTAGGTTGGAAAAGATCTCTCAGATCATCGAGTCCAACATTTGAGTGAAAACCACCGTGTCAGCAAGACCATGGCACTGAGTGCCACCTCCAATCTTTCCTTAAACACCTCCAGGGACGGTGACTCCACCACCGCCTCCCTGAGCAGCCCACTCCAGTGTCTGATCACCCTTTCTGTGAAGAAATCCCTCGTGATATACAACCTAACCCTCCCCCGGCACAGTTTAAAACCATGTCCTCTCGTCCTGCGAGAAGAGGCCGCCCCCGACCTGGCTACACCCTCCTGTGAGGGACTTGCGTAGTCTCGGTCTGTCACAGCTATCTGCCCTCTGTTCACGTACACACCGTTCAGCACCTCAGTGCTCTCCCCCTCTGAAAGGAGCTCATTTCTAAGCGAGCTTAAACACACCTCTGAGCGCTGCTTTGTTGGGAGAGCGCTCAGGCCCCTCAGAGCCGCACAGCGGCAACCGAGCTCTTTTACCCTCAGCAGCGCCCAGGGCAGCCCCGGCCCTCAGCGGGGCAGCGCCGTTCCCGCCCTGCCTGCGGCGGGGCCGCCCTTTCCGCCGCGGCTTTCCGGTGATGGCGGCGGGCGGCAGCGACCCGCGGGCGGCCGACGTGGAGGAGGACGCCTCGCAGCTCGTCTTCCCCAAAGGTGCGAGCGGGGCCGGGGGCCGGGGGGTGGCCGGGGCCGGCGGCGGCCTCCTGTGAGGGTGCGAGCCTCGCCGAGCGGCTCCGTGGAGCAGAGCGCTGCTCAGCGCCCCGGCCCCTCCACCGGTCACTAAGCCGCGAGTGTTAAAAATCCGGATAATAAATTATCTGTATGTATTTACGGACAGCATGATTGCTAGGATATGGCAGTTCTTATGTGTGTACGGTATTAAAAAAAAATTAAAAATGCTATCGGGCTATAGTGAAAAGATCGCTGGTTTTTCATATAAGCTTTACTTTTTCAATGATGGTTTTTGAAACAAGCGTTCTTCCCTATGAGGATGGCGAGGCTCTGGCGCAGGGTGCCCGGAGAAGCTGTGGCTGCCTCTGGATCCCTGGAAGTGTCCAAGGCCGGGCTGGACACTGGGGCTTGGAGCACCCTGGGGCAGTGGAAGGTGTCCCTGCCCATGGCAGGGGTGGAACGGGATGGGAAGAGCTTTCAGGTCCCTTCCAACCTAAACCGTTCTGGACATCTGTGAATACTGCTGCAGCTGTCCACATCCAGAGTTGCTACCTATAGATTTTTACTATCTGTGTAATTTTTTCAGAAAATTAATCCAGTATAAATCCTGGAGATATATTTACACCTGAGAGCCACTCTGGAAAAAAAAAAGAAAAAAAAAGAAAAAAAAAAAAGGACACCATGCTGCTCTTTTGGGTCATGAGCAATAAGGAAGTTCTGAAAGACTATCTTTTGCATATCTTTTTTAGTACTAAAATCTCATGTTTAGCCCAAGCTAATTTGCTGCTCAATGCAAAATAAGAGTTGGCAGCCCCTTTCTAGCAGTTTGTGTATCTGCTTGTGCTGTCGGGCACTCTGGGGTGCTGCCTCTGACCCTCTGTTGCTTTGAACAGCTCATACTGCTGATGTTGAAAGATCTTCTTGTTATTGGAATACATATAGTCCTTATGGTGATGATGAATGAATTCAAAGTTGGCTAAAAGGTGGGGGGAAATTTGTTAAGATTGGTTAAAAAATTTTTTTTCTGATGATAAAATTTTAGTAGGTCAATTAATTTTTCAAGTAAATGAAGCCTTTTAAAAAATATTTAACAGCATTCATATTTACTTCAATAACTCGGAGACTTCTGAAGACTGTAGGCATCACTTCTGAATTTTGTAGAGTTTTAGAGTTCTAAATATTTTTTTCTATACTAAGTCATGCATGACTTCTGCCAAAATTGGGTGAAGAAAACATACCGCAAAAATATGAAAAAATCAGAATGTTAGGGCTGCAAGTGTAAAATATGTGGTCAAAAAGATAATAACCTTGATTGTCACTCAAAGTGGTGTAATTTTTATCAGCATTTTCAGTATGAAGTGCTGCCCAGGCACTGGCGAAAGGGCTCACACAACTGCCATGAAACACATTCTCACTTCTGTACTACCCAGAGCTAAATTACATACAGAACTTGTGTAATCCCATTTTGCAATCACGCCTCACCTTTTTCATGCTGGCGTTCTCTGCTGCGAGCGCAGAATTTGAAACTGCGGAAACCCTGCTGAACTCCGAGGTGCACATGCTGCTGGAGCATCGCAAGCAGCAGAACGAGAGCGCCGAGGACGAGCAGGAGCTGTCAGAAGTCTTCATGAAAACCCTGAACTACACCGCGCGCTTCAGCCGCTTCAAGAACCGCGAAACCATCGCCAGCGTGCGCAGGCCAGTTGGAAACCTTGAATGTAACACTCTTTTAGAGAATTGCATCCCTAACGCTGATGCTGCTTTGTCAAAGTACATTTTAGTGGTGTTGCACGATTTGGTCTTTAATTCCGAATCTCGTCTTTCTAACAAGGCAAGAAATTCTTAACGGAGGGTTGTACTTTGTCCAGGTCAAGCCTTCTGAACTGCTTTGTTTTCAGTATTTCAGTGACTTCAGTATTTCAAGGATTTTCTAGACTTTGCAGAAAAATTGAGGGGAAGTGGAGTTAGCAGATAGGGCTTTGATTTTTCCTCTATGCATTTATGTAATGAGTTTCTCCTCCTGAAAAAAATTACCTCAGTGCTAAAAGCAGTGCGCAAAAAAAGAAACATTTGCTTCAGTTTATGCCCCTTTATATTTCTATCTTGCTCTTTCATCAAATTGTTGTCTTTCCTTACAGTTTGCTGCTTCAGAAGAAGCTCCATAAGTTTGAATTGGCATGTTTGGCTAACTTGTGTCCTGAGACAGCTGAGGAAGCAAAAGCTCTGATTCCTAGGTAAGCACTTAGATAATGTACAAGGACTGCTGTATACTTTCTGTGACCTAAAGCCAGCTATGCCCAGGTGCCCTCTCTTCAATCCAGCTCCGCTGATGGAAGAACATTTGGTCTTGGTCTTTCTTCCCCTACCCACTGATCTGACAGCAACACACTGTTTGTGCATGTCCCTGATGCACTTCTGAGAACTTTCACTGGATCAAGTGTAAAGCTCTTAATTGGGGTTCTCAGCTGGCTCTGCTTGTGTTCCTTGGAGTTTTTCTCTCTTGGAGCAAATGAACTGTTTTGTGGATAATGTAGGGGGGAGCAGTAGCTTCTTCATGTCTTCACTGGTTACCTCATGGCCTGAGATAGAGGAGGGAATGAAATATTCATCTGAATTACAGTTTCTTCCTTATTTGTCATTATATAAAAGGGAAGGCTTTGGGGTGACCTAATTGTGGTCTCCCAGTACCTGAAAAGGGCCTACAACAAAGATGGAGAGAGACTTTTAGTAGTGAGAGGATGAGAGAATGGCTTCAAACTGAGCGTAGATTTAGATTAGATACTGGAAAATATTCTTTCCTGTGAGGGTGGGGAGGCCCTGGCACAACTTCCCAGAGAAGCTGTGGCTGCCCCTGGATCCCTGAAAGCATTCCAGGCCAGGCTGGATGGGGCTCTGAGCAGCCTAGTCTAGTGCAAGGTGTCTGTGCCCATGGCAGGGGGTGGAATGAGATGATCTTCAAGGTCCCTTCCAACCCAAACCATTCTATGATTTTATGTAAGACTTTATGGCAAGAATGGACTGGCTTATGAACGTGCAGCTACATGGACTTGATTCAGAGGTCTGCTTAAACCTGCACCTGCCTTGCCTTTTTGGAAAACACGTTTTAAAGTTGCTCAGCAGACGGTTCTGGGAAGAATGGAGTTTTGTCATGTAAAGAATGGGGTTTTGTCATGTTCTGGGAAAACTGGAGTTCTGTCATGTAAAGAAGAAGAGCTGTGTAGGGATCAGAGCAGTGATGTTACAGGTGGTTCCTGGGGGTTGCACACGGCTGGGTGACGGTGTGTTCAGACTGACAGGAGAGAGTCACAACTGAAATGAATCAAGGGGAGAGATTATTTCTGACACCTTTAGTGTCTCCTTACTGTTCTTACCTTGCAGCCTGGAGGGCCGGTTTGAAGATGAGGAATTACAGCAGATCCTCGATGACATCCAGACTAAACGCAGCTTCCAGTACTGAGGTTAACCCTCAACTCCTTTATCTGAGCAGAAAAACCTGAGGACTTGGACTGTTTCTCAGCCCTCTGGATCAGTCCAGCTCCTGGCTGAGGGAGGGTGGTTGTGGATGCAGGGTGCTGCAGTGCTGTGTTGCCACAAGTGCATTCAGACTGGAGATCAGCATCGTCCTTCTTGGTTTGTTCCATGTCTGTGTTGGCAAGGACCCCTGTATTGTGAGAGCAAAGAACCTGAAAGGTGTTTTCCCAGTGGCTCAAGTATTTGTTTCTTCCGTAATCCCTCTCCCCCATTTGTAAATTTTCAACGTTTTTGGTTTTTAGCAGAAATATAGATGTGATTCTGTGTTTTTTAGGAACTTCTAAAGGATGGGGAAACTTGTTCTTGGTTCTTAGAAGGTTCAGTGATGGGCAGCATCAATTTCTGTGGTGTTTTTGTTTGTTTGTTTTATTGTTTGATCAGGACAGTAAATTTTTACAGCTTCAATATTTTTCTATTATTGTTTAGTGTAAATTAAAAGATATTTTTAATTTAAGTTGTGTGTTTCATAAACATTAGGTACATAATATGATTTTGTTACTGAGGACCTTTTTGATAAATAGATCCTGGAGATCTGGGGACTCCAAGAGTATAATAACCCAAGTATAGTTTAGGACAGATCAGGCAGAGCTGTTACTACAATCACAGTAAGAAAACATTGGGGCAGCATCTCCCTCTCTGCTCCCCTTTTCTGTGCCAAGTGTTTGCAGACTGTAACCTGTTACAGAAAACAAAAAAAGTGAAGAAACCCAATAATTTTGAAGTTAACAAAAGCAGGTATCCACCCCTGGAGGGATGGACTCCTTAACTAGGTTTCTAACTGCCCTCATTCTGAGATGAAACCAAACCATAAATAACGTGACACAGTGGAGGGATGGCTCCTGGTGCAGCCCGTGGGAGTCACACACCCAGTGTTATCGCAGCTCAGCAGCTGGGAGATTCACAAATTGTTAGCTTTTAGTTGAAAGGAATGTTCTTTTGGTTAGGATAAACCTCTTAAACCAGCCCTTTCAAGTCTTGTAATTTTACCAGTGCACCTGAAAGAAGGAAAATTTTGCAGGAAAGAACATTGGGAAGAGGCAGACAGATGTGTTAAGACACTATTTGTGATGATAAGCAATAGTCTCACTGATCTTGCAAAAGGGAGAGGAATAAAATATTATTTCAGGTCTTACTAGAAATGTGATGTTGCTGCTGGGCTGAGAGGCTGTACTGGTGTGCGACAACTGTGCTCACCTCACCTGGAGCACATTACCTCAAACAGCATTTGTGCCTGTGCTGGGGTGGCAGGGGCTCCTGCAAGCCTGTAAACCAGTCCTGCATCTGCAACTGACCACAGGAACTTCAACAGAATAATTATAACGAAGAAAAACCAATGTGGTGAATCTTTATTTTATAAAACTTAGTGTCCCCTTTTGATGCAGCGGCTTCCCAGTCGCTGCTCCTGCTGAACCTCTGTAAAATGTTTCTGTTCAATCAGCTTTAAGACATCTTCATCTAAACACACAGACTCTTGGGTCTCAGTCACAACAAATTCAGGGAGTAAAAGCCACTCTGCACCTCTTTATCTACACTCCCACATTACTACTTGATGATGCCTTTGGAAGCACCCTTAGGACTCCCAAAGCGAAGGGTAGTCCTAGTGATCTGTAAATGATCTCAGGAGGTTTCCACTATCCTACACAAATAGATAATTATAAGCCTTGAGATCAGTAGGTCTTGCCTGTTGTGTTTTGAAGCCCGGTAACGGGGGCAGAGGAGAAGGAATCGATTAGGTTGGGAAAGACCTCTGAGATCATCGAGTCCAACCTTTGAGCGAACACCAGCAGGTCAGCTAGACTATGGCACTGAGTGCCACCTCCGATCTCTCCTTAAACACGGTGACTGCAGCACCTCCCTGGGCAGCCCATTCCGAAGGCATTTCTGGGAGCCGCACAAGCCTGAGAGAACCACCACGGAGCAGTACGGAGCTCAGCTGTGCTCGGAAGCAGACAGCGGTCTGGCCGCCGGCAGTACCCGTTTCGGCGAGCCTGGAGCCGCCCGGCCCGCGGGGCCCGGAGTGTCTGGGCGGAGCTCGCGGGTCCCGGCAGTGTGCGGGCAGTGTCCGGGTTCGGCTCCCGGCCCGTGCCCGTCCCGCGGCTCCCCCGTCCCCTCACCACACGCGGGACGGCGCCCGGCCGGGCCCTCTGCGCATGCGCGCGGCCCCGCCCTGCAATCCCTCGCGGAAGCGGCGCGCGCCCCGCCCCGCCCCGCCGCCACGGCGCACGCGCATTGCCGCCCG
>VZTJ01004211.1:375213-431251 GCA_013397795.1 Orthonyx spaldingii | reverse complement strand
GGAAGCGCGGCCACCTCCGCCATCTTTAGGCCGCGGCCCTGGAGCGGCGCG
Source organism: Orthonyx spaldingii (assembly GCA_013397795.1). NCBI lineage: Eukaryota > Metazoa > Chordata > Aves > Passeriformes > Orthonychidae > Orthonyx > Orthonyx spaldingii. The sequence continues at coordinate 431,200 of VZTJ01004211.1, read as the reverse complement.
GCCGGGACAGGGCGGGGGCCGCCGGCGGGAACACGGGGTCCCCGGGCCGGGGCGCCGTGGGGAGCGGCGTGAGCCGAGCCAGGGCCCTTCGCCGCGACCGGGCCCCGGGGTGGGGGGTGCTGTGCTCGGGGGCCGGGCCTGAAAGCGGACAGCGGGGACCCTGTCCTCTTTACTGCACAGGTGTCTGTTGGTGGCTTCGCTTGAGTCTCTCAAGCCTGCCTTTTTCTACTTCTTTTAGTTTTATTATTTTTTAATATTATTCTTCCCTCCGCCTTGGGTCTGAGTGGAGATCGGGTTGTGGCTGCTTGGAGATAGGGCTGGGAAGCTCTGGCCATTACGGGCTGTATTAGATACGTCGAATTCTCTACTTATGTAGTACTTCGCAAGGGTAATCCTCTGTGTATTAAAGAGTGAAAAGAAAAAGTCACGGACTGGTTACTGTTTAAGCTTCTCAGATGCTAAGTGAGATAACTGCATTCGCCAGAATAGAACGGTCTTAGTTCTGTAGGACTAATAAACATTGGTAAAAGGATGGGAAACAATTCTCTTCGGTTTTCCTGTGGATCCTGAGAGGGCTGTTGCTCACATTTTGCACTGCATAATACTGTACAACAGCACTGTTAGAATACGTTCCCTGCAATGTAATAACGCCCAGCCGTGTGCAGCAGGCACTTGCTTGTGCTGGCACGGTGGAGGGGCTGATGATCATGTGGTGTCACATTCCTCTGATTGAGACTCATCAGCCTGGGCATGGAGAGCAAACCTAGGGGACCTGTTCAACTTGGAAAAATAGCTCAGTGTTTTCCCCTTGGTGAGAACTCGTTAAACTTCCTGCCTTCTTGGAGATGTGTGTTATTTCTCTCTTGCTGACTGCTAGCTTCTTTGTTATGAGTAGAGAGTTTTGTGGTCTCAAATACAGGTTTTTTTTTTTAACACTAGCAGTTGCTTGAACACATCTGTTTTTTCTGATAGAATTGTCACAGGTAAGTTGTTCTGTGCTCTACAAATCTCTTTATATCCTTACCTGCAGTTTGTGGGCACTGTTTGGGAATCTCTTTCTGTAGGTTGTAGTCCCTCATCCTTCTTTCAGCAGATGTTTATTCTTTTATGCTTAACTCAGACTGTTCTGTCCTTCCTTCCAGAGAGGCAATGTTACCTGTCAGAGAGTTCACAGTATGCAAACAGTATTGTGCCAAAATATTTCAGGGTTTCCTGCTCCTAAATTCTTTCTCAAGTAAACTGACATTTACTTCTCACTGATTTGCTGCAGTATTCTGCCATCATCTTACTCTAAGAGTATAAAATTACCAAACATGTTTCAAAAACCTGATTTTTAACATCTCATTCAGTTGTGTTGTAATAGTTCTAATGAGGAGATCTGAAAATGTAGATACGGAAAGTAGATGAAAGTATTGAAAGATTGGAGGGCGGGGGGGAGTCTCAGAGCTGCAGAGAATGTTAGGTGTGAATAACTATTCCTAGAGCTGCTAAAACCTTGTGACTTAAATATCACTCACTACAAACAGTGACAGCCTTTCCCTGTTCCCCAAAGTGTTGGTCCTTCATTGAACCCTTGGAGCAGTAAATATTAGACTGTTTGGACTGCTGGGATTGAAAGTTTCTCATCAGTTTTGTACTTGTGCTATCAGCCCAGGAAGTAAAAAACTAATAATCCTAAACTGTCCTTGAGATAGAGATCCTGGGAAATGCCTTCTTTTGCTGCAGCTGAGAGACCTTGATCTGAGAGGGGATTAGAAGCCTCCTGGTTTGTTCCCATCCCTAGCAGATGAGTCTTCTGACTCACCTGAAAAAGCCAGTCATGGAGACAACATTAGGCTGAGCAGCAATATGGAAGGAATACAGTTTAACTTTGTACTGGGATGATTCCATGCAAGATGTTTCATTCTGTGCATCTGCTAGCCAGGTATCTATGGAATTTCAGTAGTTGGTTCAGTAACACTGGAAAAGAAAATTATTTTGGCCTTGCTCAGATAGAGGTTATAATTTAGAAAACAACTTGTAAAAACAAGCTGGAAGCTATCTGCAGTGTGTTTGTGAGTTTTACAAAATGTGTTTTTTATTTGCCATATTTACATTCCTGATACTGTTTTGTTACTGAAAGTAAAACTAGAGATATGTGAGCTTGGTTGGTGCAGTTCATAGAGAGACTGACCACTGGTAGAGTTTGGTGGGGGGAGGAGATGTGCTAAAGGCCTTTCAAAAGATTAAAACCTTAAGATAACCTTGGTTTTTGCTTCTTATCATAGGAAATACCTGAAGGCAGGAGCACAGAAGTAGAGTTTTTGGTAGCTAACTGGTTTTGATTTGTATTTTGCTACTAGTTTTACTTTAGTTTGGAGCATCCATGGTCCCCTGTTTTCCAAACGGTGCTGAACTTCCCAGCAATTTGTTCTTGCTCACTAGTATTTAAGAAAGCTACTCAGCATTTCATAATGTCACTTCTGGTTCAACCAGCTCTCCACATTCAGGCTGGGTGCACCAGTCACTGTGTTGTGAAACCTGAAATGGGGCATGAAGTGTGTATTTAGCAGGAGAGCAAGCAGGCTGGTTTTGTGTGGCAATGGTGCTTTTGCTGACAGGTTTGCTGTCAGGGCAGTGTGTTTGCAGTGGTTACAGACCCTGCTTAGAGGTGTAAACTGATCAGGGGCTCACACTTTGCCTGTTCAGGGATACTGGAGACCAAGCTATTCAAAGCTTTGAAACTCACTGAACTGATGCTGTTCCTGTTCCACCTCTGCACCAAAGCTGGGGGTTGTGTTCTGAGCAGTTTCACTGATTGTGGCTTGCATCACGTTTTCTCTTACGAGTAGAAGGAAAGACTTGCTCAACAGTATTGAACTTCACTGTTATCTAACCCTGATAAAGCTTGTGTTGTTTCAAACAGTTACATATAAGTGTTCTTACACATATAGATACAGAATATAAAAAAGTACAAGCAATTTTTCACATTCTTTAGACACAAATGAAAACATTTCTTCCTCTCTTATATATTGCATGAAGTAACCCTGGTACATTTTTTTAATCAGAAACAGTTAGAAGTTTATCTTCAATTTCATTTTTCCTTTACATAGGATTTTTTTTCATACACTCTTGTTAAATCTTAACACTTCCAATTTTCTGTTCACTTTGTAAGTTGATTTTGCTGCAAAGAACAATAAAATGCCATATGAGCTCCTCAGTGCTATTTAATTAGTCTTCAGTATAATGAAGTATGTTGGTTTTCAAAAAAAACTCTATTAACTTTTGAAGCTTGGAAAATGTTATCAGTGTAGCTGTAAATTTTACTTAACCTAGAATTTTTGGTCCTTTTAAATAATTGAAAGCATAATATTCTTCTGCCTATCCACTTTTGGTACCAGAGTTAATAGAGTGGTGCAGACAGCTGTACAGGGGAATCCTTTCTGTGAGCAGAAGGAGGATGTTTGGGGTTAGTCTGGCTCACTTTTCTGTTTTGGGCTGCGTGTTAGAAACGTGAGGTGGGAAAGAGGAGGTGATGGCCAGTCCCTGTCCCTGCCACAGCACTGCATTAGGGTGCTCTGGGTGATGGGAAATGTGGCAAGAGGCAGCAGGCACTGTTCTGAGTTGATAGGACACATCAGCTCTTCTGAAAATACATCCCTAAAATGACAATCATGTCTATAGTACCAAGTTTTAATTCAAAGCAGTTGGTCATGAAGCTTGGAGTTTAGGTAGCTCTTAGTCAGTCACCTGTGACTTCACCTGAAAATGAGTGCCATGAACAGTGTGGTGGGATAGGCCAAAAGCAGTTTTGCCACTAGAACTACAGATGTGTTGGCACTGGTCAGTTCTTTATTATAATGTTTTATACAATTCAGTTTGAGCACATGGGTACTTGAATTAATCCATGTTTCTGTGGTTTAAATGTTGGAGGATTCCTTTAAATCATTATCCCAAATCCAAAAGAAACATGATACAAAAGAATATCTTAATGTGTTTGGGTTTTATTTAAAGAGAGGTCAGAGACTGGATAGCAAGGAGTCTATAGTATTTTATGGATTTGGTAGTTTTCTATTTATGGTGAAGTTTTGGCAGCACAGTGTCTGGTACTTTACTGTGGGTGTAGGAGTACTCACCTGCAGTTTTGAGTTTGGTAGGAGCTGCACTTTGAGCTGGTTAAGCAGCACCACAGCTCCAGCTGATGGAAGTGCTGTGGGCCTTTGCAGTCATCCAATCTGGCACAGCACTGCCAAGTGGTCACTTCCCTGCTTCTGACCCTTTGGTTTTCCTCCTGGCTTAGTAGAGTCATTCCCTGACAGGCTGCTCTGAGTTTTGACCAATGTTAGCAAAAATGGTCTCATAACACAGAGCAGTTTCTTAGGTGCACGTTCATGTTGGCTTGAAGGAGGGGTCATGGCAGGGAACACAGAGTGAGGGTCAAGCCAGGACTGCTTTGTTTTTGGCCTTAGCAGATTTAGGTTGGATTTGGGTCATCTCAGCAATTCTCTAGACTCTTTGCACAGTGCCAAAGTTCCCTAAGTAGCTGTTGCTGCACTTAAATTGTGTGGTCACAATTAGCAGTGATGACTCTACCCTTGTCCTCCTTCCCCCATCCCAGTAAAAATCACCACTTACCTTTGGAAATTTCTTCCTAATGGGCCGCGTTTGTAAGCAAACCACTGCACCTCTTTGCAGAGACCAGTGAAATGTTACAATTATACCACAGGAGAAAGAGGGGATTGGATGGAATTGCAGGGAGGAGAAGTGCAGACTGAATGAGTATTGATCTGGTACATTCATTCTGCAATATTTGCACTGTTTCTCAATTTGGAGCTAATTTCATACTAGAATCGGTCATCACACCATATTTTGCAATTTTTCTATGGATGGATGCAAATATTTTGGTCTCCTTAGCAAGTCTTATAAATAAAGTAGCTATTTCTAGTAATATCTTTTGTAAACTCTTGGCTAATATAATAAGCCACAGCTGCCAAGCTTTCTGTGTAGTGAGATGAAAATACTGACCTAGAACTTGTGATGAAAGTGCTGCTTTTGACGGGAAAACTTGCTGATATTCTCAAGGTGGGATATAGGAAGTAGGAAAGAAATGCCAAGGGATTTTAGACTTTTGGAAAACTCCAGCTTTCAAAACTGAAGCTCTCTGGTGATGAGCCATTCTACTGAATTGTTGTTCTCATGGGGAGCTTGACTCTTCTTGTATTTAGAGAGAATCTGACACTGAACCCTTTCTCCTTGAAAGGCTTTGTGTGAGCTTGACTTTACTGAGAAAGTCGATTGATACAGAAGATGATCACGTGCTTTTATTGAACACTACTAAATGGTAAAAGCAAAGGCTGTTTACTAAAGAACTTAAATGTGGCCTTTTAGCAGTGTGTGTATAATATATATATTCATAACTGTATACAGGCATGTGCATGGCTTGTAATCCACAAGCAAAGACCAGAAAACGTATTCCTGGAAAAAAAATGGCTCTGTGATTCCAGTTAAAAGAAAGTGTATTTCTAATTCATTTTCAGTTGTATGAGGTGTGTATACATCACCCATCAGTTTAGAAAGTGTTCTAGTATTGAAAGTTACTTGTTATAGAAAAATTATCTAGGTTGGTTATGTTTGAAAATAGGTGAAAATTTCTGACAAAACTTAAACCTGCTCAAGTGATCATGTTATACACTGGGAGCTTGAAACTACAATAAACAACGCTGTTTTTTCCTACTGTAAGTTTGCTCCTCGTGGGATTAAACAGTTTCTAACCTAACCACCAACAAACAGGGGTTATGCATTCATCTTCTACAGCAAACTGTGGCAAAAGAATAGTTTACATATATATAAGACTTTCAAATCTTAACTGAAGCAGGTAGTGAGAAGCTACAGATCTGAAGATGTTCATCCACATAAATAATCTTCAGTCCGAACTTTATTTGATTAAAATATTTTTAGGAGTGCTGTTTTCTTTGACTGTTTCCTTAATTTAGTGGGTGTTTGATTGGATTTGTTGTTGGTTTTTTTAACTCCTTGGCTTCAACAGTAAGTCAAAAATGAGGAGCACTGATAACTAGCAGGGTCCATGAGGCTTGTTTAGCAGCATTGTCTGATTCAATAAGGTTTGAATTGTTTGCTGCAATCCCACTACTTTTGCTTAAGGGTTTCTCTTCAGTAGCTAAGTCTAGGCATAACAACTGTAGGTATTAGTTTGCATATTTTTCTATAAACCAAGTTGCTAATTTAGCTACTCTGCTGTTGGGGCAGATAACAAATTTCAGTCTTGGATAAGTACGTGTGCATCTGCTACATCTTTTTATGAAAAGAGAATAAAAAATCCCTTTTAAAAATCTTGGGTATTGTGAAGAAAACATTGTAGGGAGTAGTATGTTATTGGCCATTTATTCTTTAGTGTGGATGTACAGTGGTTTAATCTCTTCTTCTCTTACACTGAATACATGAACTGTGTAAATAACCATGAGAACCTTGATGTGACCAGAAGATATGAGGGCTCTGTTGCACAAAGTCCCCACCTCTGGATGCAAGTTATAGACGTCAGTGGTGAATTGATTTTACCATTAAAATATGCAGTGAAATAAAAAGTTCTTTCGTCTTGAAGTTTTCTACTGAAGTATAAAATCTCTTTTTGAAGAGAGAAGTAGAAAAAGGATCTTTGAAATATGGTTAATAACTGCTGAAAAACATTGCTTTTAGCTGTTTGTTAGGGTTTTTTAACCTTGCTACACGTCTTACCATATAAAGACACATTTTTTCACCTGATCACACATGATAGCACTATCCTGCCCCCTGCTACCCCTTCCAGACTTCAATTGCGTAATTGTGGAAACTTAAGACGCTCTTTTGCCTTTATTTGGCCCAGAAACTGGTATGGCAAAGAGCATTGCTTTGTCAGAAGATGGGCCTGAGTAACATTCAAGGGGGGAGAGAGGGCCAGGGAGTGAGCATTCCTTGGGTCATGAAGTAGAGGTTTTCTTAATTCTTTTGATGTTTGCAACTTCTTTTCTATGCAAAAGCAAATGTTGCAAGAGTTCTGGATATGTTTGGTAATCATTTAACAGGTAAAAACTGTGAAAAGTAAATCTTTGTAACAAGTTACAACTCCTGTTGGTTCCCAAATTTTGCTAAGAAGGCTTTGGTGTCTTACCAGCACTGAATTTGCAACTCTTAGGGTCTCAGGTACTCAGCTGTGTTCAGTATGTTATAATGTATGTTTCTGTTCCATAGTGTGAATGAAGAGAATCAAACTGTGGCTAAATCATATGGACTTTGTTTTCTTAATCATAAGAATTTCAGTAGGTTGTTCCTGAAGCAAAGACAATTTACTGTGTTTCCCTACTTGTTTGCCCCACAAACTGCCAGAGTCCTTCTGGTCCTTTCCCTTCCATTGATAACCAAATCATGTGAAGAATTTTTTTGGAGAATTTCTTGTCACTCTTTCTCCTCCTCTCTGCCTGTCCCTGTCCATCCCATGATGTACCTGACAGTAGTGCTTGAGTCAAGAGGAGCTTGTGGAATGATCACTAGGAACACCTGGAGATCAGCAAGGAGAGCTGCAGAGCTCTCCATGGGCAGGCAGAGCTCATGGATTGTACAAGCTGCAGAGTGACTGCACAGCAGGCTCACAGAGAGAACCAGAGAGCTTCAATCAGTGCGAAGTGAACAGGAAACAGCAACATGTTCTCCTCACAAGCAAGGCCAGCTGCATATGGAATGAAACTGGGAGGAGCATCTCGCACAGATTCAGCTATGACTTGGTGTTCACCAAGTTTTGATATTATAACCAGCTGAAGAGTATCTTGATAGTTAGGATTAGCAAGGATGAGAGTCTTTTTTTCTTTTAAACTACTTTACATGCTTTGCTTTTTTTTTTTTTTTTTTAGTTATTTGTTAGGGCATGTTTGTGATTTAAATGTCAGTCCTAAAATTTTGTTTCCTGATAAAGCAGCAGCTCCAAGGTAAGGCAGCATCAGTAATACTTCAGCTGAAAAGCCAAGCTGTGTGTATTCAGCTAGTTAAGATGAATTGCTGTTATCACAGTAAAAGACAGTTTGGGTTATAATGCAGGTCTTGACAAATCCTAAACAGGAGTTGAGATAAAGGGGCATTAGAGGGAGGAAGAATGTTTTATTTAAAAAAAATACTGTGAGCAAACTGTAAGGTAAAACCAAGGTATCCAGTTGGCAATAGTAAAATCATGGCAGCAAACCAAATCCTGTCTGTCTTCTAGCTGAGGTGCAATCTGCCACACATCCTTGTGCTGCATTGGGGTTGCTTCCATGTTTGTTTTGAAGTGCAGCTCAGGAAACTTCAGCTCACAGAAGCTGCTTTTGTGAGGTGCAGAAAGGCAATGATTCCAGGCTGTTACACTCATGAAAGGTGTTTTCTCTGCTGTGACCGGAGAGGTGAAGCAGGAGCTGTCTGAGTCCTGTGAACTGAAGTATCTCCTGTAGGTATGCCTGCTTTGGAATGACTCAAGGGTTCAGCTTGAGCATAAAATGAGGAACATTTGTGATTTGATTATTAGGTATTTGTTGAGTGCTAGAAATCCAAAATTTGAAGGAAATATTAAAGTAAGTGTAACTTCCATGCAGCTAAGCAGGCTCAGCTGTTGAAGCTTGTCCCCAGGCTGTAACCCAGACTTCCAGACTGGCTGTTTGAAGTGTTCTCCCTTGGGATTTTAGATAGCTCCATTTGTCTGTAAGTTTGCTCTGCTGTTTCAGAAGTTCTTGAGCATTGTGTGTTTTTATGTGAAACTTCAAAGGTGTAGGTCCTTTTTGTCAATTAAATATCAGCACTCCTTTTCCTGCAGGGAATAAATAAACCATTGGAATCCAAAACTGCATCAACATAATCACAATTTGCCACCTTACAGATTCTGTCCTTTCAGACTCCACACATTGTGTTTATGTTTGGGTTCTGTTGAAAATCCAAAGGTTTGAACTTCGTGATGAAACTGGGCATTATGAAAGTACAGACTTGAAGTTAAAGGGAAAAAAAAGGGCTTCTGCCTGTTAGGTTTTTGATCATACCAGTGTAGTAGATGTTGGACTGTGCATACAACAAAAAGCTTTGAAGCTTTTCCAAATAAGAACAGATCTGTGACCTTTTTGGGCAGAGTAGTTTATTGTGATTTAGATGATTATTAATTTAAGTGTGTTTCTGCAATTTTAATGGAGAATGAGATTTTTATTTTGTTTTTTACATTTTCTATTGGAACACAATGACTGGAATGGGGAAAGCTGCTAAATTCTTCCCCTCAATTTGCGTGGTCAGAATTTAAACCCCATTTCTAGGCAAGTTTGGTTCACAGATAGAACACAGTAGAGAATGGCTGCAGATGTATGTTGGGAGCACAGCAGTAGAGCTCAGAGGAAATGTGCTTGCTGCAGAGAATAGGATGTTGCATAATAGCAGTGTTGTGTAACACAGGTCAGTATTTTTGCCTTGAGTTTTTTGATTGGGTGTATTATGGACCTCTGGCACCTGTGGATAATTTAGGAGTCTCTCAAATTGTAAGAATGGTTTTGGTTTTTAAGTTTTAGCTTCCTGTACTTACATCTGCATGCCTTGTAGAAAGTTTTTTGAGATGTGCATGTAAAAAGGCACAAAAATGTGTGCTGCAGTGCCTTTATGTAATTCAGAAGTGGGAATAAGATTTTTAAATACTCAGGGTCAAGAAGCTTACACAATTTGTTTTACTGTTACAGGTCTGCTTTTGACTAAAAAGTTGGGCAACTTGGCACTACATTATTGAATCTAATTTTTTAACTAATTTGATTTCTGCTTAATACATAAATTGTCTCTCATAATTAGTGGGAAAGATACCATTATATTCTAATGAAACAGCTTAATCTGTCTCAAATCTGTTCCAAAATAAAAATAATACAACCTACATGTAATGAGAAAAGTACTTAAAATTACTTGAGATTTTTGATTTTTTGTCCCACAAAGATGTAGAATTTTCAGACATTGGGCAATCTTGTTTTGTGAATCCATTCACATGTTTTTCCAACACAGTAGGAAATTGAAACACAAAGGAATTCAGGGAATTGATCAGATCAACATGTTCTTCACTACATCTGTCATTTGGCATAGTGGGGTTTTTCCATATTTTGTGTTTTCTGAGTGGATTTATCTTATGTGCAGTGAAGGAAATGTAAGATTAATCTTCAGAAAAATGATGGCATCTGAATGGAGCAGAAACAAAACCTCATCTGCTGTGAGAGATTAATTCATTGGCAGACATGCAAATTAGTTTTGGCAGATTTCAAGTGTATCTTCAGAATGATGTGGTAGAAACTTGCTGGTACTGGTTTACAGTGGTTTTGGTAATGTGATTTTCTGATACTTCTGGATTTTAAGCATACCTGGAGCTCTCTTGCTCTACTCCTGTCAGTGAGTGAAGCAAGGGAGGTGTAATAACACTGATTGAAAACAAATCTTTTGCTCAGGTTCGTTTTCTGTTTAAAAGAGAAATTATTTTGGGTCTATCTAATTTAGTTTAAAGTATTCGGAAGACAGCTTACTTAAAATTAAACGATTTGCAGAAATGAAGAATCTTTTTTTTTCCTGTGTAACCCCCTGCCTGGAAATTTTATGATTTCAAGAACTTGTCTGTCACTCTTGTCAATCTTTAACCAGGATGGCTGGCTCTGTGGAATAGAGACATGGGGTGTGTGTACGTGCATGTTTATTTCCTTTTTTTTTTTTTTTTTAAATATTATTTTCTATAACATGGTTGCTGAAGATGGCAAAAATCTGAACATTTATGTCTGGAATGTATCCTTTCACATAATTCTTTTGCACTGAGAAGAGAGAGGATTTCCAGGAAAGGAAAGAGACTGAATGAGGAGACCAAGAAAGAGATTTCCTCAGGAAGGGGAAGCCGTGGAAGGATCCACTGCTGCTCTCCAGAGCAGAGATGCACATTCTCCCAAAGGACAAAAGAAAGGCAGTTCTTTTGGAATGTGGATATTGGGTGTTGATGCTCTGTGAAAGAGGGAAGGGAATAACATTAAATTGTATTTGATAAGATAGCTTTTCAGAACAGGTGTGTTTGTTCAGATACGCTTGTAGATTTTTTAATACACAAATTTAAAAATTTAGAGATACGTTTTCTCAAAGATGACTATTGACAGTATGACTTTTTAATTTAAAGGTGTTACTAAAAGAAAGTTAATTATCTATGCCTTGTAGATGTAAAAGTGCTTTGCTAATCAAAGAAAAGTGCACTGAACAATAAACTTGGTAAGATGTCTTTGCATTGTGTTCTTATCTTGTTCTTAGGAATGGTTCTTCTCCAGTCCTGTGTTTTTCACCCAATGTCCCAAACCATATTTTGAACTCCTGTGTGCTGTTGCAGTGCAGATAACTACTGTCAATGTTCACTGTTTCTGTTGCACTGTAAAAGTGCTTGTTTTAGGGTCCATGTGTACTTTGTAGCAGAACTGTCTAATACACATTTAAAGAAGTGCTGTGTAGATACACTCAGGAAGTTTTTAGCACTCATTTTCCTGTGCTGCTTTAGCCATTTCAGGGCAATGTCTTTGGAGCTTCAGCCTGTTGTGCTTAGTGGGTTTGCAAAGTAACTGGCTGCTTGTACTCTGCAGAATAACCTCCTTTGCTACCATTTGGAAACATCCTTTTCTTTTGATGTGTTCAGTTTATAACTCACTGTATTCCATCCAAGGTGCTTTACGTTCTATTAAAAATAGCTATTAAATAGACAGGGATGTTTTAGTCACCAGTTACTGCACTTCATTAATGATGAGCTTTATTTTTTGCATAAACCATATGAAATATGTCGAGGTTGTACATAAATCAGATTTTTTTTCTTGTAGTATTGAGGTATCTATAAGTAGTGATGTCTTTAATATAAGCCATGACTCTTTTTCTCCAAGCTTTACCAGTTTAGTGGTTTTAGTTTGGTTTGAGTAGCCTAATTTGTTTTATTTTGATTTAGTGAAGTTATGTATGAATTGCTTTGGTTTCATGATTGAAGTCAGAATCTGTGAATTTTCAAAACCCAGTGCAAGATTCATTTTTATGTAGAAGGATCAACCATCTCCAAATAAGATGGTAAGAGTAACAGTGCTACTACATTAAATATCAGTATTACATTTGTAGCTTATTTGGGTACTTGAATTAAGTGGTAACCATTTTCTGTCATTGACTGATATTGTCTATGACTTTTTGCTCATTTTAAAAAGCAAACAAACCCCCCAGATCCATCTACCTTTACACCACGCTGCTCTGGGTGTGAGGTTGTCGTCAGTTTTTTTCATTTTAAATCCTGTTCTCCAGTAAAGCCCCTCCAGTTACCTGATGTCATAAGTAGACCTGGCATCCCAATGGCACTACTGGGTAGGAATGCAAGGCTTGCTCTGTAGTCCCTACATCCTCAAATACATTTATGTCCCAGAATGTGTGAAGCTTTGAAAGAGGTGCTCATGGGAACAGAAAGAGGGAAACTGATAAGGATGCATGGAAAAATGGAATACAAAAGTAAACTTAGTTCAAATTACTGTAAGGGGATAATGAACTAGAAGAAAAAGCAATTGGTTGATAACATTACTCTCCAGAAACAATAAAATAAGAGCTGACTTATGCCAGGTGTTGGAAACAAATCTTGCTGTTGCTTCTAATTGCGTGAATTAAGGAAAATATGGTTTCTTCCATTTAAACCCCTGTTGATGAACTCTAAAATAAAGAAGTTTGGTACTTCGCTTAAAATAGGAAGCTAGATGTTACTACACTGGATTGCACAGTGTCCTCTAATATTTGTTTGCATGGTTCTGCTCACACTGCCAATACAAAAGGAGCTTTAGCTAAGAGACATGCTGAATTCTGACATTGTAGTTGATAAAAGAAGATCATAAGGAGAGGCTTTGGTTGTCCCAACAAAAGACCAAGTAGGGTACTGATAACTTCAGCATTAAATGGGAATATTTGTCTGACTGGAGTACAGGTCTTTGGGAAAAAAATGCTCTGGTTTCATGTGATAATTGTGTGCCAAAACACTTTCTCTAAAGCTGCTTTGTTTGGAAGCTTCACTTGGTGTGTGTATGCACTATGTACGTGTTTGTGCTCACAATTTTTATATATCTGTTCATAGATTATATACTCATCATATACACACATGACGTGATGAGGATATTATGTGGATAAAACATAATATTTGAAGCAATTATTAGAAGAAAATGGTCCTAAGCAGCTGGGTAAACAAAACTTTTTGCAGAGTTTGTAAATGCAGGTAGAAGGCTTTTTGTGATAGAGGCAGTGATCTCAAAAGTTGAAGAAACAGAATATAAATGCTTCATTTTTCAAATCCTGTGTCATCTTGTCATGTTGTTGTAGTTGTGATGTCACTTTTTGTCTTGTGATCATGAGTGTGGCAGGCTCTGTAGGCATGAAGAGGTGTAATTAACATGTTCATGCCTTTGGCCTTACTTTTTGCTGATATGGATTGCATCTTAAGTGAAGGTTGTTTATGCTAATTTAAGCTAGACACTGGTTGGACTCAACTAAAACTATTGCAATCTAAATTGGCCCATATAATATTTAATGCTTTATTTACCAATGATAGTAATGCAGAAAATTTCTGTGGCAGGTTTGGTTGTTTTTTTTTTTCTTGAATGTGAAAATAAAGTATTAACTTGTTGCTCTGCAGTGTTTCCCTAAAACGGGATTTTTATATAATGTTTTCTTACAAATACAGCTGATCAAAATTTTTTGGAAGCCCTAGCATGTATCTTTGTCTGCATTCTTGGGCTCAGTTCTTGATATTTATTTTTGCATTGCCTATTAGTATAGACGCGTGGTTTTGAAAAAATACCTTCTTCCCTCTGGTTTAGAGCTCTGATTGGTATAAGAGAGTGTCAAACTTGAGACGTGAGAAAGAGTTGTACTGGAAATTTTATCTGGGTTTCTGGGTCTTCTTGTGGTGTGTTGTTTTTTGTGGATAGTTTTTGTTTGGTTTTGTTGGGTTGTTTTTTCCTCTGACTATTGAATAAGCATTAAAACTACATTTAGGAGACTTACTAGATTTGTATGTTTAATGCCAGCTTGTTCTGCTCATTTGAAGAAGCCACTCTCTCTTTTTTTTATATAAACCCCCTACGATAAAATTTTACCTTCGGTATTTAACACTTGAAACCTTCTGTACAACAGTTTATACTTGCGAAGTTGTAAGAGAATTCGAGATAATGTTAGGGGAACTTGAGGTATTTCCTGCCTGAGAAAGTTTGGATACCTTGTTTCAGGCAAGGTTAATGTTGTAGTAACTGTGTGTTACAGTGGTCTGGAGTGGGAGTGTCTGGAGACATTTGGTGTCTGAGCAGCCCACCTGGTGTGCCTGGAATGGGGCAACTTCCAGGCAAATGACCCTTCCAGCCACCAGGTGAAGGTTTTTGAAAGCTGTTCTCTCTCCCCCCACCATTCCAGTTACCAGACTGGTCTAATAAGATGCTACACCTGCCAAAGGTGTTAAATTTCCTTACCTCGTTTAAGGAAATGTGCTGGTTTAGGTTGGACTTGTTTGTCTTGAAAGGAGAATTGTTGTAATGGCTTTAGTGGGGAGTTGTTTGCTGGGTGCTGTAGGGAGCTCGTTTTACAGCTGCCTTGTCACACTTTGGTAGCAGTGAAGAGGAGTGTGTAAGTCCTGAGTTTGCAGAGCTGTTCACTGCTCTGTGCCAGCAAACTGCCTGAGATTTATTGAAAGGGCAACCTGCTCCTGGTGATTAGACAGAACCTCTTAAAAAGAATCAAACCCTGCACTGCTTTTAAGCAGTCTCTTATATCTAACATTTCTATCTTAGCTTTATTTTGCTACTTAAAAAATGGAGATGTGTTTGGACTATTGGGATCAATAAAAGCAAGATTAAATTGTTAAATTGGCAGTGCAACAACTTTTCAGCTCTTTCAAACTGAGGATATGAGTATTTTAACTACTTGGGAAAGTATATTCATGAATTTACAAGCAGATGATATAATCTTTTTTCCAAAGAAATCTGCTATTTCCTTTTTATTTTTTATTACATGTACTTTGCTTTTGTGTAAACACTTAATCCTTTGTGCAAAGGAGAGTTTCTAGGTGTTTTTTAATTCCCTTGATGACAGTGCCAGTTTCTTTTGCTTAAAATGTTTTCCAAAGTAAGTTCAGGATGTGGGGGAGAACATGTTCAAAATGAAGTTTGAGCTTTCATAGGTTCCACGTGTGTCAGTGCTTAGTCTGAAGTTAATATATACCTTAAAGGCTGTGTATATTGTAGTTTTCAGCTCTGAAGGAGTTGCTGTGATCTCATCATTTAAGGATTTCTTAGACTGAAAATTTTGGTTTGACACTCATTTTCCTCTGTCAGAAAAATTCTGAATATTGGAATTTTCTCCCTGCCCCTACATTTTCTCAGTGAGTCTTAGCTGTGTTTACTAAACCTTGTTAAAGATATAATTCATTTGTTTTGCAGTAACAGAATTTAAAGTATACCTACAGGTAGAATGTGATCTGTGGTTGATATATAAGAAGTTGTGTGAAAGTAGAGTAATTTTATTTTTAGGTCTTAGAATAAGATGTTGAGTCAACATTTGAAAACTTTCTCTTTTAATAGTCAAATTAATTTATGATTAATGTGGTGTTTCCTTGTTTTTATACTGAATCTGAAATATCCTCTGTTGAGGAATCTTGCCATTTCTTGCATTCATTTATGCTGTTTTACTGAGAACATTCTTTTCCTGCACATTTTTAGTTTAGGGATGGTAATGCAAACTTAATAGTGATGTATTTCAATACAGAATTCCTCTTGATAGTGAGCAAAAATACTTAACTGTTTGGATGTTGGTGTTCCGTGGCACAAGGGAAAAACAACAATTATTCAGAGTAACCTGCAAATGGTTTTTGGCCAAGATACGGTAATTTCTGAAGCTGTCAGTCATCCTTGTAAACTTAAGTTAGGGGAGATGCTAGTGTGGGGTTTATGTCATTATTCTGGGATAACGGGCAGATCCCACTGTGGGATTTTTGTCACTGTTCTGTGCTAACGTGGTGTTTCCCTTTTTGCAGTCTCTCCCACAGGACGTAGCCATGGCCACAGAAATCGGCTCCCCGCCGCGGTTTTTCCACATGCCGAGGTTCCAGCACCAGGCTCCTCGGCAGCTCTTCTACAAAAGGCCTGACTTTGCCCAGCAGCAGGCGATGCAGCAGCTCACCTTCGATGGGAAACGCATGAGAAAAGCTGTGAACAGAAAAACCATAGACTACAATCCCTCTGTAATTAAATATTTGGAGGTTAGTAAATTCATTTTCTGATTTTGTTCGAAAACCGTTTTTTCTTCCTGAAATTTGGGATTGTGCTTTTCACTTTCCACAGAGCAGTCTGGAATATTGGGAGATCTGCTGCTGCATTTTCAACTAAAATTACAAATGTAATTTACAATTACAGATGTCATTTACAAATGTAAATTGTAAATTTGCTATATTGTAAATAAAAAGGGGAGGTTGAGCGTTGACAATAAAACTGCATGTTTTGTGTATTTTGTGTAAATACCAGCTTCTGTGTTTTGTCTTGAAATTCCAAGTTGGCATGCAGTTGATTATCTTGTGTGATGTTCTGACTTTTCATAAAAACTCATTATAAATAATGTAGTTGTTCTTATTTTTGTTTTGAAATAGAAATTTCCCAAAATGGAAGATGAACCATTATCCCTTCCCCTCCAAAATCAGGGCACTAAAAATGTTTTCTCATCATTTCACTAAATAGCTCTTCAGCTTGCAGTCCCAGGTCTCTGCAAGTCCCTTGCTATACAGTTAATAAATAGAGAAAAACTTAAATGTAAAGTTTTATTGAAGAAATGTTTCTGTAAAAATGCTTATTTAGTTCACCTGAGGGGATGGCATTACTTTCTTAAGAAATATAATATTTTTATCCAAGATTTACTCTACAAGTACTGGATGTTAGCCTAGAAGAAATAGAATGAAATCTAAACACCGACATTGTTGCAGCTGCAACTGCAACATTGCAAAAATGTGATGAAATTAATTCTATCTGCTATGGCCAGTGCCTGATTAAAGCTTGTAGGTGTTAACAGAAGGTTTTCTTAATAACTAATCTGTTATCTGCTAAGATCTGTTTGAACATCAAGCATTTTAAACATATTCTTATGTTTTAGGAATGCCCCAAGAGAGATTCTGTTAGTAGTGGGCTATTCTAAAAAACAGTTTTAGAAGTCCAGGGTCTTTTTACTGTGGCAGAAATAAACACCCTCAAAATTCTGTTCATTAAAATAGTAATAACTTACAAAAAAAAAAAACCAGTTCTCTGTCTGCTGGCTTCAGTACTACTGATTTAATTTAATGTGTTTCCATTAAATAAAAAAAAAAAAAAAAACCCAAAAAATTTGGTTTTGGCTTAAGAAGTTGTAGCAGACTGTAGTGGTGTATGCTGGGAATGTTTTACCTCGAATTGTAACTTGTTTCCAATATGTGCACAGATCCACATTGGTAGGGTCTGTGGCACATAGCTCAAATAAGTAATTCTGAATTCACAAGAAGTGTTTTTGGAAAGGTTTTGTGTGACAACTCACAAAATTTAACTAACTGAACGCATTGTTACCCTCGGTCTTCTAAGTTTCACCCATTTGAAAGCATTGTCTTTATGCTTGTGCTGCAGAAGGTCCTTTTGTGGCTCATGTTGCTGTGTGGGTTTCGTGTGGAGTCCATCAGCACAGCTGCAAATGGTATAAATCCTTGTCCTGAATATAAAGCTTTGACACTGGGCAGCAGAGTGCCACTGTCTGTGCCACAATAAAGTGCCTTGTTACACAGGACTGCTGCTTTCCTGGGGCTAAGCTTCACTTTCAAAGGAGTCGCTGCAATCTGATGAAATTAGTGCTTTAAACATTCCTGACTCCTTTTTTTACAGAGTATAAATGCCACATGTTCTTTTCCCTGAGTCCAAAGTCTTAACAGAGTTCATTTTAAAATCCTTGGAGCACTTTGGAATTCTCCAAGCAGGATTTCCATGTGTTTCTTATTTTCTGTTATTTAACAATGAAGTACACTATTATGAACTCGGAGTTGTTTTCTTCTTTCCAGAACAGAGTATGGCAGAGAGACCAACGAGACATGCGAGCAATCCAGCCCGATGCAGGATATTATAATGATGTAAGTAAAATATTCCTGTTCACTGATGAAGTTGTGCAGATAAAATTTGTCCAGACAATAGGAAGGATTCTGCATGTCAGTGAGGTTTTTTTTGTGTCTGCAAAAATCCTCAAAGCTGTGAAGGGTATCTTCACTCTACATTATTTTGTTCTGTTGAAATCCATGTCCACGAAGGGACCTTAAAGTTGGACAGGCTTTTAATTTCTGTGCATAACAACTCTCAGAATGTACTGAGGTTGCAAAGCTGCTCTTGAAGATGCTGGTTTTGGATGTTTGAGTTGTTAAATCATGCAGACTTTGAAACAATTCGACCAACTTCTGGTAATATCCCTGCAAATGACAACCTTGCTTCTCCAGAAATGAGTGTTTAGAAGGTGTGCTTTTCTTGAAGTTTCTGATTTAAATGTCATTAGTAAATCTTTTCTTTCTTCTTTTACAGTTGGTCCCTCCTATAGGAATGCTGAACAACCCTATGAATGCTGTGACAACAAAATTTGTTCGGACATCTACTAATAAAGTAAAATGCCCAGTGTTTGTTGTCAGGGTGAGTACAGTGTTGGAATTACTTAGCTGTGTTGTCTTAATTTAAATCAGACTTATTCTTAACTGAATAAAGAAACAAGATGGCAATTACAGCATCTTCAAATAAAACTAGCATGTGGAATATGTGGACTACTTCTGTGTCCAGTCTGTCTATGAAGGGTTTTAGGAAAATAAATGGTAAAGTCTGAGTCCACAAGAGTTCTGACTCTCCTGGTTTGAGGTGCAATTCCTACTTTCCTTGTTACATTTCAGAGAGCTGACATACCTTGGCTCAAAAGAAAGGAAATCTTGTTTCTGTGCTGTTAGAGTCTCACAGCAGCTTTTAACAACGTTTCCATGATGTCAGAAGTATTGTTTAGTATGGATATTGTGTGCTAGGAATGCATTGGTGCCAATAAGCAGTTTCTTCTTTACAACTAGAGTTTTTCATTGTTTTTGCAATGGGCTTTGTTCTGCTGTTACAAAAGTCAAAAGTCCTGTGGCACAGTTCTGCATTTTTGCCTTCTGGAATCCTCTAGGAAGTCATTTAGTTACTTCCATTTCCACAGAGTCCCTGAAGAAGCTCATGATTTATTTGGAGAATTATGAAGAAATATTTGAATGTTATATTTGCACAGTTTAGTTAAATGTTTCTTTTGCAGTGGACTCCTGAGGGGAGACGCTTGGTCACTGGTGCATCTAGTGGAGAGTTCACTTTATGGAATGGACTGACTTTCAATTTTGAAACAATATTGCAGGTAAAGTAATCTGTCAACATTTCTTTGTATTTCCTTGAGGTCTTGGAGCATGTTTTAGAAACACATCTTCACCCTGTTCATCATGGGTCTGTGGTCTGAGTGGTAATGGGAGCCCTAGAGGTCTTTTATTTACTCTGATCCCATGCCAGGCTGTGGCTACAGGCAATTCACTTAATGCTTCTCATTCCACCTCCATCTGCTATATTAACTGCTCTCAAGAATGTACTATGAGTATTTGTAATAATAAACAGACATTTTGAAAACAAAGTGCAAATACTCTTATTATTTAGGAGATCATTGTATACAGAGTAAGGAATTTCTCCCCCCCCAACATCTTGAATCCAGTTAGATCATCATTGTTCTCATTTCCTCATTGCAGCTGTTGGAACTTTAGTAACTTCAGTGTTTGTGTGGATCAGACAGTATTTGAATGTGTTTGCTAGAAGTTCTGTTTCTGAATTTGCAGGCTCACGACAGCCCTGTAAGGGCTATGACTTGGTCACACAATGATATGTGGATGCTGACAGCAGACCACGGGGGATATGTGAAATACTGGCAGTCCAACATGAACAACGTCAAGATGTTCCAGGCACATAAGGAGGCGATTAGAGAGGCCAGGTTTATACACAATATACCATTTTCTGTAGTACCTATTGCCATGATTAGACTGTTCTCTAAGTGTATTCTGGGTGCAGAAATGCATGGGTTCTGTCAGTTTCTGGGAAACTTCCTGCACCACATAAACACAATATTTCCTTTTGTTTCCACATTCTCACCGTTTTGCTGGCACCTTTCTGAATTAGTATTGTCCCAGTATCCGCCTCTGCAATATGTTAGAGATGTATTTGTCTGCCGCATTTTGCACTGGTATTCTTTTCATTTTTATATGGTGACGATGTGTATCAGTTATTCCTTTTTATACGCACTGTGTAAGACAACAATTTCATTCCAAATAAAGAATTCAGTCTTTAATAATCTAACTGAATAAAATATAAAGCCTTCAGAAATAAAGCACCTGCATAGTTCTCACAAAATAATAAAACACTAAATAAAGTGAAGAACTGCTTGGCTTGGTGAAGCCAAGACTTCCAGTAATACTAAATACCCACGCAGACTGCCACATACAGAAGTCTAATGTTAATACTGAATGGGTTCTTCAAGCTTGAAACTGTAAGAAAGCCATTGAAAAGAAGATTGTAGGATATTCTCTTGGTTCAGTGTTGATGCCTCAGTTGTGCCAATGTCTATATAAAAATCGAATCTAAAGTGATATTTATCAGTAAGATGTAAATGAAGGGTGTTTCTAGAGCAAACCTGCCTATAACTTTTAGTAAACGTTTTTAAAGTGAGCCTGAAGAGAAGCTGCAGATCCCAAATGGCGCTAAAACAGTGTTTCTTTGGGTTCAGGTGCTGGCCCTTGGTGATAAAGGTTCACTGCCACAAACTCGCTTTCCGCTAAAGTCACCATTTTTCTTGGTAGGATGCAGCATTTTCTGCCAGAGTTTGCTTATGAGAAGTGCTTACTTTGGATTCAGTTACTGTCTGACTATCATGGCCATGCACTGAATGTCTCTGCTACTTTAGGCCCTTTCTTGATCATAAAGATCTAGGATTTCACAAGGGCTCCCTGATGGTCTTTCACTGCACCAGAAAGAAAGTTGAGTGCCTGTCAGTTGTTGGAGATGTTCTGGCCCTGTTCACACGGTTAAATAACTCCTTGCTTTTCCAGTGACTTTCATCAATCAACGTTAACTGCTGAATCTGGAAGCTGCTTATATGTCTGTAGGATTCTTTTCATGTTGTTGGTGGGGTGTAATAAGAGGGACTGTTTCCAAATTGCTCTTATAAGTGGTATGTTTGTTTTATATAGTTTTTTTTTCCAACAGTTAAGCCAAGTAGCATTTTCCTGTAACCAGCTTTCCCTTATTTTTTGCTTCTCTGCTGCAAAGCACCTGTGGCTGAAGAGGAGTTTTTTCCTAAGAACTATTCTCCTGTGCTTCTGTGCAGTGTCACTTCCATGTGGTATTACCAAACATGAAAATCTAGGGTAACAGTTACCAAATCATATTGATGTTGCTTCTCATCCTGCAGAGAAGGCACTGCTGTGTGCAGTCACAGATAGGAAGGTGCTAAGAATAAATGACAGATTTTTTCCTCATTTGGCAGGGGACTGCAATGTAATAGTAATCCTATGCTAAATTCATGTCTTGTGATGAAGTGCCGTTCAGCAGGCACTGTATTCACTTAGAAGTGCCTATGTTCAAATGCCTCCTTCAGTGTATAACACATTACAGTATAATTTTGCCCTGTCTGAGAAGCATAGATAATCTGTTAAATGCTGACTTCTTTCCCCTGCTGTGTGTCTTCATGTAACAGTTTCTCACCCACGGATAATAAATTTGCTACATGCTCTGACGACGGCACTGTTAGAATCTGGGACTTTCTACGTTGCCATGAGGAGAGAATTCTTCGAGGTATGTGTACCAAAAGTACTGATTGGGGTATTTCAAGAGGGGGAAAACCTTTTTTTTTTTAACTAGGTGTTCACAATACAGAAGTATCAGCTTGTCTACAATTTTTGCCTTAAATGCTCCAAACAAGTTTCTGTTTGGCTGCTGCTATAGGTACCTTATATTCAGAGAGGCTGCAGTTCACAATGGCATTACACTGTTTACTTTCCACTTAAGCTCTAAACAATGGAGGTGGATAGAAGGACATTTTACCTCTTCCTAATTTGGTAGAAACAGCTGTTTCTGGATCAGGAATACATTTCTCTTTCTCCCAAGCTTAAGCTTTGTGACCACTGTTATTTCAGAACATGCATCTTCATGCAGAGGATTCCATTCTTTTCATAGGTGTGCCTTCTATTCTGATTTCTTCATTTCTCATTCCTTAAGAGGACGAGAGTGTTTTAGTAGAAAAAACAGGTAAATTTTGGTCACATAATTTATAGCACAGGCAAATAATCTTAGCTTTGGTTAAAGTTTCCTGTCCAACATCTATGTACACTAAATTCTGGTGCCTTTCCACTGGCCTTCTTGAGCCTTTCTCCTTCTCTTGCTGCAGTTCTAATGAGCAATAACAGTAGCTTCTGACAGCTATTCCTTTCTTGCAGAGATGGCTAAGGTACATAATTTAGTAAGAGAATGTATTAAAAGGCTACTCTGAGACTGGGGTTGTAGATTTGCAGATAATCTGCAAAGAAGATATGAAATAAAAATATGGGCTTTCAGTTCTAGGTGTGTGAGCTTGGTCAGTGCTTTCCTAAATTAAGGAATTTTTTCTTTTTTTAAATCATGCCTCCACCTTCGACTTGCCTTCCATATTTTATGAAGTAGAGCTCTCCCTGTTTCTTTTGGCTCTCAAGCTCTCCTCTTGTTTTACAAGCATGTTACTCTTAAACACCACTGCTTTGCAAAGACATTGAGCTTCAGCATTATTGCAGTGATGATATTTTAACAGCATGTGTCCACAGACATTATGGTAGGCGTGTTCTTTGCTGGACCTGGCAAACAAATTTCTAGGTTATATCATTTACACCTGTTACTCTGGAAGACCTCAAATAGATTCGGGACTGTTTTGCTTGATGCTTTTCAAGGAAATCATTCTACACTAAACATATTCTGTACCCTCCTCCAGGTATGTACTAACCATGTGGAGGAAATAGGGACTGCCTCCGTGCAGAGTTGTCAAGGTTATAAAAATCCCTCCACTTCAACATTCTTTCAACATTCTGTGTAAAGTAGAAGAAGAAAAGCATTTACTTTAGACTGTAGAGAACAGAACTTGCACTACATTTTCTTATGTTACCCTGTGAATTTTAACATTGCAATTGTGACTGGACCTCAGATAGAATTATCTTCTATTTTCTTACAGTTTATACATCTCAATATTCAGTTTCTAGTTTGTGCATAGTTCTATAAAGAATACATTTGCTTCTACTTATATCATCTACCCACAGCACACTTCACCTGTTGTGTAAGTTGGAAGTGGTTTCAAAACTTCACATCTTTGGATGAAACAGAACAGGGCAGATTATTCCTTGTTTCTACTGTCAGATAAGCAAAAAAACACCAAACCCCAAAATCCCAACCTAAACCCAAGGAACACCAGCAGAAAAATCCCCCACAACAAAACAAAATAGTACCCAAACCCCTGATTGTTGGGAGGATGTCTCTGCAAACATACAGGTTTGATTTGACTTTGGTCTCTAGGACTGATTTTAAATATGGTCAGAAGAGTTATTTGAAGGAGCTGATGGGTAACATATTCTTGATAGAAAATACAAACTTTCACTCTGTTGTTTGGAGGTTAGGGCTTATGGCTTTAGCATACTGATCTTCAGCATTTGGCTTCTCCACCTGCATTCTGCTTTTACACAGTTACAAGTGTGACCTGTAATACTTTGCTTAGTACAGCATTCAAATTGTGTAAATACTCATGCCATTGCCATCCAGCTAGTGATCTGTAAATTAAAATTTTGGTGCCACTATGTCAAAAGGATTTTGTTATGTACAGATACTGTTTAGATCAAATACAATGCTGGGAAATTATTTTTATTTCCTACTTCCACACATTATGTGGCTGTTCTGGATAATATTGGTGCTGGGAGGTTGAAGGAGTTCTGCAGTGTCCTTTAGGTCCAGAGCTTCGCTTCTCATGTCAAGGTGTTCTTCAAGTTGTCACACCAAATTATAAAAATCAAACGTAATTCTCAGTTTGCAGTCAGATGTATTAATAAAAGAGATTAGCACTCACGGGGATAATATATCAATACGTTCTTTGTGATTTTTCAACAACAAATTAAGGAACATACTTTAAAAAACAGATTTGAAGATTCTAATAGTAATGAATGCTTTTAAAGCAGTTCCAGAGAGAGCATTAAAGTTACTGGGATAAGCTTTGCTGATATAAAAAAGTATTCCACAGACTTATTGCAGGTGCTTTTGCTTGCACCGGAACAAGCTAATATTTATTCCTATTATTAATTGAAATGGTTCCCTTAAAAGTGACCTGAAGCAACAATTCTAGACTTACCTTCTGAAGAGTATTGGGAAGACAATGGAAGTGGTAATGACATAAGATGAATTCTTAAGGTTTTCCTGCAGTTCTTTCAGCTGTCTGTAAGAGGCTGTGCTTTTTTCAGTAGTTTAACCTATGAATACATGGACTGCATGAGATACACTTAATAATTGTGCCCACTTTCATTTAATTTGTCAAAGTGAAGATAAGGACACCCTCTAGGGTTCTTCATACGTTGTGCCAGAGGTTCTGAGTCTTTTTTTCAGTCTCCAAGTCCCTTTGCTGGCCAGCTTTTCACTGCTCAGTGTTATTTTGACTGTTGTTTCTACCACCATGGCTTTCCAGGGCACAAGAGATGGAGTTTGGACTTTTTGTTACCAGTACACACAGATTTATCAGGCTCCTTTTTAATATCCTGAAGAAATAAATAACATTAAAATCTTATTTTCTTGGGGAATTATCTTTAAATAATTCAGATGAATTCTCTTGGAAGGGCTTGTAGGTGGAGGAAATAGCATTTAGTGTCATTGCTTCCCCACAGCCCAGGTACTGCCTGTCTTTTCTCTTGAGGTAGAGGTGCCATGTCCTGGTTTTGCACCAGTTACTTTTGCCTGTGTGAATTTCTGTCATGGTACTACCTTGATGATGGTAACGAGTGCAGTTTAGTGCCCTTACTAAAATACACAGGTGGGAACTTTACTGATGTTAAAAAAACAAGTTCTTTTTAAAAAGAAGACGTGGAAAACAGGCTGTAATATAGCAACATGTTATTTTCATGACCATCATCTGTTCCTCTGAAAGGCATTTCCAATAAAACACTCTCAGGTCTTTTGTCTAAACTGTTGCAATGAAGTTAGAGCTGGGAACATTTCTGTAAGAACATACAAATGGGTGGCTTTTAATAATGCTGAAAACATCTAATGAAAAACTATATGCAGTACAACCTTCATGTCCCTTTCTGTGTATGAGAAATTAATGCTATTGCTGATTTTTACTGGTGGCAGTGACATTCTGGGTAGTGTGTCTGTGTTGATGTATCCCTGAGAATATTTTGGGTAGGTCATTATTAAACACACCATTACTTAATTATTCCCAGTGTGACATCATGGGCTAGGAGGCTACAACCAGATTTTGATTTTCTCAGTTCCCCTGTCCTTCCTTCTCCTTCCTTCTCCTTCCTTTCACAGTCACCCAGAATCCAGCAGAGATGAGTGCTTGGGAGGACTGTAATGTTTTCATTCTGAAGTGCAGATGAGCTCTGTGTTTCCAGCATTTCAAGGGTTGCCTGCATTAATTAGGTCTTTTGGGGAGGATGACTCCACCCAGCTCTCTGAAGGATGTTATACCCCATGGTTTTAAAAATACTTTGTAGATAAGGTTTTCTGTTTTCTGTCTCTACAATAGGGTAATACACTGAATGATCTTTCAGGCAATGTGGTAGACTTGGCAAAAGATTTGTCTTAGCCGAGTTTCAACAATTAAGAGCAATCAAGATTTCATTACATTCTGCCTGGATTTGAAATGTGCAGTTTGTAACAACATCTGTTTAACACTGCCACCTACAAAATAACACAAGTGTTTGTACCTGCAGAAGTCACAATAATTGTGGTAAACAGACTTTTCATCTGCTCACAGGTTCTGAAAGTGTCTTCACATCTAGTCATACTGAAGTAACTGAGGAATTCATTCCTTCCTTCTCTTCCATTTCTCAATCTTTATTAACAACTAATGTACCATGAAGTCCCTTAAGCTGTTTAAATCTATTGTATAGTTTGTATTCTCTGCCCTTTCTGCCTGAAAGGGAAGGATCTCTTCAGAGTTTTTTTCCTCAGTCGAATTGCAAATCCTGTACTTAATTTAGACATGAGTTCCATAGGCAAAAGAAACCTAAGGACTGCATCTTCAGCTTGGACTCTCACTTTTAAATATGCACTATTATCTAGCTCTTAGCCTTGAAGCAAGTAACTTCTGAAACTATTTCTTTTTCTTAGAATATAATTGAACTCTGCATTGGATCATTTAAAAGAAAAAAATCCTAACATTGCTGTTTCCAACTTTATTACCTTTATGTGAGGTTTTTCTTTTTTTTTCCTTGTCTCAGCGAAGAGAGAAAACTCAGCAAATTCCAGAAATGCATGTATGTCAGTCAATACCATGTTTCTTGTAAGGAGATATACTCTTTAAACCTTCAGGGTTTTTTTGTGGGGATTGCTTCTATGGACTGCTAGGATTTCAGCTATCTTTGAAATGTCTTCTAGTCTGCTGGTGCATCCCTACATGTATGTTAGAAAGTTTTTACTCAGAACAGAAGCTCAGGATGAGATGAGACCTGCCTGACAGTGACACCAACCATATCAATCTAGAGAAGGCAAGTCCTTGAATTTTTCAACTTAAAAAGATGAACTGTTTTGGAATGCTGGTATTGGACCAGTTCAGTCTCCTCTTTTTTGGTGGATTTTTTGTTTGCCAGCTTGTGTTGCAGGTCTCTGATTTTTGTTAGTCTTTGTTGCCAAAGCTGAGCTGGGGCTGGGGAGAGAGGTGTTGCAGCTACATCAGCTGAGGAACAGCTGCAAATGGCTGGGCTTTTCATGTGCATTAGGCACAAGAAATGTTAAGGAATTTATGTTAATAGTGAATCTGTGAAAGCTTTTTTCCTACACAAACAGTGGGGATCACTTGCACAATCTGTGATGCAGGAGCCCTTTTGTTCTGCTGCACATGTTATGCCAATAACCCTGATGGCTGCTCCTTTGATTTTTTTTGTGCATGCTGGGCTCTTCATAGTCTCGTTCACTTTTCTTGTCTCACTAGGAAATGTCTCTGCCTTGTGAGATTAAAAGTTACAAATACTGTATACAATTTCCTGCTTCAGAAATGGAAATTATCACACAACATATATTTCCCTAGCATCTTGCTCTACACTTCATTCAGAGTTAAATAGCACCAAGGACTTGGAGTATGAATACTTATACCCTTTCCTGAGCCTGTAGATAATCTCAGTCATTGCTGATTGTTAGGATGGTGGGTATAACCTACGTTAGATGGGAAGAATCCCATCTCTTACTTGAGGCTACTGAAAAATGTTCAGGTGTTGTCTGGTAACTCAGCATTTTTCCTGATAATGACTTTCAAGGCTAAAGTGCGTTGGTTTTCTCTGTATAGGAAGCTTTATTATAGGTAGACTTTATTGAAATGTCCACTTCTATATGTGTTAAAAGTAAAAATCCATCTGAGAGTTTA
Organism: Orthonyx spaldingii; assembly: GCA_013397795.1. NCBI lineage: Eukaryota > Metazoa > Chordata > Aves > Passeriformes > Orthonychidae > Orthonyx > Orthonyx spaldingii. The sequence continues at coordinate 403,501 of VZTJ01004211.1, read as the reverse complement.
GAAACTACCTGCTGTATTGACTTATGTCAGCTTTCTCTTTGTGAAGTATTCTGGATTGAACAAAAATTTGGGGTTGACCCACTAAGTTGAGGTGCTTGGTTTCTGTCATTAAAAGATGGTGATAAGGTGATAGCTTCAGGCTTTTGCTCTCCTTCCTAAAACAATTCCAGGAGAATTAGAGGGTATTGAAGACTGCACTTGGAGCTGGTGGCACCTGATATGCCTAAAAATTGCAGTTCATTTGTGAGTAGCGTACAGCATACTAAGTCTTAAGAGTTCTGGTTCTTACGTAGAACCAGTGCTTTGAAAGTCCTGAAAAATTAATAGGAAATACATAGAATTCTCAAGGAATGGGTAAAAGAGATCACGAGATATGAACCACAGCACTGTGCTATAAAAAAAGTTATACTGCACACTTCTGTCAAGGCTTTTCATGAGACAAGAATGGAGAGACACTGTCCAAGAAGGAGATTATTTCAGATGCTACTTTGAAATATTTTCATCTCTTAAAATTGTTCTGACGCTGAAAGTTATATAATCACTCACATTGAGCCCAAGGGCAAATTGTACACTAATATTTGTAACCCATCTATTCTGTTAAGCTTGAAGGAATGTTGAGAAACCCCAGTGTTTCCCAGCCCAGCCAGCTCTCAGTGCTGCTGAAATACAGGGTGGTTCCATAAGAAGTTCTCTGCATTGTTAGGATTTTTTGCTTCTGCTTCCTTTTGTGTCTTGACAATTGCAAGATAAATACTGAACTACGTGAAACCATTTTTACAGATTGTAGTACTTGAGGTGTGAGGAAGTACTTGAGGTATGAAGTACTTGAGGGATGAGGGCTTTATTTCCATCAGTTATGAGTTAACATGGAATTAAAAATAACAGGGCACAACACTGTGTGTAGAGGTCAGGATTCACCTCAGTGAGAGCCATTGGTGCAGCTGTGAGCTTCGTCCTTCAGCCCAATTCATGATTGTGGAGGAAGAAAAACACTTATCTAAGCAGATTGGAGTGATACTAATGATAAAATCCTAAATTATAGAGGCATTGGAATGAATGCTGATGCTAAGGTGACACCAGTGTTCCTTTCTCAGCACAAATGTGGGCGTTGAAAAGCAGGCAGGCTGGGTGCCATTAAGGGTGGTGGCCTCCTGGTATCTACTCACCACTATTTCTCTTAGCAAAAGGTCTCAACAAAAAAAATCATCTGGAATTAGCCTTAAGCCAGTTATGTTAGTAACTCATCTCTGATAAAGTCTTATGTGGAGAAATACTCAGAATTGGACACTTCATTAATTAGATTTTTAATGGATTCTTTTATCTGACATACCATTTCCTCAGAGCGTAGATAAAATAAAGCTCTTTTAGAATAAGTGGTGGAAATCTTCAAACAAGAGAAAAACACAGCTCCTTGCTAAAAATAATCCATGTCAGTTCTTAGAAACTTTCCTTGCAGGCTTCTAGATGCCACTTTTATGGGCGAAACAAAATGCTTTTTTATTTATTTAACTTTTATCTTTTCATATTCTCTAGTTACTGTACTAAAAGCTTTTATGCATCTAGGTAAGCATAAAATTTGCAAAACATTTGATATTTTCTTCACATCATTTCTATTCTACATATTTAAATAATTTCCTGTTATTTTACTTTTATCTCTGAGTGCTGTTCTAGGTTTAGTAGTGAGACACTTGGCATCAAGTTTTATTGTATGAATACTATCACAGTTCTCATACTTGAGATTCCATGTTCCTAGGGACAGCCAGACCCTGGGAGGTGGGGAGAGAGCTTTCAAATGTTTTCCCTAAAATATGGTGGCATTTTTTTCATGTCTTCCATAACTGCCTGGCATTAACTTTCTCATGAGAAAGCTGGTCCTGCTCGCGATACGTTGCATTTTTAGGAAGACACTGCCAAAATTTAAACTGGGAAATGCACTGAAATGGGATTGTATAGCAGACCAGGAGAAAAGGGATAAATAAGAATCTTGAATAAATCTGTGTGAAGGGTGGCTGGAAATAAGAAGCATAAGAAATGGGAGGAAAGTGTGGAGGCTGTGTCAATACAAAAAAACCTAACAACAGCTCGTGTAAGGATTGAGAAAAGCTGGTGGCAGTGTGAGTGTGGAGATGAGAATGAGGTGTGGTGGAACTTAGCAAGTCACACTCTGGGCATTTTGTGAATAATGTGGGGCAACCTCAGTCTCCAGATCAGCCTCTGAAGAGGCAGGGGTTTTATGGCCGAGTGACACACGTGGACACAAGTGGACAGTGTAGAATGTGCCCAGAGTGTATTTATGCTAATCTGTGCAGTAATAGTACCACTAATGTCTTTTACATTCTGTGTTCTGTGTCATGACTTATAGAGACTCAAGCTGATGAGTTGGAGTAGAGTTAGGAACAGGCTCTGTATTTGTTTGGAAGATGAACATGGAGTGAATCATAGAATATGCTGAGCTGGAAGAGACCCACAAAGATCATGGAGTCCAACTCCTTAGTCCTGGTCATTCCCAAGAGCCACACCATGTGCCCGAGAGTATTGTCCAAAGCGTTTTTGAACTCTGTCAGCCTTGGTGCTGTGACCTTGGTGCTCTGGGGAGTCTGTTCCAGTGCTCAGCCATCCTCTGGGTGTAAAACTTTCTCCTGGTATCCAAGGTAAACCTCTCCTGCCTCAGCTCTAGCTGTTCCCTTGGGTCCTGTCAGTGGTCACGAGAGTGAAGAGATCAGTGTCTGCTCCTGCGCTTCCCCGCACGAGGAAGTTGTGACTGCCGTGAGGTCTCCCCTCAGTCTCCTCCAGGCTGAACAGATCAAATGGCCTCAGCTGCTCCCCATATGCTTTCCCCTCAAGACCTTTCACAATCCTCATGGCCTTCTCTGAACTCTGTCTAAAACTTAACGTCTTTCTTACCTTGTGGTGCCCAAACGTCCCCCAGGGCTCACGGTGAGGCCGCCCCAGTGCAGAGCAGGGCAGGAGAATCCCCTGCCTTGCCTGGCTGGCGATGCTGGGCCTGAGGCGCCCTCAGGCATGGCCGGCCCTCCTGGCTGCCAGGACACTGCTGGCTCATGTTCAGCTTGCCATCCTCCAGGACCCTCAGCTCCCTTCCTGCAGCTGCTCTCAGCCTCTCGTTCTCCAGTCCACACACACAGCCAGGGTTGCCCTGTCCCAAGTGCAGAATTCAGCACTTGCTCGTATGGTTGGTGATTGCCCAACTTAGTACTATTTCAGTGAGTGAGGGTTGCCATCATTCTGACTGTAACTAGGAAAAGCTGTCTCTACCACCTCATTAAAATTCATTATGTTGTTTAATAGTCCCTGTGAAGCAATGTGGACTTTTTTTTTTTTCTCCTTCTTTTAAGTTTTGTCAGTTTACAGCTCTTAAACTGAAGTATCTGAAGTTGCTCCTCAGATCTAAGGTTAGCTCTGGCTCACTTCAGTTGGGAATATAACCAAGGTACATGTGTATGTTTCTGTGGGAAGCAGCTGAGTAGATCAAGCATGCAAGCATGTACTCAAGACATATTTTCAAAATTCAGTGCCAGAATTTTCCAAGTGATGGATCCTTATCTCGTAGTGCAAATACAAACTGTCATTTAATTTTACTACTCACAGATAAGGCTTTTTGTTGAAAATAAAACACTTCTTAAGGCAAGACATTTTGATTTTTGCTGTTGAAAGTATAAATGTGTCTTACAGGTAAAGTAACTGTCATGAAATTTTTATATATTCATATATTCATTTTTATTTATAAAGGAAAGGATTTTAACTGAGGGGTATTTTTTTAACTGAAAAGTGTTAGGGCTGTTAAGTGTCTTAGCTTCAAAGAAGTACACCTGTAAGTATGACAAGTATAGTTATGCAGGAGAGATCTAAAACTTCTTGAAATATATTTCTCTTATAAAAAGTTTCACAGATGAAGTTTAACATTTCTTCTATCCCAGACAGTTTAGATTACTGTTTGTAATTATTAACTCAGTGGAAGCATCTGATATTCCTAGTTCTGCAGGACATTATTTTGATGCATTACAAAATCTGTCCAGTTCTGTCTTGTTGAACAGTTCAGTGCATCAGCTAGTTATTTCTTTTTTATATATAGTATTTTCTTAATATTTGTCATATTGTGTATGCACTGACTTTGCCCCACCGGAGATATGTAGAGAGAGCTATTCCACATATAACTACAGCCACATAGAGAAGTAGTTGTATCATTGCAGTTTGATTTGCTGGTGTAGACAAGAACTGCAAGTATTTTACATATATTGTCATTGAGGACAGAAGGTAATCTTTATCAGGTTTTGACCATTCATAGAAATTTTGTGTGAACCTTTTTGCTCACCAAAATTAGATTTTAAAGGGAACTCACCATATACAAATAGGAGCCTGACCTGAAAAATTGAAAGTTAATTATAACAGGACTGGAAAAGGTACTTCTACCAAGTCACCAAGATGTTGGAGAGTAAACATCAAATTTTCATTCAAAAAAGCTGAGGAATGTATTATCTTAGCTGCTTAATATTGGGAAGAAAAATAACCTTTTAGTGAAAAACAAACCCAGCTTTCTGGTGTGTGCTGGCAGATGTGTGTTTACCGCCATATGTACAAAGGTTTTTTTCTCTGCCTACTTATTTAGAATGATGAAATCTTACATTTTAAACTTCATCACTTTCAAAAAGATTCCTCTAAAGAGAGTCATAATAACCTTATAAATGAATAGCTGTAAGACTGCTCTAATAACTGTAACTATTCTAGTTCTCAAAGAGTAGAATGAATTGGTGGAAAAACATAGCTCAGGTTCCTATTATTAGCAGCATATTGTTATATGCTGGGGAAATCAAGTCTAAATAATTATACAATACTTTTACATTTGAACTTCTCTTTATAGCTGCCTTCTTTCTGTCCTCTCCAGAAGGCTTTCATTTTTTTCTGTGTTAAGATTTAAGGAAGGAGTAGCTCTAATACACATTTACAATCCTCAGAATTTGGATACCATTCTTTCTTGCTTAACATAAAGCCTAGTGCTCCTTGAGATCTATTTTTCGTCAAAGGTTGAGGTTCTTGCTGGCTTTATAAATAATCACTACACTTAAGGATTAAAAAAATCTGAGTGTCATCTTTGGATTCAGTGAAGAGCTGATATTCCACCCCTCCCTCCAACTTTTTGTGGGAGTCACTTATCCCAAGAGGGTTGATAGAGTAAAACATTTTCCTTTGAAAAGGAAATTTTCACCATTTTCTAGTATTTGGAGATATGTAGCACAAATTGGTGTAGAGATGGTGTTCGTAGGTAATTTTCCATTTAAGTACAAGTTCAATGAGAATCCCCAGAAGTTCAAATGAGTTCAAACTCATTTGATATTCCAGATATGTTGCCATTATAAAAATAAACATTATAGTAAAGTTAAAAGTTCTAAAAAAGAAAATACTTTCATTTATCTCCTTTTCTAATCCAGTGGAAAACACACTTAAAAGGCCATTTTCACTGCAGAGATAATCTCATGATCAGGGTCTCTTTTTTTCACCTGTTCTCTTACGAGGGCAGTAGAAGAGTGTGAGAGCTTTTCCTAATTCTAGGGATTGTGCAGTCTCTGTCCTTGCAGGTTTTCAGACCTGAGTGACCTGGTCTGACTTCATAGCTTTGAGCAGCAGATTGAACAAGAGACTTTTGAGGTTTCTTTCAGCTTGACTTGCCCTGTGAACTTGGGACACTGAATTCTCCTGTTTTGCCAAAGCCAGTAGAAGTCCTACTGATGTAGGATTCAGCTGTCCACCAGCATATATGACATAAGGAACTGATCTTGAAGAGACAAACAAAAATTCTTTTTTTTTTAGTTCGTTTTTCTGTCAGCTTTTAACATGCTTGAGGAAATGCACACCATTTGGATTGGAAAGGTTTCATGCTTAGTGGATCTTTTTTTAGAGATGATAGATGTTTGATCATTCCCTAGTGACTAATAGTATGTTACACGTAATCATCACTGAAATTTCAGAACTTGCTGGTGTCCTACAAGCATTAAGACTTCGTTGTAAATAAGATGGAAGGTGTGATACTGTGCTGTCAGCATCTTTCTTTCATGTTTCAAAATGATGCAGTCTTGAAAGAGAGTGTGCAGTTTGTGTTGTAAAGCTCTAAAGCCCATGCACAATTAAACTGGCAGTGTTTGCTTTAAAAGAAAAAATAATAAGAAAGAAGTGATTTAGGTAGATTCTTCACTCCTTGAACTAGGGCAGCCTGGGTTTGTCTGTGGGCTTTAGTGTTCCTGAAGGACATTTCTCTAAGTCACATTTCCAGGTTCTCCAAAGACTCTGTAAGTAGACCTGCTGTGTTTACAAAAATAAGCCTTTACATCCAGGTGAAATGGGTGTTAGAGAATCTTTTTTCTTCTTTTCCTTTTGAGTACGAGCTGGTCTGCAGAGTATATTTCACTGTTCATTCCCACACCTGTTCCAGGTCTTGACTGACTTTAATGCCAAAACCAAAATTAGTTCATTTCCAAGTTTAAACATATTAACAGATGAGACTGCACATTGCTAAATATTATTTTGAGACTGCAGTTATCTTAAAGTTAAAACAACTTCTAAAATTTATTTTTTATCTTAAAACACGAAAAATGCAGGCCAGATTTGGTTTTGGTGTTATTATTACAACTGAGTTTAGAAAGGCGTAATCACACATTTCAAAACTTGTAGACAAAATTCCCCTATTTGAATTGTAATTAGTTAAGAACAAGGTACAGTTGCACATGGAAAATACAATCTGTACAGCTATAAAGCATATTTCTATGTAGTACTTCCAATTGTTAGCAAGATGTCTCTTGTTTTCTAAGAATTAACTGAGTCTGCAGCTTGATAGAGTGCTGGGTGGTACTGCTTACTGTTTGTGCCTGGTCAAGAAGAATTCCTGCCTTTTCTTGTCTGTCTTCTGTCCTTTCTTACCCATGCATAATTCATAGGCAGAAAGAGTGTTTTTAATTAGACCGGCTGATATAGCGAGAGAAAAGAGTTGTCTGGTTTTGGTTTTTCTTTTAAAGGCCACACCAGCCCTTCTTAAGGATGCAGAAACTTGTTTCATTTAGGTCAGCTGATGTAATTTGATAATAAGATGCCTTCTCCCTACAGATCTTGCTTTATGCCCTTAAATCTTCAAGCAACAGCCACTCTTTGTTGCTTCCCTAACAGGAGCTCACCTACCTAAAATGACTGTAAAAGGTTTTTTCTCTTTAGCAATACATACATTCTCAAAAGCATTATTCTCTTGGCTACTTTGCTAAATTTAGCCCTTAGGAGTATTGCTAATATGGATGAATATGGATTACTCTTGATTGCCATTCTCCTTTTGGAAGTCCCTGTTCTCCAGAGACTTACAAGTGAGTACATGGTATTGTGATTGCAAATGTAAAAAGCTAAATTCAATGAGACAGTTCTTTTATTACATTTAATTACTCTGCAATTATTTTTTGGAGTTCTTTGGGCAAAGGTAGGTTCTATGTTTCACACTGCTCCCAGTTTGTCAGGAATATCCCTTGCTTCTAAAGGAATGGGGAAAAAAAGATCATTCCCATCACCCACACAAGCGTGTTAGAGGTGTCATTTCTGTAGTACATATTGCATTTGCTGACAGTTTTAAACAGGGCTGTTCTAAAAATGCAATCAGGAGTTTTGGTGCTTGTATTAAACTTCAGAATTCCTATGGTCACATTACAAAACTGGAGCAGTAGAGGCTTCAAATAGCAGGTGCACTCCTGCCAGCCGTGTTTGTAGGGATGCAGCCACCCCTTCCTGGCTGGCAGACACGTCCTGCTTGCTCAGAGGCTTTGCACACTCTGCCTGATGCTCTCTCACTGCCATTTTCTTTTCCCTATATCACGGAATTCCTCAAGGATTATCCAGTCTTTCTCCCTAAGAGCACTTAGTGTGTGTGTTTCAGTCTGCAATTTCACTGTGAGGATGTCTGTTCCTAGTAGGTTTGGCTAGAAATACTGGCAATTAATCTGTTTTGCACAGTGGTTGAAGCTACATTATTTGCTGCAGAACTCTGTCATCTCAGGTATCATCACTCCCACAGGTGTAGCAAACCACAGTAATTCACTGAAATTCAAAGAAGGTTCTAAATAAGGGGGGTTTATTCTGCAAAAGTGACTTACTGGGTATAGCAGAAGTTGTTTTTAACCCATTGTGCAATATTTATTTACTAAATTAATGACTTTTGTTCCAACAGAATGTTGGTATTTGAATAAGTTTTGAAAAAAACTTTTTTGTAAAATGGAATAATTCACTTTGCAAGTAAGTTCACTTACTTCAACTTATTTTGCAAGTAAGGAATAGGCATAAGACAATTTCCCTGAGAAATACTTAACAGCAGCAATTATCACAAGTATCTAACAAGCATAGTTCATTATTGATTTATGAAAAGGAACAATGTGGGGAATTTAAATTAGAATTGGACTTAAAGTGCCATCGTAAAAATCTTAGAAATCAATGTTGCATTTATTAGACATGAAGAGTACCAGAATGTTTTTCCTGATATATTTAGTCTTTGCAGTCCTTGCACAGAAAGGATTCGAGCTTAGGAGTGAAAAGGTAATTTAATTTTTCAGTTTGTTACAGTCCATGGCTCTTGGATGCCAGGTGCTGTGGACTGGGCCTCTGCAGAGCTGGGAGTGGTAACCCAGCTGGTTCAGGTGACGTGTTCTGCTCACCAAATGTTTTGTAATAACTCTAGTTCCAATCAACCTGAGCAAATTATCTGGTAGTGAAAAATGATAAATTGCATTAATCCTGAAAATCTATCCTCCTCTAAAAAAAGAAAGTTTCTTTTTCATACACACAGTAGCAGAAAAGTCTTCCTAAAACCTCTTGATAGATAAATCAGGCTATATGACTTTTATATAACAATAACTTTTATAAAGGTTTGCTCATTTGTACATGATAGCAGGAATATTTTGCTGGTTCTTTGCCATAGAATGTATGTCATGCAGACTGCATCTCAGAGCAGAACTCAGTCCTCAGTGGTTTCTGTGAGGGGTGCATTGATCCAAGGGCACAGCCTCTTGTGCTGTCTCGAGGAGATCAGGGAGCTGCTGCTGCTGGAGCGATCCCAGCCCAGGCTCCAGGAGATGAAAATCCTGTTTCTAGAGCCAGGTATTTCCCAGCCTGCTGTACCTTCTCCCCAGGGTAGTGCTGGTTGCAGCTGCTCACGTTCATGACACATTGACTCTTGTAAACCTGCATCGTGCTAGCAGCAGCTAATTCACATGGGAGTATGTATTCCAAAAATAGACCAGCCTAATGAAGGTGTATTCTGTGTACTAAAACAATAACTGTATTTTATTTGCACTGAAAATAAACTGTTGACATGGGATTATACCTGTTAAAGCTTCTCTTTTTTTTTCTTAACTTTTTAAGGTTAAAAATGCACTTTACTCCCCAATACAGAGTTGCTGTGTTAACAGAAATATTAAAAATCAAAATGTAAATTTGGCAGTGCTGTTACCTTGCATCATTTAGCCAACAAATATATTTGGTTTCTTTCCGTTTCCTCAGTGGATTACTTCAGTAGCAATGACCTGCTCTTACTTAGTCCTTCTCAAACAGAAATTATACCATCTTCTCTCATGAAAGTCATCTTTCTGTGGTCTATGCTTATGAGACTATGTATGGAAATTTATCTGTGCAAGTTAAGAGGTGACTTTACCGCCTCCCCCACAGCACTGATTCACTTTATCAGTAATTTTATTTTACAGAAGATTTCTAAAGTCCAACTTCCTAGGAGATAAATCCCGCATTTTCACATTCCTCAGCTTAGCTACACACATCACTTACAGCACTGTCAAAGGTGTTTTATTTGAAGAGCACAGGTCAGTTCCACTCCAGCCCAGGAGGGCAGCCTTATACTGGCAATGACTTCCCCCTCATTATTTTTGTGCTTACCCTACTTACTTTGTTCTGCCTGTTATTTTCCAATCCTATGCCATTTTCCCAAGAGCATTTGCTGTTTAGCTGTCTCCTGTCTCTGGAGCTTCATCTATGGATCCCCAGTTCACTGTGGTTATGGGAACTGGTTTGTACATTTCTGAGACTGGAAAGATATTTTGTATTTTCTTTCTTTCTTTCAGTGTGTGTAAGATTAAAAATTTTAAAAGCAGCTACGGAAAACACTGAGAGAAATCCAAAGATTCCTTAGGAAAAAGCTTCTTTCTGAATCACATCATCCCAGTAAACATTTGTTCTCTTTTGCCTTGTAATTTTAAATTGATAATATAATTGGTGTTTTCTTTTGGTGATTTGAGCCACATTTTTTACACAGCTGCAGATTATTTGAAGCTTAGCAGGTATCTTTTGTGGTGCTCTTTTTGTGTAACAAATGCTCCAAAATCAATCCAGGGAAAAAAAGCCCCACAGATAACCTGTTAATATTTTCAACTTGTATTTCCAGAATGGTGAAAATTAAATTCTCTAGTATTAATATTCCTGCTGTTGTGCTCATCCTCTATCAAAAAAGACTGAGTTTAATTCTACAGGCAAAATCACTATTTCAGAAAAACTGAAAAGTTTTTTTTCCCTCAGTGTTGCTGAAGAGATAGTCAAACTTTTTTTTTTTGGTCTGTGTGCACCTACAAATAGATGAACATTCTCTGTCTTGGATTCTTTTGTCCATGTCATTTAACTTTTTATGTTTTCTCTAGAATTCTGGTTCTGTGTATTGTCTAGAGTTTTTTTATAAAATTTTTGAAGGTTTTTTTAAAGCTCTGCAATAGACTTGCTTCAAAAAGTACGTCAGACTAACTTATTTTTCCTCTTGAGTGTAAGATTTTTGACTAACAAAGTTTCTGTTTATCTAATTGAAAAACATTCATTTTGAAATATTTGACAATGTATCTGGTGCTAACATGGAGCAGTATTCAATAACAGCCAGGAGCTATTTGCTCCAGGTGTAGCTGTGGCATTGGAATTTAATATTTTTCTGCTTCTGAGGAATAATTTTCCTGTTCTAATCAACATTTTTTCTGTGGAAGTTTTGATTACTTCATGAGAACATAACACTGCAATTAACAGTTACAGTAGGCTTTTAGGATTCTTTCCTGCCAAATTCTGCATCATTTCTTTGTCTTACTTTGAGAATTTGTAACATGCTACTGGGTACATGTCCCTGTAGATTCAAATACAAATCAAGTTATAACCTGCATCACAGAGGGAAAAAATATTCTTGTCTTGTCTGATGTTTTTACTCCTTTGAGGTCGGCCATGGAAAAACTAACTGGTAGTGATTTCCAGAAGCACAGGGTTTGAAGAAGTATTTATTATATCCATAACGTGGTGTGGTGGGATATATTTGATTCCTGTACCCTCTGTTCTGGTCTTGGAAGAACAGTCTCTTAATATGTTCTCATAGGAAACCTCCATCACACTTTTTTTTTTTACATTAAGAAGCAGTAGCAGCATTTTTTCCCCCTGCATTTTAAAAATTGCATCTCTCTTGTTCTGTTCACCTCTGTGGGTGACATTAGTAAATGAATCTGAGGACAGGATTTTCCACAAATTGTTGCCAACACTTTTGTTTGGAAACCCACTTAAACTGCTTATGGGCCCTTTTGCCTTTCTTCTCATAGCCATATAAGTCATCTTCACATGTTCTCCATACTTTTTCCCTCTGGTTTTGATGTATCTGAGTTACTTAAGTATTATTTGGATTGTTTTATCCCATTTCTTCCTGTTGACATCTCTCCCTTTCTTTGTTAGGTTTTATTGCACAAAATGCCTGGTAAGTTTTGAACTCTGTATTTTTCCCTGTCTCTCTGTTCAATCCCATGTGAAGAGCTTTATTTTGGACCCATTCATGTGCTTGTAGAATTTAAAATGATACATGGGGGCACATGGAATTTTAGAGAGCTTCATAGATGTTTGTACAGCCACACTGCAAAACAGTTGTTTAATAAGGGACCTATTTTTAGAATTGAAACAGAAATAAAAAAAATTTGCATTTTTCTACTTAATTAGGAACTGCAGTGTTATTTTTAAATCTGAAAGAGAAAACTATTTTCTTAAATTTCAGAATTATTAGGTGGCAAGAAAGAGAGGACTAGGAGTGTGGTGATGATATAGGAAAGACAGGAAAATAAGAGGAAATTAGAGCAGTGATGGTGCAGAAATTTGAAGTAAGACTGTGAAAACATTCCCTATTTCTGTCTCTCACCTGGGCTCATCTCTGCTGCTTAAAATTTCAAATGAAGGGTTTCTCTCTCTTAGGTTCCTGTAGCACTATTCAAATCATTGTTTGTCTCCTGCATTTCAATTACACTTTTTCACTGAGATTGTTATTTTTTAGATTTTGCTGAGGTTTTTTTCTCATTAGCCCCAAGATCACAACTAAATTAGACATAAGTCCCTGTGTGATAATTACATGCCAGATTTTTTTGTTTCAGTTCATGATATTCTGTTCATTGGGTGGGTTTCTGTCCCCATAATTTTTCAGCCCTTTTGTATTTCAGTTGCTTGAAAATTGGCCCTTTCTGCTTGAGATGCTCAGAAAGAGCCGTGCTTTGTAACTCAGTGCTCTGCTTTCTGCCGGCACTTTATTTCAGTAGACCTGCTGCTTCCTAGTTTGCTCAGCCTTGGTGACACTGCAAAATGCAAAGAGCAAGTTGAATGGCCTCTATCTTTATATCCCTTCTTAGATATTTTACACTTGCTAATTGGATTCTTGACTGACACAAATCTTTTCCTATGGTCTATAGAAAGTTTGATCATCTTTCTGTCGGCCCCCTCACCTCACCTCTGGGCCTGCTGCTGTTCACATACTACTGAGAGTATCAGTCATGCAGTATTTGCCCTAGAGCCAAAGAAAATAGTTTTTCCAGTTTCAGTGTACCTAAACACAGTATTTCTTTGCTTGAAATGATAATGGGCTCATAATTATGAGATGTTTTGTAATGGTAAACTGACTGTCAGAAATAGCTTACAAAGACTAGCCAGTCTTTTTTGGCTGGCAAGAAGAACAAAAGTTTTCCTGGAAAAGTCCCATATTTTCCTGGAAATGAGCACCTGGCTGGTTCTGGCCAGATGATCATGGCTGTCTTTAAAAATAATTTACTTGGCTGAAAGAGAGTTGATAGTACTTCTGTCAGTGGGATGTCAAAGAGGTAGGAACCTGCCCTGTCATCTTAACCATGAAAACACATTGAAAGCTATTGTTCCAATTAAAGGATATCAAGTTGACTGAAAGATCTTGGTAGTCCTTCTGTGTTGGGTGTTTTTATGAAAAGATTCTGAGTTCACTTGGCAGTAAGGGTATATCAAGTTACATAAAAGACTTCTTGTAACTTCTTTTACTGAAATCTACAAATATTTTTCTTAGTTTTTGGCAACTTGCTGAGCGTGTTCTCTGGTCATGTGGCCACACAGGGGTTTGAAACTTGGGTTAGCCTCTAAACTAGGTATTTGAGCTGCTCTTTTCTCCTGCAACAGTCGTAATCACCAGGAGAACTCAAATGAACATCCAACAGGATGTTAAAGGGAATAAATACTGGAAATTGTTACTAATGGTTACTCTTTTCTGGAAGTCTATGTTCTCTTCCTGGAGCTGGGAACTAAGTAATCTGACTTTACCACTTACAACCTTGACTGAAATTTTGGTCAAAGCAGAGAGCTAGAGGCAAGAAGGTACTAAACTCTACAGTGTCTGCCCTGATTTTCTTCCTTTCCCCTCCTTTAACTGAATTGCCAGGCTGAATTTTAGGATGCACCAAAGTTTCTTTATTAGCTTCAAGGTAATTTAAAAATACGTCTAAATCGATACTGTGGTTTTGACATTCCTTCTTTGCATTACTTACTGTAGTTTCAGGAAAACTGTCAAACTTTGGCTTTGCTTAATGGTGTTACACAGGTGTGTAACAGGCAAAGGCTTGACAAAAATGTGCTGGTGGAAAGGCTGGGGATTTTCACTCCCTGTTGGCAGCAAGTAACCACACCAAGTCACCATTTTCAGTAATTAGTGACCAGAACAAGTTTCTTAGCATGTGTTTAGAAAACCCCACTGAAGCTACTCTAAGTTCAGTTCATCTAAAATCACATCAGTTCCTGAAAGCTTGGCTTCAGGCATCAATTTTTAACTCATGCCCTACTTTGCTCTTGATTCATAAAATACAAGTGTATGTTCTGTCTGTTCAGTAGTTACTTTGACATAAACTGTCACTGTGAGGCTTCAAATTATTTAATATTCTAATCAAATTCATTTATTCTGCTTTGGCTTTTTTTAAGTTGATGGTACAGGCTATAGGCAGACTCCAAAACACTTGTTTGGTTCATGTTTGGAGGACTTGACTGGGAACGTTTTAATGTGAAACATTTTTGGTCTATTTCTACAAAATAATACGCTGCCCAGCAATTTGATTCTGTACCCAGATAAAAAGCCACAAAGCTATGGAAACTGCAGACTAATGATTGACGAAATAATTGAATTTCTCATCTGTTAAGTTCATGCTTTTTCTTGCCTCGAAGGACCACGCGTTGTTCCGCTCTTGGGCACAACAGCTGTACTTGTCCCTGTCCTATATTCCCCTGTTCTCTGCCATGCTATGTTTAGGTGAGATCAGTCCTGTCTTGTGCCTAAAGACAGTCAACACTCCTTAGGGGCAGTGCCAGCTTTGTCAGATGCAGTGGCTAGTGCCAGGTACTTGAAAGGAAGGTGCCAGAAAACAAGTGATAGAAAACTGTGCGACACTCTTCCTGAGGGAGTGGGGGTTTGGCTCGTGTCAGCTGTTGATGTTATGAAGCATGAGAGTTTTTCTTACAATTGCTGTTCATTTTTAATGTTTCTTGTACGATACTTTTCTTATCATTAAATGTAAATGCCCTTTTAAATAAATATTTTCTGTCAATGAAAAGCAAGTGTGTTGCTGCTTTCAAAGTAGGCTGGCTAATTTTTTAACAGAAAAGAACATCTAGTCCCAGCTACTTTACAGGTAATGTAACCAGCAAAAAAAGAAATTGCTCTACCTTTTGCAATTAAAAATATTCCCTTTTAATTCTCTGATAAGTACATGCAAAAAAATCATAAATAATATGCAATGAGAAGTTTAGTAGCTAACTGTGCCTGAATGCAAAGTAGAATCCAGTCTGAGTTTCATAAATAATTTAACTGTGAGGAAAACCTGTCTTTGTCCTTGAATTCAGCTGCATTACTACTAAGGACTCACATTTCTGTTTGGAATAAGAAGGTGTTGGAAGTTTTAATGTGGTATATCTTCTCTTTTGACACTTTCTGCCCTTTTTTCCCTGTCATTTCTCCTGAGCTAGCTCTGAGCTTTCTAATGGCTTTTTTTTTGGAAGATTAATAATGACTTATTAATTAGAAATAATGGCTGCTGTATTGCAGTAAAGCATTGTGCTGCATCTAAAGCACCATCACATAGGTGATCTCTCTGTGACAGAGCTGCTCTTAGTGATATAAATAGGTGATTAAGTGCATAAAATTGGTGGTAAGTTCAAATATCTGGGTGCTGATTGAGCAAAATTAGTGACATTTTAGTAATACTTTTACATACTAAAATAACTTACTGTTAATTATCCGTGGTCAATCTAGATATGACTTAACTGTGTCTTATGATTAGAAATTGTGAAACGTGCATATTTAATTTAATTTTTTTGTTTTCACTAAGAGAATGTTAAACAGCTCTTGACATGTTGCAGGTGCAGGTCTCTGATTTGTTTTGAACCTGATTCGGTGTAGGTAGTGATAATGCTCAAAAATAAATTCAGGAGTTAGAAAAAAGAAAATATGTCTAAAAGAAGTATCTTTAGAGTGTTTGTAGACTCTAGCATGTAGACTCAATGATTAAAAATCACAGACCTGACACCACAGATCTAAACTAGCAAGCATCTTCAGCTGTGTGCTTCTTGTTTCTGTTCAGAACAATTCAATTCAGTTTGGGATTTGCTCAGCTTCAGTGAATTGAAGAATTTAAACAATCCCTCTAAGTTTAACATGTGCATAGCTAAAAACTTAACCCTTCATGAGCAGGCCCCAGGTACACTGGAACTCAGCTGCTTTTCTTCCCCTTGCTATATGCAAGCCCTTGCAGAAGATACTGACACTGAATTTCCACAGATGTGGAGAATTCAGATTGCTCCTTGTCTTTACTGGTAATTACATGTAATATCCTTGTATTCATTATTCTTTACAGTGCATTTTCCATTACCAAGCTGTGCAAACACACAACTAGCATTAAACTCTTTTTGCTAGTTCATTAGGGTTTTGTAGAATTCAAACTGTTCACTGAGTGGTGTAAGTTTGGGACTAGCACATACAAGTTCTAAACTCATTTATGGAAACGCTGATTACCTGTTCTGGGTAATCTTGGGAAAAATAATTTGTTTACCCACACCTGTTTCGTTAGTGTTTAGTGGTTATTGTTTCCTAACATTCTGATTTCACAGATGATAGACTGTCCTGTTAACAAGAGCTTTTGTCTGGGAGGAAATTATGATCATGGAAGTGTAAAAAAAGAAAATTATTTGTAAATTTTTAAACAAAGGTGAATTATGTCCCATTCATTTGCTGGATTAGTGGAATACTAATGGTCTAGAAGACATCCCCTGTAGGTAGATTAAAACCAGCAGTCTCCTGCTGTCTCTCTGGGTAACAAGTGTAATAAACTAGAAGAGAGCTACAGAAAGACTGAGCAAACAAAGGACAGTAAAACTTGTGTTTGTGGTACAGAAGTCTGAAAGTATGGTGGGAGGCATTATTCTTAATCCAGTGAAGACTGAAAGGAGCTTTCCCTTAATTTATTATGCACCAACCTCCCACATTATGCTAAAAAGCACAAGCTGGCTGTATATCTGTAGGGGGAAGGTTTCTATGGTATTCATTCTTGGAGTGGAGAAGAGGAAATGCAGGAGCTCCTAGGACACCTCTTGCATGAGTACAGTTCACATAACTTGATAGGGCAAAGAACACTAAATTAGTGGAATTAAATATAAATATAAACCTACCCTTACTGCTGACCTGATGGGTGGGATCAAGACAATACCCAGGTTCTTTTAGGTGTGAGGTTTTCAGTTCCTAATGAGCTGTACATGGAAGCAGGGAATTGCTGGGGAGTGGGTAACTGTCAGGTAACATTTTAAAAGCCTTTCATAAAAATGGAACAGGCAGAATAATCCAATTTGCCTATTAGGCTGGAAGCAAATAGTAAATTCTAAGGAAATTATGTAAAAAACTTAGAATTCCTTTCTGCTACCATTGTTGTTTCCATTATCTTTGACTTGCAGGTCTCTTTTCTGTCCCTTTTCCCTTGCCCTCTCTTTTTTTGGTGGTGGAGAACCTTAGCTTGGTTGGTAGTAAGACCTGATGCTTCTTTGGAGATCCCTGGGAAATAATCCTCTGCAAAGGCCCTGCTCTTTGACAGGTGTGTGGTTGTTTTGGGGATGCAGAGCACAGGAAGGTGAATGTCAGTGTGTGGTGACAAAAAGGCTTCAATCTGACCAGGCCAGGTGGGGGATGTGTATCCCCCAACTCTATTTCATCCCCATTTAGAACAGCATAAGAGAACCACCTGTCTTAAAAACAATAAATCCAAACAAATAGAATTCTGTCTAAATGAGAAACAGTATCATTGCAGTTAAATGATGTTAATTTTTAAAAATATAAATAGATACAAATATCCATTTTCTTTGGAACATGTTAAAATGTAAAGATGCCTTAAGACTGGCATCTTAGTATTACATTCACATAATTGCTGAGAAGCATCTAGAAATTTTTCAATAAGTATCATGTATAAAATTCTGTTTGAATTTATGTGCATTCAGAATGGAACACATCCCATGGGGAAAGAATATAAAACAGAAAAGTTAAGCTACAGCAATAAAACTGATATATATCTATAATTCCTATACACAGTAGCATTATAAAATATATGGATATCTTATAGACTGTAATATAGAGACAGTAATTCAAACCAACTTTTTTACACTGTAAGCTATATTCAGAAAGTCATAAATGCAGAAATTAGTGTGAGGAGGGAAAAAAAATCATGTCCTTAATTTACATGTACTTTTTCCGACTTCTGACATACTTGACTTGATCAAATACCATTACACAATCTTACTATAGCTTGTTAGGCCTCTCACTATCCAGGATTTCTGTTTAGTGTCTTTTAAAGAACAACCCTTCAAAGAAGTTGGCTAGAAGTACTAACAATCAGTATTTAATTAAGAGGATTGTGACTGAGGGCACTCAAATCATTTCTTATGCAGGTGAAAGGTAATAGTAGGGAACTACTTTTGTATCTGAGCTTTTAAAGGTGCTACATGTGCCTGCCTTTGTGTTTCTGCACATTTTTTTAAATTGTTGGAAACAGTTGCAGTAAGTGAAACCGAAAAGTGTCAGTGTATATACAGGTTTATGCTCAGACATTCACTCATGATTTTAAATGAGTTGAGTTTCTCAAAAATCTTTGCCTTCAGTCTTTCCTTTTGGTTGACTTAGGGCCTTCCATTGCCTCAACTCCTACACAATTCACACATTTCAATTCATTTATCCATAAAGCATCCCTGTAAGACAGGAAATTGGTACAGGGTCTGTGCAAAGGAGCAAGAGTTGTTCAGAGACCAATTCTCACCCTGCAGCTCCGATCAGAGAGGCAGACGTGTGTGTGACTGTTGAAATTAGCAAAAGCTGTTGTCAGCAAATAGGGAATGTAAACTGCAGAGATTTGCATGAATTAAGATTTTCTTATCTTGGTGTTTGGGGGCAAGGGGGTTTTGTACCAGAGGAGAGGCTGATTCCCAACACTAAGAACTGAAAACAACTGTGAAATAAAGTCTACGGGGTGGCTTTTTCTCTGGAATGTTATTTTAAATCTATTTTCTGCATCATGTGTCTCATTACAGATAATAGTGTGCCCATCTATCAGCAGAAAGAAGGAAAAGCAATATGCAACATCAGTTGCTTCAATTTTAAAAGAAATTAAGAAAGGTCTGATTAGATGATGCTGTTCAGTTATTTTGGTTATGTAAATGTTCTGAGTTAGTGCATCCCTTGGGAATAGTTTATTTAAAGCATAGGGAAAAAGTAGGGAAAAATTTCTTTTCTCTTGAGAAAGCTTCATTGAATTAGGAACCTAAAACTAAGTGAATGATGATCCCGTTTCTGCAGAGCTTTGGCTGAGATGGCTCTGCTGAGGGCAGGATACATCACTGGTTAGATTACAAGGGAGGGTCCCAGTTTTCCCCTCTGCTGCCCTAATCCAGAGTACACTGGTTGAAAGAATTCTCTCCCAAGGAAATGCCAGTTACCTGTTTAATCATATAAAGATTACAGTGATCATATTTTTAAATATTATAAGTTTCTTTTGATCCCCATGGACAGTATTAATGTGCTGATAGCCAAAAGCCTTTTGATAAGTACCCAATGATTTATCTGTTCTGGTTACAAGTTCTGAGTGTCCTGGCATCTTCTAGTGCCTCTCACTCTGGGTCTGATGGATAGTGACTGTCAAATCTGGCTCTCACAAGCCCATCACTCCAGTGCTGTCTGTCACTGCCTCTCCCTTTGGAAGACTATGAAAGGATGGGTGCTTCAGTTGCTCTGTTTGAAATTGCTCGCTCTAAGCCTTATTTTTCTCAGGGTACATATTTGTATTTGGACTGGCTTAACTCAAGAAGAGCCTAAACCAGGGCCTTGCATAGGATGAGCTGTCACCCAGAGATGGCCTTTCACCAGCACCACTTGTTTTCTGGATTCAATCTTCTCCATCCAGCAGAGTTAGCCCTATGTCTCCCTGTGATTTTCCATTGCTAATTGTCTTTATTTCAGGAGCAGCAGCGCCAGTGTCATTCCAGTCCATGTGGGTAGGGGTTTTTTATAGCTTTGCTGGGCTTTTTTTATTTCATGTCTATGATGGTACTCATACGATGGTATTCTAGTCTGAACACATTTTCATACAGTTCAACCAATTATTAACTTTTATGGAGTGTTTTTCTATAAGGGCCTTGAATTAAAATCTCCTGTCTTTCCCTGGGGACTGCACGATAGCAACTACCTACAGAATATACTTATCTGGAAATTTGCAAGCGTGGATTCCCCTCCACTATGGAGGAGGAGTGCTTTCTCCCTTACTCCTGGCTGAATTGTTCCTTCCAAATAAACACTGGGAAGCAAGATTTGGTTAGCATTCAGCTTCATGTGTTAGTCGAGAGATTTAGTCAGAGCTAATGCAGACAGACAGTGCCTGTCACTTCTTTCTTCATTAGACAAGCCAGAGAGGAAGGAAACAGTCCATCTCAGAGTGCCTCTGTGTTGGTAGCACCAGAGCACATTGATGGTCTTGGCAACGTGAGGATCTTGCTCTTCCCTGTAACCCCCCATATTTCAAATACAGTTCTGCCTCCTGTGGCTGGGGAGGAGTTGGGTTCCTTCATCTATATTGTCAGTCAGTTCTTAAAGTTGTTCCCATATACTTACCAAAGCTGTATTCATTTGTTCAGGAACCTCTTCCCTGTGTGTCCTTTCTCCAGAGAGGAGGAAAGTTGCACTCACTTGAGAGTGTGCTCTATGTATTGTCAATTTGCTTCTCTTTTAAGATACAAGTATATTGCTTATTCTGATGCCAAAAGATTTTTGCTTTTTATGTATTTTTCATATACTCATAGACTGTTATTGTATAGTTATATAGTTTCTTAGCTAGCATTCAGTACTTTTCCAGTACTCTGTTAGACAAACATTCCTGGAACCCTATTCTACTCCTTCAGTGAACCAAGGCCATTCTTCTACTTTCCTGTTATGATGTGGCGATAGGAGAAAAGTGGGAGGCTTCAGCAGGAGGCTGAACCAAAGGCGGAATTACTTCATTAACTGTACTTCTAAAAGAGTCGTAGCCCTGTGTCACATCTGCGTTTCCATGTGCATTCCATTGTGCATTTCACCATAAGTGCACCTGAAGGATCCTTCAATAAACGGTAACTGCTGTTATCCTTTTAATCTTGCTTGGCTTGTGATTTCAGGGTTAGGTATGTATGCTGATAAAGGCATCAATTCTAATTTGATTTTTCTGTGGCCTAAGGAAAATTTCAACTGATACTTATTTTTAATGTCTTGTCAAAGTGAGATCTGTATTAAGACAGCTCATGCTGCTGAAACTTGGTGTCCCACTGTGTAGCAAAGCAGTCTGTGTGGGAGCTGTCTGACTTGATGGGCATCCTTAGTCTTTCATGGAGCGTGCTCCCATTCTTCCATGCCATTTATGACTTCAGTGCCTTCATGTTGCAGGCAGACCCTCCTTTCTCAAATTGCTTTTTTGTTCAGTTACTGCATGCTGCCTCATTTTCTGGGATGGACTGTTACTGTTGGCCCTCCCTTGAGTGGGCTGGTGTGGAGAGAGATTGGAGAAAGAAATTATTGTTTGTTATTTCTTCTCTGAATTCCTGTAGTTAACCTCAGAAACCTCATTTTGTCATGCAGCAGGAACAGGCTTTTCTTTTTAATGGATTTTAGCTCATCTGAACAGCACTGATTCTCTCTCAAGGTCAGTCAATTTAAAAGGAAATTATATCACAAGGCTTTTTCTCTGCTTGCTCTTAAGCATTGGAAAAACCTGAATCCCTGTAAACTGATAAGAGATCACATCTCATAAAGTTTCTTTTCATCATATACTAATTTAGTTTTCAGATCCATTATTTAATTTCTTTGCTTATTTTCTGACAGGACAGCAAAAGGATTGTACTGATAGGATAGGAACAAATAACTATTTGCTTTATATTTCTACAGTTTTTCACTGCAAGTGAAGTGTCACAGAGTCATTTTACCTCACCACCTCCATATAAATTCTTCACCAGTGTTACATTTAAAATACTGTGAAATTGTGTAGGCCTAAAGAAAAGTACCAATTTAAACAGAAACTTCTTAAATAATTTTTCCAGTGAGTTTGATTTGAGGGCATAATCTGAGGAGAAAATGCTCCTGTTAATTAGTGGCAAGGAAAGCAAGCTAAATAACTTGGAAGAGATTTTATTTAGTTTGTTTTGTAACCTGTGCTCTGTGATGTTTTTCATTCAGTTTTACATTAGTTACAAGGTGTGCACCCTGTAATCTTTTAGTGTCTTTTCAATGTCTGTGAAATCTCAGAATGGACAATTTTTATCTTCTTAACAGGACACGGAGCAGATGTGAAATGTGTTGACTGGCATCCAACAAAGGGATTAGTTGTTTCAGGCAGTAAAGATAGCCAACAGCCCATCAAGTTCTGGGATCCAAAGACTGGCCAGAGCCTTGCCACACTGTAAGTTCTTACCCATAGACTTGATTTGCTCAAATATAAGCTAACTTTATAAAATATTTTTTTTTTAATTCCCTTCTTAGCTCTTTTCCTCCCAACTTTCAGCTATACACCGTTGCTCAAACATAAAATTAGTGCTTTAGCTGTGCCAGAAAATCTAGAGGTTAGATGAGGAGCTGGAAAATTGGGACTTTAATATTCCTTATTTAAATTTACTTTGTCCTTCTTCATAAGCAACCTGGTCACACAGTTCTCATTCAGACAGAGATGTGAAAAAACAAATGAGATGTTTCGTCTGGCTGATGAAAACTTTCTTATGCTGCAGGAGAAACATGCACAGTAACTGGATACTGTCTCAGTGAGTGCTACCAGTTGCTCTGAAATACAAAAGACCGGGATCAAAGCATAGGGCCTTTGCACAGAAAGCCCCAGTGTTCTGCTTTAGTAGCCTGAACTGCCTTGTTATTGACCTGAATATTTGTGACTGGCAAATGACACTTTTATATATGAGAAATCAGTTTCAGGACAAACAATCTGTTTCTGTTTCTCTCTGCTTGCAGACATGCTCATAAAAACACGGTGATGGAGGTGAAACTGAATCTCAATGGCAACTGGCTGCTAACAGCTTCTCGTGACCATCTCTGTAAGCTCTTTGACATCCGGAACCTGAAAGAAGAACTTCAGGTCTTCAGGGGTCATAAGAAAGAGGCCACAGGTCAGAATTTGTTTTATTGTGTAGATTGCTAGAATTAAGCTTGGATTAAAAATTAAAATTATTTCCATTCATTGGAAATCCTGGTATTATACCTTGTGGTCATGGCTTGCTGTGTGTTTCAGCTGTGGCCTGGCATCCTGTTCACGAGGGGCTGTTTGCCAGTGGAGGATCTGATGGGTCGTTGCTGTTCTGGCATGTTGGGTATGTGGCATTTTCATCAGCACATTAGAAAGATGTTGGTCAGTTGTGCAAGCTGTTAGACTAGACACAAAATACCTCTTTATATATATGATAATAGTTTTTCTCTGAACCTGAGGTATTTGTTACTATGCTGCATTTATGAAGAAGTTTTCCTTAAAAGAAGTAGAAATGTGCTCTAAAGAATACAATTGCTTGCACAAAACCAGCCATGTGTTGAGATGGTGATGAATGGTTGAAACTCCTAGAATCTTTAAAAATTTGTTATGAGATGCTGTAATTATTTTGTTTTCAAATGTACAATTAAAAATCCCTACATTACTGAACTGCCTATTAAAACCACTGGGAACACTCAGTTCACCCAGCAGAAAAATGACAGAGGCTTAAGTTTGGCAAAACATGGGATAGAGGATGAACAACAACTGAATAGCAGAAGTTTTCTGTTGTAGCTGTAGGAGATATTCAGCTGTGTATGATTGATTTTTTTTTTAATGCATCAGGGTTGAGAAGGAGGTTGGTGGAATGGAAATGGCCCATGAAGGAATGATCTGGAGTCTGGCATGGCATCCACTCGGACACATTCTTTGTTCGGGCTCAAATGATCACACCAGGTAATTTCAAGTCTTTAAAGAAAAGGTCTAAGGGAGTGTATTTAGCTTTTAGAAACTAGAACAGTGCTTGGCGTCAGTGAATAAATAGATTGGGATGGTTCTGTTACACAACCAGTGGCCAAAGCAGAGACACAACTTACATTAATAGGAAGCACCAGGTGGCACTGACATTTTACATTACAAGGTACAGTCTAACCTCTTGTCCTTCATCTAAGGAAGTCTTAAAAATTATTACAGTTTTGGTTTGTGGAAGCTTTTAAATCCACTGAAGAAATGTTTAAGAAAAGAATTCTTGTAGTTCCTTGCTGAAGAAGGTACTCTTATCTCCACAGCAATTTTTTCTGGAGATCATCTGCTGGTCATGTCTTTTCACATTGCAGACATGTTCAGAGGCTGTAGTTTTGTTTTTAGGTTGGACATGCTGTAAACATAGTGCATTTTTATAGATGCAGTAAGTTTTGGGGGGAGCATGTGTATATTTAGTGTATATGAAGAATATACTTGAGCAAGAAGGTTTTGGAATGAAAGGACTAGAAATTTTTTTCTTCAGGATCTGATGTTGATGCCTTGTAGTTATACCCATTACAGTTTGAACTATCTTCTAACTTGTAATTACATAATTCATTACAATACTTGTTGGGTTTTTTATTTTTGTGTTGAAGCTCATACCCTATGTTCGGATCTAGAGCTGAACTTGATTTAGTAGGAGTTGAATCCTTATATAATCAAGATACCATACTGAAAATCAAAGAACTAATTAGATGAAAAGTTGTTAATGCTCTTGACCCTTTAATGAGATCATATAACTTCCTTTTGACAGCAAGTTTTGGACTAGAAATCGGCCTGGAGATAAAATGCGAGATCGTTACAACTTGAACCTGCTGCCTGGGATGTCAGAGGATGGTGTGGAATATGGTAAGGCTCTTTTCCTCAATATGGAAGGAAAAGGATTGGGGTCAGGAACAGGCCTAGGCCATTAGGTGATACTTCTGGGTAAGGTGAGGAAGCAGAATTATAGCATTGGTGACCACTTGGGCAAAAATACCTTTCTCTAAGGATGGTTTTATTCCTCATTATACCAGCGATCATCATTCCAACAATGGGTTTTCTTCTGTTTCCACAGCTCCAGGAGGTAAGACCTGCTCTGGCAATCACAGGAAGGAGGTTTGGCTCTCCCTCTGGCATTTTCTTCAGTTTACTTTCTTCCTGTAAACTTCATCTGTCTTCAAGGCTTCCCACAGTCCTGAACTGCAACAGGAAAAGCTTTCAAATTATTGAATTCTACTAAAACCTTTAAGCTTTACGCCCCTCGTAAGGATTTATCTCAATAATTGTAGGCTGCTCAGGATTGCCCAGCTCAATGCTGTGCCTCAGCCACCAGTAGTTGCATCTCTTTCTTCAGATTTTTGATTCTTTGGGGTTCTGGGGGGTGGAATTAAAATGTAGCACTTCAATACAATTTAAGTTTTAAAATATATAGATTTGTTATAACAAAAATGGGATTGGTTATGGGTTATTATTTATTTTTCTGAGCTTCTACCCTAAATGTAACTTTCCTGAAAGGACATAGTTTCTGACCTTTTGGGGTGTATTTATGAATCTGAATTTGCAGTTCTTTTAATATCCTGTAATTCATGTATGAAACTAAATTGTGACCTACCAGTTGTAAAATACATATTTACTATTGGAATATGATACTAATGGTAAAAGCGTGTGAGAATCCAAAGGGGTAAAATAGTAAAGAAAAAATTTCCAAGTATAAATATTTATTGGGTTTTTTTCTCTAGATGATCTGGAGCCCAACAGTCTGGCAGTTATTCCTGGGATGGGAATACCTGAACAATTGAAAATAGCCATGGAGCAGGAGCAGATGGGTAAGTAATAGCTAAGGGGAAGCATTCTGAGCAATCCAGATACTGTTTGACTACTCTTTCATTCTTTTCATATTCTTTGGGAGCACAGATGCTTTTTTCTAAAGTTCTGTGTTGTGCATATTTACCATGTAAAGAACGATGAGCTGAAAACCTCTGAAAAAAATAAAGGATCTTTCTGTAATCCTGCATTGCTCTGACTCTTTGTTTCCCTGGTGCCAAAGGGAAAGATGAGTCCAATGACATTGAAATGACAATCCCAGGACTGGATTGGGGAATGGAGGAAGTAATGCAAAAGGACCAAAAGAAAGTGCCACAGAAAAAAGTTCCCTATGCAAAACCAATACCAGCACAGTTTCAGCAAGTAAGTACCTGATACACACTGAACAGAACTGTATTTTCCCAACTTCAAAAAGTGTGTGTCTTTTGAAATGTTTTGGATTTGTAGTATCAGCTCTTTTGTATCAACACCCAGTGCAATTTACCACAGTAGCTATTTTAATTACTATTTAAACATTAAATATTTGGTTAAATTTGGTTTCTGTCTTGTATCTGTACCTGGGAAGAAGTTATAAGACATGGAAGTTTTGTTCAGCATTGTTTTTACTTCCAAGTATCCATACTACAGAATGTTTCAGCATATTCTTTCTCATTGCAGCAATGTGTTGCATACATGTTGTTCTACAGGATTAATCTTGTGTTTCCTAATCTTTGTAGGCATGGATGCAAAACAAAGTTCCTTTGCCCCCCCCACCTGAGCCACTGAATGATAGAAAGGAGGATATTAAGCTGGAGGAAAAAAAGAAATCACAGGCAGAGATTGAGCAGGAAATGGCAGCACTTCAGTACACAAACCCACAACTCTTGGAGGTATGTGTGGAAACACAGTTATTAACAAGTTTGCTTTAGTCCTTTCTGTGATAGATTTGGATTTTAGCACTAAAGTGAGCAGCTTCCTTTGGCATTTTCACATGTTTGGCTGTTTTCACTTTTTCACAAAAAGACATCTAATTGAACAGGAGGATATTGCACTAAATGTGTGATGATGTGAAACCCTCAATGAGGCCCCCACATCTCAGTTCACCAGTACAGATCTGTGGGTCTCTTCAATTAGTAATTTTTCTTTAGTTAGTAATTTCTGTTAATTACAAGAAAAGCATTCTTAAACTCCTGTGAAATGGGATAGCTGCTTCTGACATGCTTCTGTGCTCAGTTGATTTTCTGAGTCTCTTTTCCTGACAGCAATTGAAGATTGAGAGACTTGCACAAAAGCAAGCTGAGCAAGTGCAGCCACCGCCCCCAGGAGGATCTCTCCATGGCCCTCAGCCTTTCCCAGGGCAAGGCCCAATGTCACAGATGCCTCAAGGGTTTCAGCAGCCCCTTCCACCTCAGCAGATGCCAATGAATATGCCTCAGATGGGACCTGGTCCACAAGGACAGTTCAGACCTCCGGGACCCCAAGGACAAATAGGACCTCAAGGTCCACTACACCAAGGAGCTGGAGGTCCACAAGGGTTCATGGGACCACAAGGACCTCCAGGCCCCCAAGGGCCTCCACAGGGAATGCCACGGCCTCAGGATTTACACGGACATCAAGGAATGCAGAGACATCCGGGCCCTCATGGGCCAATGGGGCCCCCGGGTCCACAGGGTAATGCCGGCCCACAGGGACACTTGGGACCGCAGGGCCTGCCTGGGTCCCAGACTCATTTAGGACCACAGGGCCCACCCGGCCCACAAGGTCACTTGGGTCCTCAGGGTCCTCCTGGAGGTCAAGGAATGCAAGGGCCACCTGGTCCACGAGGAATGCAAGGACCTCTTCCTCACGGCATGCAAGGAGCTCCGGGATCTCAAGGGATGCAGGGCCCTATATCTCAAGGGCCTTTGATGGGACTTAATCCAAGAGGGATGCAGGGTCCACCAGGGCCCAGAGATAACCAGGGACCTAATCCACAAGGGATGATGATGGGTCATCCACAAGAAATGAGAGGTCCTCATATGCAAAGTGGTTTATTAGGACACGGCCCCCAGGAGATGCGGGGCCTTCAGGGACCCCCGCCTCAAGGTACAATGCTGGGACCGCCACAAGAAATGCGCGGGCCACCCGGTCCCCAGGGCCAGCAGGGACCTCCACAAGGCTCTCTGGTGGGGCCTCAAGGAAACATGCAAGGACCTCAGGGACAGCCTTCGAGGGGGCCGCACCCGTCCCAAGGCCCTCTGCCCTTCCAGCAGCAGAAAACGCCTCTGTTGGGTGATGGGCCTCGGCCCCCCTTCAATCAGGTACGTGGTGGTCTTTGTCACAAGGGGAGTGTGAAGAATGTGGGAATGATGACTGTCGTGCAATAGGAAGGCACAGCAGGGGCTGAGAGAATGGAGGTTGGGTATTTCTTGCAGGACTGAGGCCTTGCAGGAAAACTGAAGTGGTGATAAAAAGGGTTGTATAGCTTGGGAACAGCAGAAGGTGCCACTGCCCGTGGCAGGGGGATTGGAAATAGGTGATCTTTAAGGTCACTTCCAACCCAAACTGTTCATGACTCTAGGGCAGGTAACTGTGGAAAACTGATTATTGGGAATAGTAGTACAGAAACCAGTCTGCTATGAAAATATGTAACCTTAAGAGAAACTTTT
>VZTJ01004211.1:359316-375178 GCA_013397795.1 Orthonyx spaldingii | reverse complement strand
TTTTTTTTTTTTAATTTAAAGACACTGAACTGTCTTAAGTGGGGTATTTTGTGGGGAGCAAACAAGCACTAATAGCACTAATAAAAGTCGAATGTAAAGAAACTGAACATAAGCAAACTCATATGTATTAATTAAAGTAAGGTATTGCCAACTCTCAGTTGTCCAGAGTAGTTAATCTGAACTATGGGATGAATTTACCATAGGTGCTGACACACCTGGAATCAGCTTAGGTCTGGTTGCACTTAAGAGTTCACTGTAAGTGCAGAGGATTATGGAGGGACACGGCTGTCCTGTTTCCTGCCTCCAGCCACCTCTGCTTGCCAGAGCACAAGTTCAGAGACAGTCAGGCTTTGCTGAGTCTGGTTTGGCACCAGCTGCAGCCTGCTTTACCCTCTTCAGCACTGTTCATTTTCTACTCTGCCACACATCACACAAAACCCTCTGTGGTTATTGCCTCTCATAAGTTCCTAGCTGGATAGCACCAGTTCTGTACTTCAAGTTTGTCTCAATTGTCTTTATAAATTTTGGTTCTAGGTGAATTTTGAAAGGGAAGTTTGGAAAAAGAATCTATTTTTTAAAAAAACATGGTGCTTTTTAACCAGAATTGTCTCTTTTAGAGCTACACTCAATAGTTTCAGTCAAAGCTTTAGACCTGTAGAGTACTTAGTGTGTAGTCCAGTGCCAATCACACTTAGAAACTAAATATTTAAATGAGCTTTAGCTCAGGGATTCCTTTTCAGATTGAAGCAGAGTAGTCTACAAGTTGTGGGTTTATTTGAATATTTTTTCCTTACAAATCAATAATTCAGTCGTTCCCTCCAGAAGGCTGTTAATGTGCCAGTATTGCTGAGATTTCAAAAGTATCCAAGTTACACAAAGCAGTGTTGGTTCCACAGCTCTATAACTTAAACCACCAGAGTTGCTTCTTATTGCTATCCCAGGGAGACTGATTTTTGTTTGTGAATAATTACCATGTTTGTGGAGGGCTGTCCTTGTCTGCCCTTGCCTCTGACACTGTTGAGAATTCAATAGGGTGCTTTTGGCAGGTGACTGGTTATTTTCAATGAATACTGCTCCCTTGAAGGCTTTTACAAATACTAAAAAAAGGACATAGTGGGTTGTTTTAGACCATTCTTCCTTCCTTGTGCACCTTCAGTATGGTAATGGCTTTTAAAAATTAACATATTTTAAAATTCATACTGTCAGGTTTTGATCCATTTTGCTTCTTTGTAATATTAATATAGCAGTGGTTCCTGCTTTAAAAGGCCCTGTGATTTTTTTAAAAAACAATAGGCTTTAGTTTGTTTTGGGTTCTGAATTTGGATTTTTTCTTCTGTAAACTTGTACAAGTCACTTGTCTTCCTTTTCAGTATCAGAAGTGTGTGCATATCTGCTTTATCAAGGGCTTGTGACATCAATACAGAACATTTATAGATCATTGTAAGGGTTAATGTCCATGTAAGATACCACTGTTACCTGCACTGGCTGTACACTGGAAGCAGAGGTTTGCCGGGACACACAAGGGTATTTACAGCTCTCAGTAAGGTACTTCTTTGTGAGCTCTGCATATTTTCCAGTTTCAAGCCCAGTTTGAGGCCTGGAATGGATTTTGAAACAAAAATCACATGAAAATGCAGAGTTAGGGCTCTGTGTTCCCAGCGTGGCAAAGCATGGTTTGTTTGCAATAAAGGTTTCTGCTAAGGAAGGTTATTTACTGAGTGCTAAAAACTGCTGCTTTGGTTAAACACATCCATAAATGGAAGAAGTTCCATAAAATTCATTTAAAGTAAGCATATGCTGAATACATGGGAAATCCTGGAACTCCAGCGAGGTTTTGGTCAGGAATAGCAAAATCACTGTGATAGCTGGCTCTTACCTAGTCAGAGGATGGATTTATTCTGGACTCAAGTCAACATCCCATCACCAAGAAAGTATTTTTAGGGATTTTTGGGGTTTTTTGAATGGGCATTAAGCCAGATCTTTTATTTTGCCTATTTTCCCAATGTTCTTACAAAATTACTCAATGCAAATATATTTGTAGTATATATTTGTTTGTTTTCTTGTGTTTATCACCTGCATTGCAGTTGAATATAAATTTTTAATTTAAAATGATATTTCAAGATATGACGGAAAAAATGCACAAATAATCTTCCTGCTTCTCTGCAACCAGAAAAAAAAGAGTAGTGTTTCTCCAAAATAAATTTAGAGCATTAAAATGGTTTAACTTTGATTCTTGGAGAAGTTAAGCAGTGTAATTATGACCCAGTGGTGTGATGGAGTACAGGTCTTTATTTCCAAACTGCCTGCAGTCTGGAAGGGCTTTAACAAGTCAGTGTGAAGGCCAAGTCTAAATCTTGCATGCTGGACATGTCTAGGAAGAAGTTACATGTTTTGGGGTTTTTAGTAAGGGTTTAGGGGGGATTTGGTTTTCTCATCATGTCAGCCTAAGACGGTTTTGTGCAGCAATCCTGCAGGTTTCAACTCTGTCTGGTGCATGTTTTTAGTGTTGGATTTCATAGCTACAGTGTAAATTTTGTACATGCCCCTCTTCAGTTCCAGTCAAGCACAAACTCCAAATGAGGACTTTCTGTCAGGCCTGTGCTGTTTAGAGGCAGAATCAAACCATTGTCTGAACATGGTTTCTCAACCAGTGTCACCACAGCAGGTCCAGTGTAAATTTGGTACCTGTGGAAACCTTTCATGAGTCTGTTACAGCAGCAGCATTTAAAGAGCATTATTTTATCCTTTAAAATTCACCAAAAAAAAGGAGAAAAAAATACCAAAAGACACTTATATACTTTATTTTTTTTCTTTGGGGTCACATAAAGTGTACAAACCTCTGCCCACTCTACTGCTTCTGCTTAAGGAAGGAGGTGACTGTGGCTCCTGCCTTTAGTCCCGTCAGTGCTGAAAACTCCCTCGTTTCTTGGTGCTTAGCCAGGGGTTAGCACTTTTTTTAAAACCTAAAATGAAGAAAAACAAACTTTGCCATCATGTTAAAAATGAAACTCATGTGTTTCCATGTTAACAACTTACAGAGGTTTAGAGAAGAGGTTCTCTTTATGGCCCTGTTGTTGTCCCCCCATCTTGACATTTTTGATACTTATTTTTATATATATAGTTTCTCATTTTGTTTATTTCCAAATGAAGTCTTTGGTCTGTGCAGCTCTTTAACTGCCTATAAATCAGTACCTGATGTTTTTCAAACAAATATACACAGTTTCCTCATCTAGAGGAGTAGAATATTTGTGGAGAATACTCAATAAATTCAACACATTCTTATAGAATAATCATACTCAGGAAAAATATGAGCTTTATCATCTTTGGTTGTAACAGGTAAAATATGAATACTTAAAAGGGTGTATTTCTCAGTGACTGAAGCATTACTGATGTGAATGTCTGAAAAATGAAGCTGAAACTGTTGGAATATGAGCTGTTCCTGTTGTACAACCTGTGCAGATGCAGACTTTATGGGGAAAAAAAATTGTTTTGTGCTCTTACAAAATTTTTTAACTACTCACACATGGCAGTTCACATGGCTTTTCTTCTTACATGCTCACAGGATGGACAGAACCCAGGTCCTCCTCCGCTGATACCAGGCCTGGGGCAGCAAGGAGGACAAGGTCGTCTGGGCCCTCACAACCAAGGACCTGGTCTTAATAAAGGTAATTAAATATATTGTTTGGTCTCCTGTGAGTCAGCCTCCTCAAAGAGGGGCTGTCCCAGTGCACTGCTCCCAGAGAGAAATGGCTGGAGCGTAATACAGGGCCGTGGCTGAGAGAAAAGCTTCCACAGATGTGGGCTGGAATATACAGAAAAGAATTTCCCAAAAATATTGTTTCATGTGACATGTATCACATGTGCTTTGTAGAACTGCACGAACTAGAGCATCCTAAAGTGATTTAGAAGATGTTACAGAAACGTACTCTGATTTTTTTGTCCCTCAAGGCGACGCCCGTGGCCCCCCAAACCATCACCTGGGCCCGCTGTCGGACCGACGGCACGAGCAGAACAGCGGCGGCCCCGAGCACGGGCCAGAGAGGGGCCTGTTCCGAGGGGGGCAGGACTGGAGCGATGGCAGGGACAGCAGGGGCATGCCAGACAGACGGGGACCTCACCCCGACTTCCACGATGACTTTGACCGACCCGATGACTTCCGTGACGACTTCCATCCAGATAAGAGATTTGGCCATCGACTGCGAGAGTTCGAGGGGAGAGGAGGCCCGCCACTGCAAGATGAGAAATGGAGACGAGGTGGACCTGGGCCTCCCTTTCCTCCTGATCACAGGGAATTTGAAGGAGGTGGTTCAAACCGTGGGCCTCCTGGTGCTTGGGAAGGACGGAGACCTTCAGATGACAGATATCCACGGGATCCTGAGGATGCACGCTTCCGAGGAAGACGAGATGAGAGGTAAGAAAAAGATCTATTTCTCTGTCTTGGGTTAAAGGGTAAATGGAGGGAACTCTTTTATTCCTGGTTTCCTTTTCATTAAGGAGTCTATCTGTTTCAGATTTATAAACTGGAAACCAATAAGGAAATGAAAACTCTAATATACCTGAGTATAGAGTCCATAAAAATCATTCAGTAATAGAAGAAAACTTGAAAAATGGTCATTGTACACAGCAGCTTCCGTGTCTTTAAACAGTAAGTAAAGAGAAGGGGGAAAGTTTGTAGAGAAGATCCAGTGACACAGGATGAAGATCTGAGACCGTTTTGATGAAAATTGAGAGGAGACTTAAAGGTTAAAGTGACAAACTTTTGAACACTAGAAGTGGACTTTGAGATTCTGTCTCCAGTCACGAACTACAGCATGACTGTAGAGACTGTAGGATGAGATGCAATGCCCTTGTGAGGAGCAGGAACAGTGATCTGACTGCCAGATAGAAGGGACAGAGTTACAGCATCTGTTGGACTGTCAAGACTATTTTTTCATGCATTTGCTTGTAGAAATTTTATTTCTCTTTCTGACTTATTTCTTAATGCCAAGTGAAGAACTCAAAAATAATCTGATTTATAGCAATGTCCTTGTGATTGCTCACAATTTCCGAATGAATCACAAAGGGATAAATTTGCTTTTAGTTACCAATGTAAATATGGAGGAATTAATGCTGTCTCCGAGATTAACTGTCAGCAAAATTGCTCCAGATTTATGCTAGTTTAATTAAGTGAAATTTGGCCTCCAAGGTCTAAGCCTCTCACTGACCACCAACTCTCTATGTATAAGAACATGTGCTTGTACAAATATACTGTGGTCTCCACATAATGTGAATTTTTTGTGTTTTAGTTGCCTTTTTAATCATTTTCTTACATTCCTTTTACTTTGCATCTATACAGCTCTTCTTTTAGCTATTTTCTACCTAGCTCTGTAAGATGTAACTTCCTTTTGTGTGAAGAGTATGAAAAGAAATGAACAGTAACTAAAAGAAGGTAACAATTAAAGCCATTTTTAAAAAGTAAAGCCAGAGAGAATCCAGTTGGATGGTCCAGTGGTCCAATGGTCTGCATCACAGAACTCTAAAAGACACAGCAGACAAGACTTTTAGAAGCTTAGTAGAGATTTTCAGATCTTATGTTGAAAATGCTTAGGGACTGGAAAATATTTTATTATGGTCCTGATTTTTAAAAAGTTTCAGGAGGGGAAACAAGAACCTTGTGACCTGTAAATCTGACTTTTGAACTAAGAGTATTCTATTTATCAGAACACAAGTGTTTGCCCAGAGATTTTGAAATGAAATGGCACAGGGCTCTAAAAGGCTCATTGTGCTTGTAAATTCGATGATTTTCTTGGAATGAAGGTGAACTTAGGTGCCATTTACTGCAGATGCTGTGGTGGACATAATCCCAACCGCTCGTTTAGCTGACTTGGTTTGAAATTGAGACTGTAACTGGTTTGATCAAGCATGAGAGGCAAATGTGTGTATGTGTGTTTCTCTCTAATTTCCCATCCTTTTCATCCCTGTCCTGTTCTTACTCTACCTGTGCATATCAACATGATGCTTCTACTGCAGAGACCTGCCTCTTCCTGCCTGCTAATCTGCACAGTGTGTAGGTGTGTACAGTAAGGTCCTAGGCCTCGGGGAAGAAGATGTGAGAGCAGTCAAACAGGAACTGAACCCGATGCAAGGCAGGGTTTTACGTGTGGCTGATGTGAAAAGGCAAATAAGGATATCCATAACACAATATTAGGAGCTGTGGCTATGTCAGGCACAGGTATCGTAGATTTCAAAACTCAACTGTGTCTGTAAGTTGCATGGAAGAAATAGGAAAGGCCCTATTCCTGCAGCCCTGGGGCCTTGTGCTGAAAATCTTGGTATTTTCCAAGCTAAGTTGAATCACACCATATCAGTATTAAAGTGGGAGGCCCTCTAAGAAACCTCTAGAGGACTGTGCTGTTTCAAGGCTAAACAATATTGCTCTGTGATTATTTGAACCATTTGTACCTGAAACTGTTGAGTTTGTTTTCCCAAACCATCCAGGTTAGTGTAAATGGTTCATGGTCCATACACAGCACTCCTCCATCCACTGTTGTACCTGTACAGGCACAGCAGCCTCCTCTCTGTATTGTGTTTGTTTTCTGGGAGGTGGAGACAGACCTATTGTTTTTTTATTAAAAACAATGTAAAAGTTTAAAAATATTGTATTGTGTTATGACTACTGTTAAAATATTTAAATTTGTAATTAAAAGGTTAATGTTGTTAAAATTCTAAATAAAAGTATCTAAAGTTTTGCTTGTAATAGGATGCACTGTGTCGTTAATGAGCTGGGGAAGGGGATGCTGCACACAGCCAACACCACGGGAACATTGCGGTGCTCCCAGTTCGGCCAGTGTGGAACTGGGACCAGCGGGGAGGGGGGAGGCATCTGTGACTGGGCAGGGAGTGCTCCATCCACACTGTGTGCTGTCCCTGAGGGTGGGGTGGCACGGTGGGGACCTGGCACCATGTGCCTGCACCACCTGAACACCTCAGCTGGGCTGTGACCAAGACAGGCGTAGGTGGTGCTGCACAGCCCTCACAGAGCAGGGCTGTGCTTTACAAACACTCCAGGTGTTTGAGCTGCTTATGACAGGAACAAAACTGCCAGTTGTTCACACAGCCAGCTGCAGGCTTACCTGACATGGCACTGACAGCTCAGGAAGAGCCATTCTCCTCTCTGAAGAGCTGTCCAGGCCCCCCAGTGCGGCGCTGGAGGAGCTGTACTCAGTTGAGAGGCAGTGCAGAACCCAGTCGTAGCAAATTCCTGGAGATGCCATTGGTACTTACTAGACAGCAGTTATTAACTTCAGTATCATAATTACATTTTGCAGCACAGAATTCATTACTGCAGTTGGATAAACTGCTCTTCACATTGCAGAATGCCACTGGGCACTGTTCAGTCATCCAAAGGCAGTCTAGATGCGTTTTCTAAACTGTAAACTTTGAAGAATGGAATGAAAAAGATAACTGTCTGGCAAAAGAATCATAGAATTAATAGGAATGAGATCCTGTAATGTTTTGTTATAGCCATGACTCTCATTGCTTCTGTTTTCAGTTTGTTTTATCACAGAAATGGAAAGGAAAAAAGGGAAAGGGAATGTAAGACCACCAGAGTTAAGGGGAATTCACTTATACTTTTCCTTGCCTTACCTCACCTTATATCTATCATCACTCATTGATTGTTTTTCCCACCTTTTCATTAAATGAATGCCGTATGTTTAACAATAATTTTCTTGTATGAAAAGCCAACATAATCAGTGGAAGGAAATGTGAGAGGAGAATTACAAAGCTTACTGTCAAAGTGCACAGAAGCAGAAATGAGCACTTTTCCACCTACAGATCCTGTTCTAGTAACTATATGTGCTGTAGCATTAAGTGAAACAGTTCCGAAATTAGCAGATAATTAAACTGAAGCTGACTCATTTATGCCTAAAAAGACTCAATTATGCCTAAAAACCACATTTGTATCATGTTCTTTCTTGTAGCTTCCGAAGAGGAGGACCCTCGAGACATGAGGGCCGGGGACCCAGGGGCAGAGATGGCTTTCCTGGCCCTGAAGATTTTGGGCCAGATGATGCTTTTGACTCTCCGGATGAAAACTCCAGAGGAAGGGACCATGGTGCTCGGGGGCGAGGTCGAGGTGCTCCGAGAGGTGAGGGGAATGTTCTTCTGCATGGAAATACAAGGATGAGGAAGGAAAGGCATTTCTTGGGCAGAGGACATTATTTTCATGAATACAATGTCTCTTCTCACTCCTGTCCCCTGCTTCTCTCACTTCTCAGGAGCCCGGAAGGGTTTGCTTCCTACTCCAGATGAATTTCCACGCTTTGAAGGAGGGCGGAAACCAGAATCCTGGGACGGAAACAGAGAACCAGGTAAAAAAGGTGGTGAGGTTTGTAGACTTCTACAATATAATCACTTAAAAAAATATTTTTAAAATCATGTCTTCTTCCTGTACCGCGTATGTTTGTTACCGGTATTTTACCATGAGAAAAGCCAAATGCAGTTCTTTGATCTTTTAAATTTAGGAAAAAAGAACTATACAGAATTTAACTGACTCTACATACAACTATCTTACTGAATAAAAGTGATTGTGGCCTCAAAGCCTTGATTTTCAGTTGCGTTCTTGGTCAGTCCAGAACTGCCCGGGCAGTTGTCACCTCTGGATGACTGAATCACATTTCATGGGGTGTTTTTTAAGATGCATATTCATGCCAACAGTAATCTCTCTCTTGGTTGGTATCTTTTCAGCTGCAATGTCTGACAGCTTATATTTGCATCTGTGCTACTAAAGGCAACCCCATATGGGGCAAGACAGAGCTGTTGAATGTCATGGGGAAAAAAGCACAAATGACACATGAGTAAATGAAGATATGTTTGTCTTTATAATATATGAAAGTATTTTATACTGAAAAGAACACTTTACATCTGCCACACTTCTTTTTCCCATCATCTTTAAAATCTGTTTTACCTTTAGCTATTTTATGAAAGAGTGGGACAGAGGAGAAGCTTTACATAATTTTAACTTCAAACTGTGTGCCAAATAATGTGGGCAGTTTGTAAATTTATGTGTCTGCCTCCAAAAATGAGGAATAATGATCCAATGAACATTACTTATCCTTTGTTTTCGTGCACAGGTCCTCGTCCAGATCATCCTCCTCACGATGGGCACTCTCCAGCCAGCAGAGAACGTTCCTCTTCACTCCAGGGTATGGACATGGCCTCACTGCCACCACGGAAACGGCCCTGGCATGATGGACCGGGAACCTCTGACCACAGAGACATGGATACTCCAGGGGGACCTCCCGAGGAGAGGGGCAAAGGTAAAAAGCGTCTTTGACTGAAATCCTTAAGTAACACTGGCATGTGTTTCCAGCATTAGATTTACCCAGAACATCTCTGTTCAGAGGGGATAAAGCTGAGCTGGTAAATACCTGATTTTATCAGCTGGGAAGTTAAAGACTAGTCTTACAGGAACATAAGAACAGAGGGATTTTTGAATATCAAATCCAAATCTTGTCTCCAGCACCACAGAATCCCCTTCTTTATTGCCCTGCTCAAAAGCAGTTGGTTTTTGGTTCCCTGTTACTCCAGCTGGAAAACTAATTAAGAGCTTTTTTTTTCTCATTTTCAGAATAGTTACTTGTTAATATTCATGCTTGTGATGGTATCCTTTAACTCAAATATAAGAACATTGAACCTGTAGTGATATGTCCCTGGAGTGCTCTCTAAACCTATGAAGATCTGTAGTTCAGTGACTTACTGAAATATTTTTATATTTAATGGCTTTTTAGTTACCTTTTGGGTACTTCTCTAATTGCTTTAAGAATCATACAAACTTTTGATATACACAACATCCATGGACAGACCTCTCAAACTTAATTGCAGTAGACTATGCTTTAAAAAAAAAAAGGTGGGGAAATGTTTTTCTCTTGATTTATGCTTATCATTCACTAATTTCATTTGATGTCTTGTGTTGTAATAAAGTTGAATGTTGGTTCCTGTTATTTCTGAATGCCACTTCTGATTGCACTGAACTCCACCACTTCCAGCCTGAACCAGCTCTTCTCCAAATCAGAGCTCTGATCTGTTTATTTTTTCTAGAAATTGTTTTATATCTTTCACTATTCTTGTTACTCTGTATGTGCTATTTTGAGTTTTAAATTATCCTTTTCTAAATCAAATGAGGTAACCAGGAATTGCACACGCTATTTAAGATGTGGTGTAACCATGGATTTCTACAGTTCTCTTGCATTTGTTCCACTTTCTCCATTCTTTCCTAATAGTTCCTGGTGTCGTAGTTACCTCTAAGTGGTCACATGCTACTGTAACCCACAAAACTCATTCTTTTGGAGTCAGTCGCTGGTCCAGAGCCTTTTGCTGTGTATGGCAGTTCCACTATCCTATTAGCATCACACCAGTTCTTGATCCTATTTCTTACAAATCTCAGGACTTGTGTTCTCTTTTGTAAATACTGTCTTTCTTCACTGTCCTCACATTGCCTACCCACTGTCAGGTAGGGAGCGGTGACAAAGATCTTTCTCATTTGCTTCCAGACGTTGAACTGGCAGCCTGCAGCTGAATTTGTTGTTTTTAGACTGCACAGCTTTGTCTCTGATGCCCCTGAATCCCATCCCACTTTCCTCACCACTGTGCCATAGCTCATTCAGTTTTAATTTCATGTCACTCCTCCTCTGTGTGAACTCTATTCCCAGTGTAGCATTAACAGCAGGTTTTATCATTCCTTCACAGACATTCTGAATAAAACTCTGCTGATAAACTTCTCTGCCAGTATTTTTCCTTCCACATGTGCTGTATTTCTCAATTTAGCCAGCATCTATCAAATCTGTAAGGATTCCTTCTCCAGCTTCAGTAATGATTGTGATCTGATAGTTATCAGATTCTTTATTAAAATCAAAACAATTGTTGTGCCTGGTAATTAACTCATAATGTGCTAAAGAAAGTTTAGAATGACGGCAGAAAGCCTGATAAACCATGAACAATACTTTTTCATACGTGGCCTATGTCACCTTCAGTTGTATTGGCAAAGTCCTTTGCAGATTAGAACTTCATGAATTATAAGCTCTGTGAAACAATTTGGTGACTGTTTTACATGGAACCAACCAGAGTCAACAAAAATCATTCTTGCTAAACTGCAGCAAAAATATCTGAATTTAGCTGTAGTATGTGTCCCTAAAACAAGATTACCACTGATTTTGTTTTTTCAAAGTGCTGCTTCTTATTTTAGGCTAATGAATTGGATTTTTTGATGTTCATTTACATATCAAAACCAAAAAGATATGTGAGAATTGGAAAATTCTATTCCTGGCAGTAAGATCTTGAATAGTTTTTATTTCTGGTTAGTAGTAAAATAAAGCATTTTTCCATCATTTTTAGCAAAAAATGGAACAAAACATTAATGTTACTCATTATCTTCACTGTCAGCCTCAACTGTCTTGATTTGTCATCAGTGGAATGTCTTTGTTTAGGATTAAAAAGAAGTATTTTGCAATAAAAACCCAATGAGAACCACAGATAGTGTTGAAGCACAAGAACTGGCAGTTTGGAGGACAAGCTATCACTATTCTGACTCCATTTCAGTGACTGCTGATGGTATCAAATATAAGCTCCTTTAAATTCCCGAGGAATTGCTCGATTGTTGTCTATCTTCTGAACTGTAATGGAGAGACACTAAATCTGTATAAGAAAATTGTATTGAGGGAGGAGGCATAAACCTGCAGATCTCAGCTACACCTGGTTTGTGAATGCTGGCATCATGGCAGAACTAGCTCAATATATGGCATGTCTGAGATGGGACACAGCTTAGACTTAACACAAATAACTGGTTGTGCTTCCTTTGTAGGACGAGGAAATTCAGGACCTTCACAGAGAGCGCCAAAATCTGGGAGGTCCAGTTCTTTAGATGGAGACCACCACGATGGATTCCACAGGGATGAAGGCTTTGGTGGAGGCCCCGGGGGAGTCAATAACCCTTCTCGAGGAGGGAGGAGTGGAAGTAACTGGGGAAGAGGAAGTAACATGAACTCTGGCCAGTCACGAAGAGGAGGCTCTCGGGGTGGAAGAGGCCGATAGAAGAGGCTTTGACTGGGTCATGCCCAGTCCTTGTGGGACAATATTTAAATAGACTGCTACTCTGGACTCAGTCACCTGCAACGCCACGAACCTGGATTCTTAACTGGGATAACTGAATGTGCATTAGTTCCTAACAAGGGTCTTTCTTTTCCTAAATCAGTCATTTGCCTCTAGCTGCAATGTTGTAGCTAGCTTTGTTTTGTTCTTTCCACTCCCATTTCCCTCACTTTCTTGTTTTGTCAAGAGCTGGAATTTCTTTTAAGTGTTGTGGAACATGGAGCATCTCCACAGATTTCAGTTCACCTCCAGACAGAAACTTGTTTCTATATGTACAGTTTGTCAAAGAGTTACGTTGGTTTTGTATGAATACAGAATGTAATTTGCGCAAAAATTAACAAAAAATCAATAGTGTGTGATTCTTTACTCACCTATTACTATAGAGGGTTGTATTTAGGCAAACTTGTGTTTCAGATGGAGCAACAGTACTACCTCCTGAAATCTCAACCATTTAAAATACTGAGAGCCAATTCCTAGTTTTTTGGTTTATCATGTGTAGAGAAGTTCCATTTTCACCTTTAGCCACAGCTGTCTACAGATTACAATGGTGCTGACGGTAAAATTCCAAATTGCAGGCAATCACCGCTGCTTGCTAGTCTGCCATCCTGAAACAGAAAAAAGTGGAACAGCATTTGGAACAAGTTGTCAAAGACATAGTGTGAGTTACATAACCTGGATTGCAAGACAGACATCACAGCAAATACTGTTCTACACTTCACCTAGGCAAGTCACGGATTTTTGTTCAAAACAGCATCTGTTTATAGAAACTGAGAAGGTTTAGCAGCTTGATTGGTATGTTTTACAGCAGTATGACACATTGTTTAAAGCTGTGGGTGTTCAGCAGAGTCTGGTGCATTAATTGCTGAAGTGCAATTCATCACTTCCATAATAACATTTTTTTAAGTGTCTTTTTCTTTAGGATATTGTTACCTGGTTTTACTAAAGGGGGGAAATGAGGAGGAGGGGTTATTCCCATTTCCCACATTTCATAATAAAGCTGCTTACCAACCACGAGTTTGTTTTCCCCATAAATCATTCATATTAATCATCTCCAGCCACCACGTTAACAAAAGGTTCCTTTAATGCCTAAAGCCTCAGTGAAAATGTTACCACGTAAGTACCTATTCCACAGATACCTCTCAGGAAGGTCCTATATGAAAAGCAGAGCATATGATGTGTAATGGAAAATCACTACCAGGCTTCCCTCTCTCCTGCCTTGGATTTCAGGTTATAATCAGGATGAGAAGATGTAGTTCTAGAGGCTGCTGCAACTCAGTAGCACATGGCAGCTGCTGCATCTTCTGATTTACCAAAGACTGGCTCAAGTCCTGATGTCCCATCTTAATTAAAGACATCAAAACACAGATGCTTAACTGTTGTTCTCTTGATTCAGTCAGTCACAAGTACATTTTTTTACTTGGTTTTTAATCTGTGGTGTATAAGTGACATTTGAAAATTGTAACTGATTGTTAGCCTATAAAATCCTTGTCATGAGGCTCAGGAGAGACAGAATGGTCTTACAGGAATTAACTAGAAACAGCTGAGATGCATCTGATATGACACAGTTTCTCCCTTGAGGAAAAAATGCTTTTTAGCTCTTATCTGAAGGGCTTTGGGCACTTTGGGTATATGTCTGGAAGTTAGGATTTGTCCTGGAGTTTTTACAATAAATACTAATGATTTAATCATTGGCA
Organism: Orthonyx spaldingii; assembly: GCA_013397795.1. NCBI lineage: Eukaryota > Metazoa > Chordata > Aves > Passeriformes > Orthonychidae > Orthonyx > Orthonyx spaldingii. Next base: position 361,358 of record VZTJ01004211.1, on the reverse strand, counting down.
AAGAGGAAAGCTTGCCCTCTTTTTCTTTTTTTAGCAATCCCTATAGATATTTAAGGGGCTAAAAGAGGTCTAACACTTAGAATGTATGAGTTAGAGGATGAGCTTTAGGCTTTAATTAAACCACAGTCCTCTACCAAAAGAAATTAGAGTGTACCTAACAAGAGAAAACCCAGCTTTATCTAGAGAACTTGTATTTCCTCTGATGATTGGTCAATTCCTTAAACTATTATGGTACTTGGTGTTAAGTAGTATTCTTCAATGGACAGCTTTTTAAATTGAGTTTTGAAGTATTTCACAATCATATGCTCAAAAAGTCCTACGAAAATTTGATAATTAGATAGATTTTCTACAAAATCTTAGAAGGTAACAGCATAGCAGAAGAGACAGTCTGTAATACCATGACCCACTATTGCTGGGAAATGGACACAATTGATTTAATGGAAATATACTTCTGTATTCCTCTGGTCATGTTCTTTTACCAGTGTTGCACATAGAAGCTTGTGCTCTACCTGTCAAGTTTAGAGGTTGTCTCAGATTTAATTTTATACTGCTGTTAGGAATAAAATTAATTTTATATACTGTAACTTAGAAACTGTAAAAACAAGAAAGCTAATTTAATGCTATTCTGATAGCTCTGATCTACATTCTTAATGGAAAAAAGTGACCATTAGTGAAATGTCTATGCTGACAATTGGACACAAATAGTTTTATTAAAGCAATCTATGTACACTTAAGTACCCCCTTTAACAATTGCAGTTTAATTCATAAAAGTATTTGGTGAGTATGTTAAAACTAAATAGCGATAGCAGGTAAGTATTGCAGTGGCTTTATTTTCTCCAGGTGGCACAAATGCTCAGTGAGATACTCACTGGAGTCTGTGCAGGTGAGGCCTGGTTGTCCCATTTCCTTTCAGTAACCCAGTACATGACCCAAACTGGAGCACCCAGCTCTGCCAGCCTGAATTCAGCACCTTCCTAAGGCAGGCAGCTCTGTTTCTGCACTGAAGCAGAGCTCCAATTACCAGCAAATCTATTTTTGAAGGTCACACTGTGACAAGTAAGCAACTCCTGCCCAAGTTCAGAGAGCAATATATATGCATACACGCACAAGTAAAGTTCTAAGGGCTGAAGCTACCCTTTTAAAGCCCGAGGATTTGGTCCCTTGCAGCAGCTGTAAGGCAGCAGTACCTGCAAACACCAATGCTCTTAACTAACATTAGCATCTTGCATCCTCTCACCATCATGCAGGAATACCCACCCCCCCTTACAATTATGGGCAGTGTTTGTGACCCACAGCCCCCGGATGGTTTGTTTCACTTACTGGATGGTTATTTTAAAGCTGCTTTTTAGAGAGAAATGGAGTTCAGTGGCCACAGTCTTCATATTCACCACTGGTCTGAGGTGGCAGCAAAAACAGTATGTGTTCATAGTGTAGGGGTTAGCACAAAGTGAGGTAACACCAGTTAATTTTTGAATGTTCTCCCCCAGACTCGATCACGTTTTGCAAAATCATCTTCGTGTTTCGGCATCCGTCAGCCTCGCGCACCCCAGTAACGAGCATGTCCGTAATTACCCCGCCTCGGCTCCGCTCTCACGGTCTGAAGCAGCTGCTGCGGCAGCCACATGGTCCCGTCCTGGAGGTAGGAGTGGGATGCTGCCAGCTCCCACCCAGAGGTGGAGCGATGCCAAGCCACGGCTGCGGAGCTGACGGGGCTGTAAGGCAAACGAGGAGCTCGGGGACGGCTGGGCAGGCTCGGAGTCACCGGGGCCGCTCCGGGCTGCCAGCCCCTGCTGCTGCTCCTCGAGCACTGGCGAGGAAAACGCGACGGGACGCGGAGGAGGCGACGAGAAGCGGCGTCCCCCGTCTCGGAGTGGGCCGGCTACAGCGCGGGGCTCTCGGTCCGTGTGCGAGGGGCTCCCGCGGTGCGGCGGCAGCGCCGGGCTCACAGGGGCAGCGCCTTGCCCCGGCCGCGCAGCGCGGCGCGGAGCAGCCCGGCCAGGCGGCGCAGGCCGGCGGCACCGCCGGGCAGCGCGGCCAGGAGC
>VZTJ01004211.1:348155-359076 GCA_013397795.1 Orthonyx spaldingii | reverse complement strand
CGCACAGCGCGGCCAGCCCGAAGCACAGCGCGGCCAGCAGCGCGCACAGCCCGCTGCCCGCCAGCCGCTGCCAGCGCGACAGCCCCGGCAGCCACGGGTCCGCCTCTGCCGTCCAAGGCCACAGCGGCGCGTCCTGGGCAGCGCCCGGCGGGAACGGGCTCAGCGCGCCCAGCCAGGCCCGCAGCCCGCCGCGCTCCCCCGCCTCCTCCTGCGAGCCGCCGGCCGCCGGGGCTGTGGGGACGGCGCTGGGGCCGCTGGCGGCGGCAGCAGCCTTGGACTGCGCGAGGTACTCGTGCAGCTGCCGGCCCAGGTCGGCCATGGCGGGGACGGCACCGGCACCGGGCGCTACAGCGCTCCCGCCGCCCGCCGCGGCGCCGCCATTTCCCGGGCAGGAGCCACATCCGGGGTACGGCCCAGCGCGGCCGCCGCGGGCCGGGAGAGCGCGGGGCGCGCATGCGCGGGGAGCGTGAGGCGCAGGCGCGGAGCGAGTGCGCGGGGAGCGTGAGGTGAGGGCTGGGACGGCGAGGAGCGTGAGACAGTGCCGGGGTCCTGCGGGGCTTGGGAGAACTGTGGGGGCTGGGAGGGCTATGTGGGCAAGGAGACTTTTGAGAGCTATGAGGGCTGGGAAAGCTGTGGAGACTGCGAGGGCTCTGCACTGTGAGGGCTATGAGGGCTGTGAGTGATAGAGAGGCTGTGTGGGCTGTCTGGAGCTACGGGGTCCCTGAGGGCTGTGTCGGCTGTAAAAGGCTACGGGCTCTTTGAGGGCTAGAGGACTATGAGGGGTTTGAGGGCAGTGGAGGCTGTGAGGGCTGACTGGGTTAAGGGGTCTCTGAGGTCTTTGCGGGCTCTGAGGGCTGTGGGGGCTTTGAAGGGCTATGGGGCTGAAGGGGTCGGAGGACTAAAGGAGCTTAAACACTGGGCTGTGGTGGCTGAGAGGGCTATGAAAGCTCTTAGGACTTGGGGGGTCTCTGAGGGCTGTAGAGGCTTTGAAGTCTGTGGGGGCTGTGAAGGCTCTAAGGTCTTTGAGGTCTTAAGAGCTGTAGGGGCTATGAGGGCTATGAGGGCTGTGAGGCCTGTGGTGTCTCTTAGGGCTTTCATGGCTATGGGGTCTGTTAGAGCTGAGAGGACTGTGAGGGATACAGGGGCTGTGAGTGTTATGGGGCCGTGAGGTCTGCGGTGGCTCAGAGGGCTATGGGGTCTGTGAGGACTGTGGGGCTCTGGCAGCTGTGTGGGCTACAGGGGCTTGGAGGGTAATGGGGTTTGTGAAGTCTTTGATGGCTGTTGAGGCTTTGAGGGCTAAAGGGGCTTAGCTATGGGGGCTGTGAAATATTCCAGTGCTCTGAGGACTTTGCAGTCTGTGGGGGGGTTATTTGGTCTGTGAGATCTGTGGCATCTCTAAGGGCTCACCTGTCTATGGGGTCTGTGTGAGCTGAGCAGGCTGTGAGGGCTCTGGTGGCTGTGAGAGCTGTAATGGTTTTGAGGATTGTGAGGGTGATGGTGGGAGCTCAAAAACTACAACATTGTATCAGTGTGCTTTCATCGACGACATTTGGATTTTTTCTTTACATTTAGATTTTTTCTTTGCATTTGATCTCATCATGAATGTGTTAGAGCTGAGAGCACTGTGAGAGCTGTAAGGTCTTATAGAGATATAGTATCTGTGTGGGCTCTTAAGGCTTTTGTTAAGGCTATGTGGCTGTGTGGTGTGAGTGCCACTGGGGCTGAGTTCTGTGGTGGCAGTGTTGGCTGTTGGGCTCTGAGAATATGAGGGCTATGGGGTCTGTGAAGTCAGTGGTGTCTGTAGGGTAGAATTGGCTGTGGGGACTGTGAGGGCTCCGTGATCTGTGATGTCTCTGAGGGCTATGGGGGTGAGGTCTGTGATAGTTATGGGGCTCTGACAGCTTGTGAGTTTGGAGAGCTCTGCCATCTGTGAGGGCTAAGATCAGTTTGGGGGCCTATGAGGGTTGTAGGGGCTTGGAGGGCTGTGGGGTCTGTGATGTCCTTCAGGGCTATGAGGGCTCTGGAAGCTTTGGGGGCAGTGGACCTAGAAGGCTCTCAGGGTTCTGGGGGCTCTGAAGGCTATGGTGGCTGCGATGACTATAGGGATTTGGAGGGCTGTGGGGGCTAATGGAGTCTCTGTGGTCTGTGGGGGCTGTGAGGACTCTGAGGGATATGGAATCTCTGTGAGGGCATTGACAGGACAGGAATGATCAACAGGTAGGATAAACCTGTCAGTGATTGACAGGTAGGAATAAAAGTGATTGACAGTTTCTTCCTGTGGAAAAGAGCTGTCCTCCATGAGCAGACCTCCATGGCTGAAACTGGAATTCTGCCTCCCAAAACTGTGTACATCTGAGCATTACTCCCAGACAAAAGCTGCCAGACTGACAGCTCTCACTGGCTTTGGCCTCCCAGGGGCTGCCTCTCACCTGCACCTAAAACACCTAAAACATTCTTTCCTACCTGTGGAAATGAATGTCATTCTTGTCTAGGAGCCATGAGCAGCCGGGAGCGGAGCTCCGGGCCGGTTTGTAGGGACACAGCCCCATCTTGTGGAGCTGCCGGGCGCCGCTGGGTACTCGACAGAGACGGCAGTGCACCCTGGTTATCTCCGAGCCATCCAGGGTGGAGATCCAAAGCACACTGCTCTCAAACAAACTGTGCCAGAACAGAAAAACTTCGCTGACTTTCCCTTCCATTTGCACATTCGCACCACAATCAAGTGGCAGTTATTTCTCCTTGCAGCCTCTGAACTGCACACAAAACTGTGGTGCACTGCACTTTCCTTCTCAGCTATATTGCATGGCATCATGCACTTTCAGTGTCTCAGTCTGAAATGTCCATCTACTTCTCGCACAGAGAAATATGGCAAGACAGAAGCATTCCAGAAAACTGCTTCTGTCAAAACGTGCTGTGTTTTTTCGTTTTCAGCTGTATGTGCTGTCACATTCTGCCACTCTTGCAGTCCAAATCTAAACTGGAAACTTGCCAGCTACATCTCACATAGGTAAATGGGCCAAGATGAAAAGCTTGCTTGGACATTTGGAAGCTTGTATTCACTAAAAAGTTTCCAGGTACAGCTTGTACAGGTAAGTAAGTGTGCCATTAGAGATAGACCTACCCTTATAACTGCAAACTTCTGTTCTCTACACAATCAAGTGCTTGAAGGCCTATGCTTGTGGCCTGGGAGGGCTATGGAGTCTATAGGGCTGCAGGTATATGAGGGCTGTGAGGGCTATGGGGGCTGTTTGGGCTGTAGGGGTGGGAGGTCTGTGGGGTTTGTAAGGACTGTGGGGGGTTTTAGGAGGAGATTTTAGGGAATTGTTACGATCTGCTAATTTATAGAGGAGCAAAATGAGTTCTCTGTGCATTGTGGATAGAAACTTCAGGTTCAAATGTTTCCCAAAACAAGATTAAAACCAAATGAGGTTAAATGTCAATACCAAAAAATTGATATACTTTATTTAGCAGTAAATGAGAGAATGTTACAGCTTCTACATCCCACAGTTCTCCCCGTAAAATTCCCTCTCATTTGCATCCCAAATGAGTGAAGCCTTTGCACACGATCAAGCTCAGCAGACAGCGATGCCTCTGCCTGCAGCCGGTCGTGGAGGCGGCAGGTCCCGCCCGGGGAGACCCGACCTGGCCGCTCGCAGCCGGTCCCGCAGCGGCACCGAGTCGGGCAGGGGCGGCTAAAAACAACCCAACAACAACCACGGGGCGCGGTGGCGGAGCGGCGCGGCCTGGCTAGATACCGGTAGGGCCCCGTAGCTCCGCTGGGGCCGGGACCTCCCTGTTTAACCCTCTTCCTTACCGACAAGCCCCTCCCGGTGCCTCTTGTCCCCTTGTCCCCTGCTCGGTGCCTCTTGCCCCCTGTCCCTATCACCCCCCGGCTCCCGGTGCCTCTCCGTTCCTCCCCTGTGTTTCCGGTGTCGCATCTCCGTCCCCCGTCATTCCTCAGGCAACGATCAACCATTTGTGCTTTTATTGTGATTCTTCCCCATCCGTTTGGATTTAAAAAGGGACAAATTCTCAGGTTTCTGAGGGTTTAGTCCAAGTGTGAAAATGAGCAGATCGGGAAGATAGGAAATAGTTTGGAAATTACCACAGAAGGCACAAGCAGATGCGCTCGGCCGAGAAAATAAAATGGATTTGGATCTGATAAAACACCTGGGTATGAATATTAAATACATACATGTATGAAATCGTGGTACATGTCTGTAGGTTGGTGTGGGAAGAGGCAAAACAGCAGCTTGGTAATTAATGGTCGCTCCCTGCAATGATTGATAACCCTAAATGTTGTGGTTTCTCTGAGTTTTCCATTCACTTTGAGGGCTGTGGACTGCCACTCCTCTCAGGATGCTAAGACCAGTTTCGTGTCCTGGCTTTGCTGAAGGTTTAGCTGTCTCTGTTGGACATCTATTATTTAGTTTTAAAAACATTTGGGCTTTGATGTAATGATGTGCATATGGACACCTAGAAGGTGGGGTTGGAGGAAGAAACACTCAAGTCAGCAAAAGATGAAATGGAGATGAACTGAGTAGAAACCCCTTGAATTTGAAATCAGAAGAAATAAAGGTCAAGTACAGCCCTCCAAAGAGCTTCAAGCAGTTATATGAGGAGGGTGAGCAGAACCAAAACTGCTGATTAAAGACCTTTCAGTTCCCCTAATTTATCCATAGTCATCCAATATTTACAGCTCCCCTTCTACTTCCAAACCTAAAACACTCCACTTTGCACCATGTCAACTTGTAATTGCTGTTCCCTGTTTAGCAGTTAGGTAATGCAAAACTGGCATGTTGTGACTGTGGGGATATTAAATTATGTTGTTGTGCCATCAGGATTGCAAAGATCCTGCTGCAAAGATCAGGAGAACATTTGAGGTTCTTGCTGCATCTCACTGATGAATTTTTACTGGTTTCAATTTTCCCTTTTCCTGTTGTACTGTCCCTCCCCATCCCAGAGAGTGCTGGAAAAGAGAATGCTGGAGGCTTTAATAAGGCTAATTCCAACAGTGTCAATCTCCTTGTCTGGGATAAACACGGAGCAGTAGAGCAGTAGTTATTAAGTCAGCAGCCTTGGGATGCTTTCCAAAGCAGAGCTGGCATGTTTTGTCTTCAGATATTTGCCCTGAAGATAGCCTGAGATTGGCTTTAGGAACAAAAAAGAGACCAGGGCACAAACCCCACCCAACAGCAATGAGGATTTCACCACAGGGAGGGTCACTGCCATCTAGGACTGTCTGAAACCCAAAAGTTTATTGCATGTGCTGCAGCTGAAAGGAGGGCAGGGGGCGTTTGGGATGAAAACAGGGCAGAAAAGGCTTAACTTTTCTGGCATTAGTTGTCCCACTCTGTTTCCTGTAGGATGCTCGTCACAAGGAGGGCTGTCCTAAGGGGCAGGAGAGATGCCGAAGCAGGTTAAAAAAAACTCCAAGCCCTAAAAACAGGGGTTCAAATGAAAGTTAAAAGCTTGCAAGTTTTTTTTTTTTTTAAATAAACAATATTTGCTTAAAAATACGGAATAAAAATTAAGAATAACAACATAACATTGGGTGGTTATCTGGTATTAGGCTATTGGGGATGGGGGAGGAAGAGGAAGTGAACGCAGACAATAAAAAGTGGTGATAAAACATGGATGTTGCCAGGAAAACCCAGAGGTAACAATGTGCGGGGGCAAATGGGATGTCTGGCTCTTGAAACCAGGTGTTCAGGAATCCCCATGACCAGCCTGACAAGTGACTTGAAGATCTGAAGGAAAAGGAGGACTTGGAAATCGTGAGGTTTTGGCTGCCAGGTCTGTTTTTTCAGTGACAGGAGGGTGTCTCGCTTTACTCCTTGAATTCTGCGCTCATTAAGCTGCTGCCTGATCCTCAGCAGTGCAGAAAGAGGAGCAGACAGAGCTGAAACCTGTCCTCATCCCAGCCAGTTTTTGTCAGTGGGGTTGCCAAAGGCTGGGTGTGCTTCCCGGCTTTCCTATTCCTCTGATCCACGGAAAACAAGGAGGGGGAAATCCTACCAAAAGCTTGTTAACAAACTTAGTTACATGACAAGCTTTTTAATATATTTATGTGAAAAGATGTAATATTTTAAGGCCGATGGGAATTCTGTCCCAAAGCTATGTACAGGAAAACAGGCTTTACCAAAGAAAAGGAGCACTTCAGGTGTAGTAAGGAAGGACAGCACTCCAGGCTGTCAAGGAGTGTGAGATATGGTGCAATGTGGAAAATTCTCCTGAATTTTATCGAGGAGTTCATCTTCAAAGCAAGTTCCACCTAATTTGAGGCGGTTCAGGCGAGGCAGGACTTGCAACAAAGCGATAACAGTGCCCAGGGAGACCAAATCATAGAGGTCAAGGCACAGGGTCTCCAGGTGCTCCAGTGTCACGATAGCCACCAGCCCCCTGTTTGTCAGGAAGTAGGCGTTGCTGATTTCCAGGTGGCGGAGCTGCTTCATGTGGCGCCCGATGAACACCATGGCAGCATCACCAATGACGCAGTGGCGTAGAATCAAGCGTTCCAGCCCTTCCAGGTGTGGGGCTGCTGCTTGGATCCCCATGTCAGTGACGCGGTACGTGCCACAGAGGCTCAGTGTCTTCAAGCGGTTCTGTGAGGAAATGTCAAGAAGATGATGGTCAGAAAAGGTGGGAATGCTGTGGATAGCGAGGTGTTGTACCTGTGGTGGTGGCACCGAAGGGGAGACGCAGAACCAGGCATCGGGGATGTCGCAGAGGCTCAGCTCCAGCGTGGTGACAGAAGAGGGCATGCTCTCGTACGGGACATGGCGGAGGTCGGTCTCGGTCAGGCACAGCCGGTGCAGCTGGGGACAGCGCTTCCGAAGGGCCGCCAGCAGTGCCGGGGAGAGGAGCCGCTGCTTGCGGCCGGAGCGAGGCACGCCCCGCACCCGCAGGGTGCACAGGCTGTCCGGGAGGCGGTGGCGCACCAGGTGCCACAGGGTGCGGCGGCAGATCTGGGGGATAAAAGGGCCTGGTTCCAGGGGATGGGGTGGGGAAGGCCACCCCTGTCGCAGTGGGGCGGCTCCCCCCCGTTCCTCTCAGCTCCTGCCTGCAGCGGGGCGATCTGACCCCCCCCCAGTCTCAGTCCCTGTCCGCAGAGGGGTAGTCTCGCCTCCCGCCATCGGTCCTGCCCACAGCGGAACCGTCTCCGCCCCCGCCCCGCGGTGCGGACAGGCGGCCCGTACCGGGTGAGGACTCAAATCCACATGTGTCCAGACCGCCCGGTCCTGCGCCAGCCGCTGCCACCGCCGGCAGACCCTGCGGGGAGGCGAGCAGCCGTCAGCGCCGGGGCGGGGCAGGGCAGGCGGCCGGTCCCGCCCGGGGAGACCCTACCTGGCCGCTCGCAGCCGGTCCCGCAGCGGCAGCAGCGCCAGCACCTGCACCAGCACCGAGTCGGGCAAGGGCGGCCGCGCCGCCATCGCGGCCGTTGCCAACAACGACCGCGGCGAGCGGCGGGTCCGGGGCCGCGCGGGCGGCGCTGCAGGAGCGGCGCGGCCTGGCAGGTACCGCTACCGCCCCGGAGCTCCGCGGGGGCCGCGACCTCCCTGTTTAACCCCCTTCCTTACCGACAAGCCCGTCCCGGTGCCGCTTCGTTCCTCCGCGTTAAGCCGCGGAGTCTCATCCAGGCTCCCCCCGCCCCGCGGTGCCTTGCTCGATGCCTCTTGTCCCCGTGTCCCCCGCTCGGTGCCTCTTGCCCCCTGTTCCCATCACCCTCCCGATTCCCGGTGCCTCCTCGTTCCTCCCCTGTGTTCCCGGTGTCGCATCTCCGGTCTCGCCCCGTCCCCCGTCATTCCTCAGGCAGTGGTGCCTGGGCTCGTTTTTGACCGCTGTGCACGTGTGGTACAGACTGAGGAGTCAGGATGCAGGGAAGCTTGGCTCTGCACTTCCTTTTGCTTCGCTTCTATTCATATCAAAAATGGCTGTTTAATCAAACTATGGTTTTGGGCAGTTTGAGAGTTGAAAAATCCTGGTTTAGGATTAAAAGATATGAATTGAAAATGTCTACGAAGGACGTTATAAACCTTTATATAATCAGAATGAACATGAGGAAAAGGAGAAACCCTACCTAATTCTAGTAAGATGGGGGAAATTGTGATTGTTGGGAGATTCTAAAGATGCTTTAAAATGTATGAATGGAAAATTGAAAATTCCCTTTCATGTGGCAGAATATCTGCAACCATTATAGTTTTCCAAATAAATGTCAGAGGATTAAAATTGATAAAAAGATATGAATGTATTTCTGTTTTATCACCAACTTGAATAAAATTTCAGGTGATGTAGATGTGTTGATTTTGGCTGGGGTAGAGTTAATTTTCTTTCCAGTAGCCGGCATGAATATGTTTCGGATTTGTGCTGAACATGGGATTGGTAATCTAGAAATGTTTTTGTTATTGCTGAACAGAGCTTACCCAGAGCCAAGGCCTTTCCTGCCCCTTGTATGGCCACGCTAGGGAGAGTGCTGGGAGTGCATGGGAAGGTGGGAGGGGACACACCCAGCACAGGTGACCCCCAACTGACCCAAGGGATATTCCACACCTTATGGCATCATGCTCAGTATATAAAGCTGGCGGGAAGAAGGAGGAAGAAGGGGACATGTGGAATGATGCTGTTCATCTTCCCAAGGCACCGTTCCATGTTGTCTTGGTTTAAAAGGTGTCTGCCAAGATAGGTGGGAACCTTCCTAGGATGGAAAATATGACCCACTTCCATTCCAATTATTATAACTTTGAAATTATGGGGCTTTCAGGCAAAGATACGGGAAAAAGGAATGTCAGTTCTTTATTAGAATATCAGGCAAGCAGCAGCAGCAGCACCAAACAGAGCCAGAACCGTCACGGCCTCTCTGGGCCGCGGGCGCCTCCCCCGCTGCAGTTCCGGGCACGGCCGGCAGGGGGCGCGGGGGCTCCCGGCCGGGCTGGGGGCGCGGTGATTGCCCCGCCTGCAGGGGGCGCTGTGGCGCGGGCTCGGCCCTCACGGAAAAAAGAAAGGGAAAGGGGGAGACGGAAAGGGAAAGGGAACGGGAAAGGGAAAGGGGAGTCCCCTGAGACTCTCTGAGCAGATCCTGAAGGGGCCAGTGCCTGCTTTCCGGAGGAACAGGGTGAGAAAAGAGGCAGAGGTGGGGGCCTGGGGCAGAACCTCCTCTCCTCTCATGCTCCTGCACACCCTTGTACTGTGGAGAGCTGCAATCCCGGGAGAAATTCTCCAGGCTGCAGGAGACAGTCCTGGCACAACCCTCTGCCAAAGGGCTTTCAGCAAATTTCCCCCTCCTACAGCGAAGCATAACCTGTGCTCACTCTGCGGCTCTGCTGCTGGGTGGCACAAGCTCACCCCCGCCATGGGAGCTGGGTGTCAGCCTGCACTGGAGCCAGGGAGGGGCTGAGAGGCTGACTCCGTAATGGATCCTCGCCAGCTAATCGGTGTTTATAGGCTTAGATCTGATGCTTCTTAATTTTATTCCAGCCCCTAGATTGAATTTCTTACATGTAAGTGAGCCCCACGAGTCCATCCTGGCCATATATAATGGATGGTGGTGGAGGGAAAGAACACAAATGTGGCTGAATGCCAGGAGCAGATGGCCAGGCAGAGGTGCAGCAGATCCCCGTGCTGAAGATCCCCATTGCCAGAACCTGCCCTCAGTGCCCCTGTTAAAGAGACTTCCTCTGTCCCCAGCACCTGGCCTGGGGCCATGACCAGCCTCGGCCATTCTCCATTGGCCCCAGGAGCAGGGCAGGGCTTGGAGCCAAGTCACCAAGCTACTATCTCCAGGAACAGTGCCAGGTCCATCCACTGAGCCCTGTGCTGCCACTCGATGCCCCATCAAATATTAATACAATGCTCAATGCCTCTGTGCTCTGCCCCAGCACTGCAGCCCTGGCCCCTGTCCTCTGCCAGGGCTGCCCCGCCGCTCCAGCCTCCCCTCCTGCCCCGTGCTGCTCATTGCTTCCCACGCAGGGTCTTTGGGGTGCACTTGCACCGCCTTTGGGTGCTCCCTGAGCAGGGCACGGCAGGACCCGACCCCCAAACTTGGGCAGCCAGCTCAGCCCCTGCAGCAGGTAAGACCCCGCTGGGGCTGGGGCAGTTCACACCCCCATCCCCGAGGAATGCCAGCCCGGCACCGCAGGGACCGGGAGGGCGGGCTGGGGGCAGGGGATGCCCGGAGAAGGGCTGGCGGCTGTGGGCGGCCCCGGGCCCGGTCCTTGGCTTCAGGGCCGTTGTAGTGCACGGGGATAGCCGGCAGCGGGGATTCCTCAGCTCGGTCCTGTCCTCTGAAGAAATCAGATCCACCCGGGGCTGTCCCCCGAGGAGGGCTCTCGGCAAGGACCGGGGTGAAGTGTCGGGTCACCCCTCAGCTGGGGGGGCCTGGAGGTGTTGGGGCCCACCTGCCCTTGCTGCCCTCCCCCAGGAGGGGCCCGCGCCTCTGCCCCAGCAGCCGCCCGGCCCGGCAGGGGATGGAGCCCGGCAGGTCGCTGCCGCCGGAGCTGAAGCTCCGCAAGCCCTCGCAGCACGCCAGGATCCCAGCGCCCTTCCTCGCCCACCCGGTAGGTCGCTGGCTCGGCCCGCGGCCCCGGCTCGCCCCCTCGGTCGCCGCGCCCCTCCGAGCCCCCCACGACTCTCTCCGCACAGGACGGGGTGGGGCCCCTCGGGCCGGACCCCGCGGGGGTGGACGCGGACTCGCTGGTGCCCACGCACGATGAGCGGGGCCGGCTGATCCCCGAGTGGAAACGGCAAGTGATGGTGCGGCGGCTGCGGGCCCGGCTGGCGGACGAGGAGCCGGCGGGAGGGCAGGTACGAGGGGCACGGAGAGGAGAGGGGGCGCGGGCTGTCGGAACTCGCTGACCGCCTCTCTCCGCAGGATGCGGGCTCCTGGAGCTTCTCGCCCTCCCGCCAGGCCGTGCTGGGCCCCTTC
>VZTJ01004211.1:237347-347415 GCA_013397795.1 Orthonyx spaldingii | reverse complement strand
CCCCGGAGCAGTTCGTGTCGGCCGCGGGGGGCGGCCCGGTGGAGTACGAGAGCTTGTCGCTGGAGCTGTTCATGCTGGGCTATTTCCGCATCTTGGAGCAGGAGCTGCCCCCCGAGGAGCGCCGAGGCCGCCACCTGCTCTGTTTCGAGGTGTTCGAGCAGCTGGGCCGGCACGGCTGGCGGGCGGTGCGCGCCTTCCACCGCGCCGTCATCGACGAGATCGCGGCCGGGCGGCGCGGCTGGCGCGACGGCTTCGACGACATCAAGGCTCGGTACTTCGGCTCTGTGCGCAGCCCGGCCCCGCGGCCGGGGGAGGCCGGGGACGAGGCGGAGGAGATCTGCCGCTATATCGATCGCAGCTTCGCCTTTTGGAAGGAGAAGGAGGCCGAGATCTTCAGCCTGGAGGAGTGATGCCAAGGGGCTGCGGAGCCCGCGGGCTGCAATAAAAACCTCGGTTCTGTCCCAGCTGAACGAGGCTTTGCGGGGCGGTGAAGAAAACGGCTAAGCTGGGCGGGCCGCCCCAGCACCCCAATCTCCCCCTCTGCCAGGGCGGGTGTCTCAGGCCTCGGCTGCCGCCGCGTGTTTACAGCTGCCACGGAGTGAGACAGCAGCCTAAATTTACACCGGCAGTCCGAGCCGGAGGAGCGAGGAGGGGCACGGCGGGGTCCCCCGGCTGCCGATGGGGTGGAGGGAGGGTGCTGTGGGCGTTTGTCCCTCCAGGCTCGGTGCCCGGCCCACCCTTTCGCAAGGGGGAGGCTTTCCTTAAGGCAGCAACGCCGTGGCATGGGACAATGACGAGGATGGGCCGTGGCGACAGCTCAGCCCGTGCGGCGCCTTTAAGAGCAGGGAGCGGTGTCCAGGTGCCGCCTAAAAATAGCGAGTGCCCCTATCCCGGCTGATCCCGTGTCTGCGGCGTGTCCCTGCCCGGCACCGGGACCGCCGCCCCTTCCCTCCCGCCGGCCTGCCGGGCTGCGGAGCATTGGGGAGAGCAGGAGCCACCGCGCTGAGAGGGCTCCAATCACCCCGAAAATCACCCCCAGAAGGTCGGTCGCCGTCCCGGCACGGCAGCTGCGGCGTGGCGAGGAGAAAACACGGCCACCCGTGGGAGGGGGGCTGCGGGAAGCTCTTGTGCAGCCGCCGCTGTCCGTGCCTCGGGCACTGGGAAGGCGGGAGGGCGTCGCGGCAGCGGCAGAGGGAGACACCATCGCCTTTTCCTAGCAGGGACACCCTCGCCTCCCTCTGCTCGGGCACTGCCCGCCTGCCAGGCCCCACGGCCACCCCTGGCACCATGGTGAGGAACATGGACGACTTTGACTTCTGCCTGCCTTCGCACGCCCAGGGCGTGCTGGAGGGGCTGCGACAGTTCCGCACCAACCCCAGACTGGCCGACGTGACGCTGGTGGCGGGCGGGCGGGAGTTTCCCTGCCACCGCGGCATCCTGGCCCTCTGCAGCCACTACTTCTATGCCATGTTCTCTGGTGACTTCGCTGAGAGCATCGCGGCGCGGGTGGAGCTGAAGGAGGTAGACCCCGGTGCGCTGGAGACGCTGCTTGATTTTGCCTACACGGGAAAGGTGACCATCAACCAGGGCAACGTGGAGGGGCTGATGCGCACCTCCAGCCAGCTCCACTTCCCTGCCATCCAGAAGGTCTGCAGCCGCTACCTCCGGCAGCAGATGGATGCCACCAACTGCCTCGGTATCTGTGAGTTCGGTGAGAGCCACGGCTGCCCCGAGGTCTCCTCCAAGGCCTGGTCTTTCTTGCAGGAGAACTTTGAAGCCGTCTCTCTTCAGGAGGAGTTCCTGCAGCTCTCCAAGGAGAGGTTGGCTGTCTACCTCTCCAATGAGCAGCTGCAGGTGCAGGAGGAGCAGAGCCTGGTCGAGGCTGTGCTGCGCTGGGTGCGCCACGAGCCGGGATCCCGAGCCCAGTTCCTGCCTGAGCTGCTGGAGCTGACCCACCTTGTCTCACTGCCTGATCAGTACCTGCAGAACCTCCTGGCCACTGAGCCTCTTGTTCGTGACTCAGATGCCAGCAAGGCCCTCGTCGCCCGATCCCGCACCATGGTGGGTACCCCCTTCCCCTAAATCCCTGTCCCTGAGCCGGGAAGGAGGAGCCTGATGGCCCCACCCTGGCCTTTGCTTCAGGGGCAGAGTGGCACCGGGGCCCTGAAGAACGCCCAAGCCCCACCACAGAAGCTGGAGGAGGTGCTGGTGGTGGTTGGTGGCCGTGTGCTGGAGGATGGTGAGGATGAGGAGAGGGGGCTGGAAATGCCAGCTGCCACCAGGAACTTTGCCTTCTACAACCCCAAAAGCAGTAAGTGCCCCCCACTTCTTCTGCCTCCCTCCATGTTAATTAACCATCCATCTACCCCAGAGCCACCTCTTGCCAAACGAGTGTCAGTTTAGAGAGACACTGGTTGGGCTGGGATGGGCTTGAAACAGAGGTGGCTTAAAAAGTGCCATCGCTGACTGTGGGGTCATTGCTTGGCTCTGCTGGGTTTCAGGGCGATGGATGGCTCTGCCTGACTTCCCTGATTACAACAAATGGGGCTTTTCCCTGGTGGCTCTGAACAACGACGTGTACGTCACAGGTTGGTGCTGGGGCTGTTGGTGCAGGGTGGGGGCTTCAAGGAGCAGGGATGGAAGACAGGGGACAATGATACGAGCATGAGGTTTGGGGCCAGAGGCTCCTCTCTGAGCAAAGTCCTCTCCTTACTCTCTGCTTGGGCAAATCTGGCCACTGGCAAGGAATGGACTTGCAGAGGGTGGCCCACCTGACCTGTGTGTCTCCAGGTGGCTCCCGGGGGTCCCAGAATGACACGTGGTCAACGACGCAGGCCTGGTGCTTCTGCCCCAGGGACGGTGTCTGGACGCCCATCGCTTCCATGCTGAGAGCGCGGACAAACCACACCAGCGCTGTCCTCAACGGTGAGATCTACGTCATCGGGGGTAAGGCTGCCGAGATCCCGTGGGTGCCGCTGGCGTGGGGCTCCGTGGGTGCCCCAGAGCAGCGGGGTGGCTGCAGCACCCTGTCACCCTGCAGGGACAACAGTGGACGTGGTGGAGGTGGAGCGCTATGACCCCTACAACAAGAGCTGGTGTGCCATCAGCCCGGCCCTCAAGTACGTGAGCAATTTTGCAGCTGCCAGCTGCTTGGGCAAGCTCTACCTGGTGGGCTCCTGCGCCGTCAAGTACAACGCGCTCACTCTGCAGTGCTACAACCCTGTTCAAGGTGAGGGCTGACCCTGCTGCCACACCCCACCAGTGTTGACCCCAGGAGAGGGACTGATGGGGACCCCCAGGCAGGTGACCCCTGGACTGCCAGGCAGGGTCCTGTGGGATGTGAGCAGGTGCTGGCAGGGTGTGGGGATGGCTGTGGGCCCAGGAGCCCCAGGAGCGTGGCTGTGAGCAGCACAGACCTGAGTCAGATGTCTGACACAGCCCAGAGCTGAGCCCCGGTGGAGCGGGGTCTCTGGGGCACAGGGGTGGGGGAGGCTGTCTGCTTTAGGAAGAAATTAACACCCTGTGATGATGCCACCTCCTCAAACAGACTCCTTCCCATCCCACAGCACCACTACAAACCATGTCCCCACCCCCACTGTTTTTTGTGCAAGACCCTGGACTGGGATGGGGACTGTGGGTGCCAGCCTGCCTGGCTGCTCTGCCTCCTCCCTTTCGAATTCCCCCTGAAATAGCAATGCTTTTTTCAGCCACTGGCAGCTGCATCGAGAGCTGAGGGTGGGATGCACTGCTAACGACTGCTCCTTGCAGATCTGTGGAGTGTGATCACTTCCCCCTTCATCCCCAAGTACCTCTCAGCCCCACGCTGTGCCACTCTGCGCGGGCTCATCTACCTCATTGGGGATAACACCAAGAAGGTCCACGTGTATGACCCCGAAGCCAACATCTGGCAGAAGGTAGTGGGATGTGGGACTAGGCATGATCACCCTCCCAGAGATATGGAGATGGTGCTCCCACCTGCTCCCCCTCAGTGCCAGCATGCCCCTCTCCCTCCTACCCCTCATCCCCTGGCTCTGTTAACACCTGCAGAGCTGAGGATGCCCCACTCCTTCCTCCCCTGTTCCCCCATCCCACCTGCACCGGGCACCAGAGCCCCCAAACCCCACAGAGAGGATGGGGTAGGGACACGTCTGGTGGGTCAGTGTCCTCTGTGGTGGGAGTAGGAGGTCACCAAGGAGTCCCTGCACATCTCAGCCTTTCCCTCACACAGGTGCAGCTCCTGCACACCCTTCATGAGAACGGTGGCATGGTGGCACTGGGGGACCGGCTCTTTGTCACCGGTGGCCACTGGAAGGGCATGGACGGGGACTACCGAGTAGAAATGGAGGTGTATGACTGCACCAAGGACCTCTGGACATGCGAGGGCTCTCTGCCCTGTCTCTGGCTCTTCCACAGCTCCTCCTCCATCTTCATGGACACCTCCAAGTGGACAGAAGCTTTCCAGGGTGACCATGGGTGGTAGGAGAGCCACAGTGATGCTGTCACCCTATGCAGCTACACTCCCCTTTTCCTGCTGCCTGTTCATGTTGGTGAGTGGGGGGTGGAAAGCCCTCTGCCAGGCTGGCTGGGGCATCAGGAGCGTGTTCTCACCCACCACTGCAGGGAAAAGGCTTTTCCCTATAAACACGGTTTGGCTGGTGCTCTCTTCTTTCCATTTGTGGGTTTGTGGTTTTTTTTAGAACTGCCCTTTCCCCCCCTTCAAAACCCTAAAGATTTTAGAGTATTTCAAGGCCTCCCAAAGTGTGGTTCATCCCATCAAAGCCTGACATTGCTACTTGGGGGCAGCAGCCTGTGCATAATCCTGATTTCTCTCCTGAGATATGCAGCATGCACCCCAGGGACGTGATCCATGGCCACGGTGAAGCAGCCGGCCCTGGGTGAGCCCCTGCTGGTGCGATGACTCCTGCCGCAGCTCCCGTCTCTGACGGTGCGGGTGGCAGAGAGATGGGCGAGCACCAGACGACGCTTCCCCGACGGCTGGGCCGGCAGCCAGCGCCGCTGGACGCTTCAGCTGTTCCGCCTCCGGTTGCTTGGTGTTGTCGAAGCGTTAAAACCACACCACACCGAGGAGCCCCCGGGGCGGGTGCGCATCTCCCGCTCTCCACGGCCCACGCGAGGTTTTACACGCCCGAGGGCAGAGCCCAGCGGCGAGGGGGGCCCGAGGCGGGGCTGGGGCTTCCCTCCCGGGATGCGGCTGCCGGAGCTGTGCCCGGCGCTCCTCTGCACCGACGGGAACCCCGCGGGCAGCCCGGGGCTGACACGGCCCCAGCGGGCGCTGGCTCTGCAGCAAAAGCGCCCTCGACTGCCCCGCAGTCACTGTGAGAGCGACTGCCCCAGCCTCCCCACGGGGCCCGAGGAGCAGCTGAGGGGGGTGCGGCTCCTGCTCAGAGGGACCGGGGTGGGGGCCCAGGGTGGGAGCTGTGGGGACAGCGGGACGAGGCGCGACAGAGCTGAGCGGCAGAGCCAGGGAAAGTGAAGGTTCCTTCCTAACGTCAAACTCCGCTGGGGTCTGGGGTCAGGCACGGCACAGATGTGCAGGACAGCTGGGGAAGGGTGTAAAGGAAGAGAAGAAAGCAGCAAAGGCAGCCCCCAGGTCGGGGCCCAGCGCCGTGTGCAAGCAGCCTTCCATTGCCAAACGCGTGAAGACATCGCTGTGGAGCAGAAAATGTGGCAGGAGGCGGGGCTGTTCTGCATTTTAAGTGCCGAGCCTGCCCCTTTTCCCGGCTGCAGGGACACCCGCCCTGGCACAGAGACTCCTTTCCTGGCTCTGGGCATTCCCTATCCCAGTCTGACAGCGAGGAGATGTTCCACCGTGGCCCAGGGCTGAACCTGCCCAGCGGGCAGGACACAGCACCGATTGCAGGATGCTGTGCCTTCACCACCACGCTGCACATGGGTGAGCCCTCAGACAGCCCCGTGGCCCTGCCGGGGAAGGCTGGGACGGCTCTGGTCCCCTGCTCTGTCACAGCGCGCAGGGAGAAAGGGGCCGGCAATGCCGAGGGAGCCGCCCGCAGCTGCTGATCCGTGCGCAGCCCCGCTGCCGGCAGAACAGGTACGGCAGGGCAGAGACAGGGACCCCGGGCCAGGGAGGAGGGAAGAAGTCCAGCATCCCTGGGAAAGGAGGGGCAGGCTCCCCCCACCACTGCCCCCCCCCTCTTCTGCAGCAATTTGGGGACCATGTCCTGACTGGAGAGCAGCGGTGAGCATTCCACCATCTCTGTCATGGGCACCCTTTACCTGCAGGTGAGTGGTGCCAGCTCCACTGGTGACAGCACTGGGCAGGAAGGTGCCTTCCATGGCCCCAGCCCAGGGCTGGGCATCAGCTCTGCTTCTCAGGTGACCTCCAAGCCCCAAAGACAGTCAGGGCAGAGCTCTGCTAGGATGTTATAGCACCGTCTGTGGCTGGGCTGCCCTGAAGGCCTGGTGATGTTCTTTTCCCAGAAGGAAGGGTAGGGGCAGCTCCTCCAGCTTGTGGTTGCTGTGTGCAGGGGAGAGCTCTCTCCTTGGCTCTGCCAGGCCGGGCCTGGGGCCCAGAGGAGGGGTGATCCCTCTGTGCACCCAGGCTGGCCAGTCTGCCTCTGTTTTTGTGGACAATGCAGCAGGCTCTCCCCTCACAGTTCAAGTGGCTCCGATTTCAGTGCTGTTCTGCTGGGAGTGTGAAGAGGCACCATGCTGAGCCTGTGCCAGGAGTTGCCAGATCCTTCCCCCTGCCAGCCACCATCGTGTCCCCCCTGCTCAGCACCAGGCCTAGGGAAGACCATTTGCTCATGCAGGAACTGCAGTCTGGCCTGATATAGCTCGTGCTGCAGAACCAGCTGAAGATGGACAAAAGATCATGAAGAGGATGATGATAATAACAATAATGCAGCCTGACAAGGACCTAAAGACATTCACTTTTCTCTAAAGGCTAGGCCTAGAAGTTTATCTTGGAAACCACTGCTAATAGTGGCAGCAGATGGCTGCCTTCTCCCCAGGGCTCAGCTCCCACCGTGCCTGGTACAAAACCCCAAATGTCCATTTTTGTCCTTAGTGGACTTTTGTCCTCTGACTTTCCACAGCAGGCACTCCCTGCCCGTGGCACAGGGCCCGGGCTGTGGGCAGCACAGATCTGCTCTGTTCTCTGGCTCCAAGAGCTGCCTGAGCTGAGGGTGGGCACTGGGCCACCTGACAAAGCCAGGGCTGTAGGAAAATGACCCAGGAAGGTTCGGGCAGTTGATTTCTTAGTAGCACTCAGTGCTGGGCAAGTTGTGCCAGCAACACTGTGAGATATCCTGGCTGTACCCAGCCCCACCTTCTCCCAGGGATGTCCCTGCCCTGCCTGCCCTTCTGCACAGGCTGTGTCTCCTCGAGCAGCCTGCTGCAGTAGCTGTTAACGCAGCAATTTATGGGTAGGGGTGCTTGGATCTGGGCAGGAGGGGGACAGTCTCTGGCTGTGCAGTTTCAATGCTGACTTCTCCCAAAGCAAAGAGAACTCGTCTCTGAAAGCAACGCACATGCTGCCCCAATTTTTTCTAAATTGATATTGAAAACGTAAATTTCTGCAAATTAAATAAATTATAGACAGATGTAAGTTTTGATAGAGAAGGAAACTGAAGTGGCAAAAAAAAAAATCACATAAATCAAAACCCAAAGCTCTTCAGCAGTCATCCTGTGGTGCATCCATGCGTGCGTCCTATTTCATAGCTTTTAATTTGCAACAAATCTGAACAATTCACTGAGCAATAAAAGCACCAAGCCTACTTCCTGCATGCACACTGGAGCCTCTACCTGCCAGAGCTCTACCAAAGCCTCCCTCTCATCCCAAGTCCTGATTTCTTCCAAGACTTGCAGAAACAGAGTGTTCTGTGAGCCATCCTCTCTCCCTATGAACTCTCTGAAACGAGACAGCAGTTCCAAACAGGCATTAAAGGGGAATGACAGGCTCATACACACAGCACCAGACCAACGGACTGCTCCTGCTTCCCTAGGAAACAACTGAAGCACTGGTCTCCTCGGGCCGCTCTGCTTAGAAGAAAAGGTCCTTGGAGCCCAAGGTTGTGCACAGTTCAGAGGCGCACTGGAACACAAGCCAGAAAAGCAAAAACACCTCTTCATGGAGAGCCTGTGTGCTGCTGGGAAGTGCTGCTGAGAATCCAGTTTGCAGCCTCTGGCTCCAAGCCCTCCCCTGGCACAGCCCTTCAGTGCAAACCACCCTGTTCATGGAGGAGGAGACGAGGGCTGAGGCCACCCCTTCCCTGCTCCCATGAAGAAAATCCACAGGCCACCACTGACTTCCATCTTACCACAAAGTCAGCCAAGGGGGTCTCCTAGGTCATATGCAGACTGCCCCAGCTCTTCCTTTCTTGTAAAGAAAAACACTCCCAGCTCACTGGGTAAGCCAGCAAAATGCTGGAACTGCTCAGACAGAAGTTGCTGGAGCACTGCCATGACTCTTTTAGCTGTTATCAACGTGGAATGTGACTTTCCACAGTCTCAGGAACTTCTTTTCGTTCTGCACATTCACATGATTATTAAACACCTCAAGCTGCTCCAGGCCCAGCTAGGGGGTGCACAGTTATTCATACTTTTCTAATTGAACTCACTGGTAGAGATCTTCACAGCACACCTTCCTCCCAACACACTCCACCCTCCTGAGATCTATTAGGTAGCTAAATCAAACCAAGAGGATGGCAGCCCTGAGGAAGAGGTCTCTCATTCAGTAATGACACACTGAGTGGGGCAGTAAGTTTCTGCCACTGGCTTCTGTCACATTATTAAAAAAAAAGACCAAAATTAATTAACCTGTATCAGAGGAGTAAGAGTATCTTCTGTCTCTGCTGTTGCTTTCTTTGCATGTTTTCTGTAGTGCCACTTAAAGCAGGGCCTGACACTCAGAGACTGATGCATGTGTGAGTAAAGATTAATTTTTCTCCTTATTCTGGCTCCAGGTAACTAACATTGTAATGATCAATTGTACCATTTTCATCATGCAAGAGTATCTAACATTAGAATGCTGTTCCTGTTCCATACGCTATTCTCTCCATACTTCTGTTTAATTATCAAGTACAAAGGCGTTTTTCACGTAGAAAATATTCAGAACCACTGTAACTTACTTTCCACCCACTCTGTGAAAGCACCATGGAACTCCACAGCCGTCCTCTCAGTTTAAATAAATCTGCTGGAAGCTTCCTGTCAGCATCTTATGAACACACCAGTCTGTACAGACGGAAGAGAAAGCTTGTCACAATCCACTCCAGGGACCGCTCACCCTAACACCTCCACATTTTTTTGTTTCAAGTTTACAGGTGTCATTTATGGCACTCAGTTTCTACATTTCATGAGAAAATTCACTTCTCCCACATTTTTGTGAATGCACTTTCACTTACTCCAGTCACTGCACATACTGTCTGCAGTAAACTGAGTGCACAGAGGCCCAGGTGGAGGAGAGAACAACTGCTCCCACCTCATCCTGGACCGTGGCCAGGAACAGCCACCCGAGGAGGGGGAACCAGCACAGCCCTGCTGAGGCTGACAGAGTTCCCATCGAGCTGGGGGTTTGCTGCCAGCAGAGCTATGAGCAGGATGAGCACCAGGAGAAGCATCACATTTAAAATGTCTTTTGTTCACTGCAAGACACATCTAAACAA
The DNA here is from genome assembly GCA_013397795.1 of Orthonyx spaldingii. NCBI lineage: Eukaryota > Metazoa > Chordata > Aves > Passeriformes > Orthonychidae > Orthonyx > Orthonyx spaldingii. The sequence continues at coordinate 337,771 of VZTJ01004211.1, read as the reverse complement.
ATTAAACTACCGGATGTCTTTTACTCCATACCAATTAAACCATCACAAAAACTGCTATAAAACTAGTCTACAACACTTACATTTACCATTTCACTCTCTCTAAGGAACAGCTCTGAACTTCTGATGCAAGCCAGGATAAAGCCATTTAATCACAGCACAGGTTTTTATTAGCTGGTTCCCACCAGATGGGCACAGCAGCCCTCTCACAATGAAATCAGTAACAGAGAATCCTTCCTGGAAGCTCAGAAACATGTTTACTTTATATACAAGAAAAAACATATTTACAACAAGTAAACTATGTACAAAAAAAAAATACAAGAGACATTTCCATGGTAATCACTGTATAAATTAACAAAATAAATAGGAGGGAAGCAGGTCCCATTCTTAAGGCACAAAACCCTCTTCCCAAGACTGTACAGGGATTCACTTGCTTCCTGATGCTTTTGACAGGATCACAGGAATGGTGGGGAGACCCCTGAGGAACAACAATCGGTGGACAATGATACAGACATGCAGTCACTGCTGACAGTTGTAGAAAAACATCATTTTTCATCCTTTCCTTGTTTTTTTTTCTTTTTACAGTACACACATCTTAAGATACAAAATATGTCTTGTAAACAGTCTGTTTTATAAGTCACATCGCTACTATGCACATTTTTAAATAAGACTAAAACAATGAACAAAGCTTTCCATATGATCTGGGTGCAGAAGCAGTCGCAGCACTGGCACTGAAGGCCTTGGCAGAGCTGGAGGCTCCTGGGTGCCAGGCCAGCACCTCCAAGCACCCTGTGGCACAGCTGCCCTTGGCTCCTGCCCACGTCCCATGAGCTACAACAGAGAGGCTGTGCCAGTCCAGGGCAGGGACTGCCAACAGCCAAACCTCCCTCCAGTCTCCACTGCATGCAATCTCACTTAGCCCCAACACTATTCCCCAGAATCTGCCATTAAACATCCAGGAAGGTGCCAGAATGTGAGAGAACAGACTGAAGCCTCTTCCAAGCAGAAGAAACCCTGTGCTCAGCTCACTGCAGCCACTGCCAGGGGTGAGGGATGCAAACAGAAGGTGCCACACAGCTTTCACAGGAGTTGCATTTCTTCAGGGACTAAACACCTGTGTGATATGTGCAGTTCTAGCTTCTCTTGGGCTGGTGTTCCTGAGACTGCTGGACAGTCTCTTTTTGGCAAAGCAGCAGATTTTTTACTAATTGTCTTTCCCAAGTTTCTCTCCCGTAAAAAATTATCAGATGCCAGAAGAGAAATGCAGAATAATGTAGCCAGGAGTTCTACCTGGCTCCCTACTTTGCAGACAGCTCTCACTGATGTTCAGCACAAATTGTCTTCATCTATTCACAGAAATCTCTGCAACAGAAATCTGCACTATTCCCAGTGAGACACACAGAAGTACAACCCTTTTGGGTTTTTTAGATTTATACCTTAGGAAGTATTCAAAGGCACTCTGGTTAAACACGGATCCCATTTTCTAGCTCTTAAAAGAAGGTAGAACTCCCTCCCTGCCTCTGGTAAGTAACAGACAGGAATATAGTGGCTGTCAACCCTTTGATAAATGTGGATGTGTACAAAAAGGATCTGAAGACATTGACACACATATCATAAAAGCAAAAGAAATGAAGATGGGTCTGTGTAGGTCTCATCACCCCTGCAGATGGCTAATGGCCATCAGGTCTTGATAGATATGGCCTGAATGAAGGAACACACCTGAATGTAAAAACTCTTTGGATTCCTCTGTTGCTCTAGGCAGGAAGAATAGAGAGGAGCTGTTTCTATGGAAGAAAGAATTTAATCCCTCAGGGATTACGCAAGCAAGGCAAGTGCTTATTGTTTATGCATCTTTAACCATGAGGCTGCCTGGGGAGAGTTCACAGCAAGAATGGCTCCTTCACTACACACAGGAACAAATACAGATCTCACCTCTTCTCCAGAGTTATCACCTGCCTTGCCCCCCACTGCATTCTCCTGGGGGCACACGGATGTCCCAGCCATGCACAGTTCTGGGACAGGCAGTGGGCTGCACACCCTGTGAGCTCACTGCACACCAGCACTGAGGATGGCTGCACCCTGGGGCTCTCCTAAGGAGGTTTCTCCTCATTTCATCCAGACACTGCTCTGTGCCTCAACAGGCAAGTGGGACAATACATTATATCTGCACTTCTTACTTACCTGATACCTCAGGAATTCAATATAGTAAAAGGGGGCCTGTAGTGATAAAAAATACAGCTATGGAAGCAACTGCCAACGTATAGACAGGAGAAATAAATTCAGGGCAAGGCTGGACACATTTCCTGCTCAGGCCCCACAGTATTTATACCATAAGTGTTTCTAGCTGAATCAGGCACATTTAGTCTTCTTGTACCTTCTCATGAGCAAACCCAGGCTGAGAGGAGACACACGGGTGAATGTGTCTCGTTGGAACAGACAGAGTCAGAATAACCCTTGGTGAAATACTAGAGAATTCAATGGAGTTTGCCCAGCTGAAATGAAATCAGCCCAGAGCCTTTAGAAGCTGACAAATCTTTACATAAACTAACTTGACTGTTATTGGATTAGAGAAATGATATCAATTTGATAAAAATCCTTACAAGTAAAACAAGAATGACGCCCTCAGCAAATTGTCTTTTATGCCACTGTGTATGTGGCCTTTTCTGTCTGCAGCCATAGTCAGACAGGTGCTACTCTGTAATAATAATAATTAAAAAAACACACAGAAAAGGACAGAGGAATTAAAGATTTCTGCTGTCTCTCAAGTTTTACAGCACTGACTGTTGCCAAATTCCCTCTGCAGTGATAAAGAGGGTGATATTACTATGCATGCTGGTCTTGGGCTTTAGCAGCCACCCAAATGGGGTCAGCCATCTAGAAACTCTGATTCAGAGGCACTAATTTTTCCATGCTCCACTGTTGCTGGTACCAAAGGCAATTTATAAACATACTCCAGTTTTCATTCCAATGCTCGTTTGCTCGGTAACAATCTTCCTCCTCTCAGTGCTCTTACAGGAGCCCCAATGTTTGACAGCATAAGGAACTTCTCTCAGGGGTACAGCCCAGGAAAACTCAGCTACCCTAATCTTTTGGATCACCCTGGAGTGGAGGAGTAAGGCAACAAGAAAGTGAAGCAAGGTGGAAAAGCCACTAAAACCAAGACAGGTGAAAAGATGCAAGTACTAGACATAAATCACGTATTTTGTGACAGAAAGAGTTTTCTACACTGCAAGCTGAAGTAAAGAAACAGCTCTGGTGTTTGTGGCCACAGAAGTGGCACTAAACAGGCAGGAAGCTGCACCTGGCCATTGCCAGTCATGCTGCTCCCTCCACCAAGATGAAGCAAGTTGTCCTATATCTCCCTTCTTGTGCAGCCCAAACAGCTCATTAGCTTTCCTCTCTCTTTTATCTGATCTCCCAAAGATGAATTCAGAAGAAGGAATGTCAAGAGCTATTCTCCAGAATTTTCTTTTCTTACTGCCAGGAATTTCTGAACAATTGTCCGTGATGACTCGGCACCACATTTTTTGTGGAAACCTACGCGTTGTACCCCTGCCCCTGGCTGGAGAAGGAGAGCAGGCCCAGCAGAAGGCCCCACCAGCTGGTGCAAAGCCTGTCTGAACCACAAGCACTCTTTGTTGCAAAGGTGTGACCGAGTGAGAATCACTGGATATTCATCGGGAGAGGTCTGTACTGGCTTCCAATTCCAGATGCAAATTGCATGCAACTACAGATGCATTAAAAAGGGATTAGTAAGACACAAGGAGAGGCTTTGTCCCACTTAAATACAGGTGTGACACACAGATGAGCAGGAAGGTTTCGGGTCTGAAAAGACTGTCAGATGCTCCTGAACTAAGACTGGCCAATATATCTTTTGCCCTGAATGATTCTACTGTGATGAAGTTATCCAGTAAAGGTAGCTGTGTTGCAATTCTCAGGAGTCCTGCACTGTCCCTGGAACCAGAAATTCCCACGTCAGAGGACATGGCTCTTCAAACAGCAAGTGAGTTCTCTCCAGAAGGCTCTGCCGACCACAGAGGAAGTGCCTCTCCACCGGATGCAGCCATACCCCACAGGAAAAAAGTAGCACCATGCTTGGTTGATATGAGCTCTGAACAGCTAAAATGTGGCTGTTCAGCAGAGACAGTTGTGAGCACATCTGCTTTGTGAGGTGACTGCTGTGCAGTTAGGGGGAATGGTGGACACAGGCTGTGAAAACAGAGGCTAAGCCTCGCTGGCAGGAGTACTCCGGCTCAGCTCCTTGATCCCGTGCAGTATCCTCTTCATGTGACCCACTTTGGTCACACCCAGGTCCTGGAAGAAAAAAGAAAACCTTACATTAAGAGAAAGGCAGAGGAAAACTCCAGGTGGCCAAGCAATGGTTATAAACTAGCCAGCCAGTTACAAAGAGAGGAGGAAACCAACCAGAAAAATTCCAAACCTGAGGGCCATATACAGAGCCTCAAATGACATGTCAAAAAGCTACCAAGGAATGCAGAGCGGGCACAGAGCAATGCAGAGAAACAACTGCAGACTGTTAGCCAGAAACACAAACTGCTTTGGCTGTCAAAGGCTGAGAGAACAGAAAGGGCACACAGATGTCAAGAACCTAAGCTAGTAGCCAAAACATGCAGGAACAACTAACCAGTCACACTTGATAACTGGGTACCATGCAACAAACACAGGCTGTAGGTGGATGACATGCAGAGGGGTCAGCTACACAGCTTATAGCAAACCTCACCACGGGAAGTTGGTCAAAATGACAAATAAAGATTCAAAAGGCATCGAACAAATGCCACACTCTGCTTCAAAAAAGTACTTTTCCTGCTCCATGCAAGTCACCAGAACAATGACACAAGTCTCTTGCACATGCAAAGAACCACCACTTTCAATTTTTCTCGGTAGAAACAATGTGTCCTGGTGAGGAGATGAACAGTTGTGCAGTGTGGTTGCTAAGCACTATTAAAAAAGATTTTCTCCATCCATAAGCCTCATCAAAGTGCACAATCACTTCTTCTTGTAACAAAGAAGTGTGATGATCTATTTGTCCAGTCACTGCACAGTAAGAACCAAATCTTCCCAATTACAGCACCTTCTGCAAAGATGGTACAGTAGCTGAGAAAAACTTGCATCATTAAAATCACAGACTCTCAAGAACACTATTGGCAATCTGTGTGCTGGACTGTATCACATCTCCAGGAAGCTGTGGCAGAACTGGACAGCTGGTCCCTCCACCACCTCTTCTACCTCCCTGCTGTTAAAAACCAAGTGACCCGAAACGGTGAGAAAATAAAACGAGGCTGTAATGAACCCATCCATCTTGCTAAGGCACCTGGAATGAATGAACAGCGGGCAGACCACTTCCAAGCACATTCAGCACAGAAGGCCATGCAGATGCAGCTGGCTATTTCTCATGAGCCGACCATGAAAGTACCTTGAGGTCCCTCCGTTCGAGGTGCAGGAGCTCAGAGCCCCGGACGTCATGGCGGATGAAGATATCCTTATACTCACAGAGACTGAGGTGCTCAAGCCACGCCGCAACCTCCTCCGTTCCCCAGAGGTGAACTGTTAGAGATGGAAAAGCAGGAGTGCATTGAGTACCCAGAACCCCAGGAGACAGGGAGAGATGAGGACACCACAGCAGTCAGTGTCAGAGGAGGAGGGCAAGCAGGACCACAGCCTCTAACCAAGGGGAGGGCAGCACAACCTTCAATCTCCAGTGAAGGTGGTAGGGCAAAGAAAGGTAAGAGATGTTCTCTTAAGAAGAGGCCTGTTGCAGTACAGCCAGGAGGAAGTGCACATTTGTTTTGATGGGATGAGATATCTTTTGATGGGGATAACTTTTTTAAAGTTTACCCCCATGTTTAAGAAGACTAAATTCATTGTGTAAATTCTGTGTACAAAACAACAGATTCATAAAATACATGATGGAGAATCACAGCACAGATTAGTTTACACATGATTATGTACAACCACTTGTGCTCAGTAAACAAAATGGCAACCTCCCTCCCCCTTGTCTGAGGGAAAGAGGAAGAGTTTAGACTTCCACCTTCTTGCACAGTCTCTAAATAAGAGAGTAATAAAATTTCCCATTTCTAGGAGGCAGTGAATGAACACCAGCTTGTCAGACAGGAGACTGTACCCACAACTCCATGGCACAGGACAGGACCCAAGAGCCAACAGAACAGGTCATACACCTTCATAAGGAGAGCATAAACCAAAAATCAACTAGACAAATTTAGAGAGAAAGTGCCTTGAACTTTGTTGATTCATGGCCAGTTTTTATCTACTGACCAACAGGATTAAAGGTCAGGGAGCACCTGTGGTGATGCTGATCCCCAGCAAATTAGATATGAAACTTGATTAAAGCCTGAAGGTCAATCAATGAGAAAATTATCATTTAATAAGCAGTGAAAAGACTGGAGTTATGCGGACTTGGGCCCCGCAGTCATTTTCATACTTAAAATGTCAAAATCCTAAAATTCACTTCCCTAAGCACCCTCTGAAATATCCCTGAAAATCTGTACAGTGTAGGGAGAATTCTTCAGAGGGTACCTGCTGTTCCTGCTCAGGAATGTTTGCATGGTACAGGGGGACCATGACTCAGAAGGGAGCAATAAGCTCCTTTGCCACGTGACAAAGATCGACTAAACCTGCAAGAAGAGGCAGATGCAGGTGAAACAGAAGGAGAGGATGTGTGAGGAAACAGACCAGGGACAGGCAGCGGTGTGACCACGCTGACATGACAAAAAGACACAATGAATGGACAGACTTGGTACCCGGCAATCCCATGCTACTGTGAGTCTCCTTATTTTTGTTGTTCTTCTCCTTTTTAAACTTGGTCACCAGGCGGAATTTGCCACTGCGGCTGCGTTTAGAATAATCCAGCATCTGGTTCTGCAAGAACAGAGCAAGCACACAGTCATAAACTGATTGGAGTGGACCAAGAGCAACAAGGACTGTCAAGCTCAGCTCCATGATCTCCTAAGAAAGGAAAAAAAAATCCTAAACTCATTCTGATCAAGACAGAAAAGGAAGCAGAGAAAGTTGATCCCGTGTTAGGCAAGGGATCTTAGCAGGAAATGACTTTCTTTAGCCCTAGGGAGTCAAGTTTCTTTCTTAATAATTTTTTCTCACATCAGTCATATAGTAACAGGAAGACAAACACACAGCCAACTAGGGAAAAAGAGAACAGCTAGGGAAAAATAGCCTTGATCCTCCTCACCTCCTCATCACACGGCTCCATAAGCTGCCACAGCCAAGGGATGTCTGCCAGTTTCCTCAGCTGGAGGTCCATGTCTGCCAGGGCTGCCTGGAGCTGCTCCTTCTGTGGAGGATCTAATTGCTGGATCAGGAATAGAAGGAAGGCAGAGTTAAAAGCCACATGGTAAAACACACAGCCTGGCCCTTGCCTTGAAACTCCTAGCTAACAAAGCAGTTCCTCCTTTTGAAAGGAAGTGCACAGCAGGCACTCTGCCCTGACCAAGTTCTTATCTTTTCTGAGCTCCAAGCTCCACAGCATGCCCATGTAGCAAAATCTTCTGTAGCAAATGATTCCTGGATGGCAACACCTAAACTGACTTACAGAGTCCAAGACCAGCAAAATGCTAGGTCAAGGCAATAGGAGGAGAGGGGAGGAAGTGAGAGGCTCCTTTTTCCTCCTGCTTTGTGCTCCTTACCAGTGCCATCTTGCCCGCCAGCAGCAGCTCTGTCTCACTGTGCAGGGCTTTGACATTATTCACCATCTCGACAACAAGGCTGCAGTTCAGACCCTGCAGGGAAGCAATTCATGCATAAGTTAAGCTTGGAAGTGCAGAGGTCTGAGCAGTCAAAAGGAAGAAGTTGTAGACTAGCAAGGCCTACTTTGGGTCAATCAGAATGGAAAACCAAGAGCTATGGAGCAAGGACAAAATGGGAGATGCCAAGTGAGTGCAGTACCTCTGTAGACTTGGATTTAGCGTAGACTTTGTCCATAGACTTGGAGCTGGCATTGACAGCATGGGCAAGCTCCTGTTCCATGTCCTGATAGGATTGAGCTATTTCCCGAATGCTAAAGAGAGAAGTACAGACTGCATCAGCACATGCTCACAGCAGGAGATCTCTCCTGACTGGGTATCCCATTTTAACACCCATCCATCTGAGTGATGCCAGCAGGGATCATGGCAGGGCACAGCCTCTGGCAGAGCAGGGCAGTGCTCCTGCCACACTGAGCATGCACAGGCAAGGAAACGCAGCTCTCACATGTTCCATTCCACACACAAACTGGGATCAGTCTGAAATACAACCCAGACATTTCAGTATGACCAGAGTGACGGGAAAGGCAGCTGCGCTTAGAGCAGCCTTCTCTAACGACTCTGGGAATTTTCTCTCAGCAGCCCAAAGGAATGCCTGACTCAAGGATGAGCAGGTAAGCATACATTCTGGGCTTTATACCAAAATTTCTGCTGGGCATCAGGGCTACAAGAACCCAGGTTATCATCTGAGCTCCTTGAGAGGCTCTTCTGGTTTTTTCTGAAAAAAATAATTTATATTCAAAGGTAACAGGTTCTTTCAGGATTAAAGGATCCATGTTTGCTCATGAAAGTAACATTTTTTGTTCAGAATGGCCTAAGAAAGTTTATTCAACTTCAGTCCTCGTTCAGCTGGGACACTGAATGATGAATGATGCTACTCCCAGTGACGTGGACCAGCAATGCAGCAGGTAAGACTGAACAGGAACATCTCCAGAAACAGGAAGCAGGACAAGAACTTCAGGCCCTAAAGGAGGCTCTATTCACCAAAAGCAAGTTGAGTCACACCTGTGGATCAGAGCACCTGCAGCTTGACCAAACTGGATGATCTGGGTGGATTCTTCTTCAGACATGATCTCTGGTTGCAGAGAGAAAGAGGAGGGTCGTGACAACTCACACTTCTGTTTGTCCTCCCAAGACTTCAGGGTGCTCTCGAATGCCTAAAAACACAGCAAGCAAACTATAAGGTACCTTCCTTGTGAAGCTCCTATAAAAACCCAGTGACTGTGCCTGTAAAACATGTAGATCTGGTACAGTCACTTTCCACTGCAGGGCCCAGTAGTTAACTTTGCTAGCTAGCTGGCTGGGATGAAGTTTTCTGTACCACTGGCTTGCCTTGGTTGAATTTTTGCTTAAGCATAATTTTAGTCAAAATTGCTGGGCCAATTCTGAGGGCCAGACCAGCAAAATCCAACAATCCCCTACTGCTGGCAGCCTTTTCTTTGAGCACCTGTATCACCTTCACACTTCACTATTACTGTGGCACTTCAGAGCTTGAAATTAAAAATGGTCAAGGCTCCTCCTTACCTATAGGTAAACTGGGCTTCCCTAGGAATTGGTGGGCCAAGCATCTGAACTCAGAGTTAGGACCTGTCCCATTTGCAACCTTACTGATATTCCTGTGGGCAGCAGTGAGTGGTGTGGGAAGAGGCAAACCAGATCCAGTGTAGAAGGATCAATATTGAATATGGTGAGAATGAAAACAATGGAGCCCTGTGGTAAAGCATTCCCTTCAGATTGGAAACTGCCCCTCATACTGGAAAACCAGGCTCTGTCAGCTCAGTGCAAGCTACCTGCTGACCTCACTCTTGCTGATGACTCTTCAGTGGTCCAGATGAGGCCAAATAAGGGAATTTGAGTTTTTCCATCTTCAGTTTAGTTTGAAGCTATATTTCCCAAATCACATTTGAAAAATATTACCAAAGGTACAGGGTCACATGTACGAAGGGAGGACCCTACTTCATCAACTGAATAGGACAGGTTTGCTCTGTGAAAGAAGGGGCATGCAATGACCATCAAAAGGACAGCAGGAAAAACAAGGATAAGTTGAGACAAAGTTGAGTGTGCAACTGTAAAACTGGAACCTCTTCCTCAGTGGCAATTCCATGACTGCAAAACCAAGTTGGCAGGCAATTAGGAATGGGATACCACAGTCATAGCTACGGCTGCTGATGGTCCAACACACAGCACACTCACAAGAGACTGCTGTGTCCTTTCTCGTGTGCTTCACGCCACCTTTCCCACCATGCCCACAACATAGGTTGCCTCTCCTTTTTTCCCTCCCTTTACCTTTACAGCAGCAATCCTGTTCTCTCTTGCTCTCTGTGCTATCTCCTTCAGTCACTCTCCCTCCAAGTGTCAGTGTGATGCTGCAGAAGCTCTCTTACACTTCACAAAAGATTGTGGGCACTATTCCTGACTCCTCTCCACAACATTCACATTAGAGCTGACAGGACACTCTTTGAACTCAAAAGAGGATAGATTCAGACTAGATACAGGGAAGGATTTTATACAATGAGGGGGATGAAACACTGGCACAGGTTGCCCAGAAAAGTGGTGGATGCCCCATGTCTGGCAACATTTAGACCACAGGCTGGATGGGGCTTTAAGCAACCTGGTGTAGTGGAAGGTGCCCCTCCCCAAGACAGGGGCTTGGACTCGATGACCTTTAAAGTCCCTTCCAACCCAAACCATTCTGTGGTTCTATGATTAATACCCACTGCTCTCCCAGCTAAGAGGTCCCCGGTGCTCTGTCCTACCATGACAGGGGCTTTGTATGACCACATTTGCTTTCTTTTGATACTGTCATCTTTTTAACTCCCTGCTAGGCAACGTGCCTCAGGCTGCTCTCCCTTTCTCCCTCTGTTGTACTCCTTTTTCTTGTGATTCAGCCAGTGAGTACTTTGCAGAGGACTTTGATTTGCTCTGGAAGTTGGGTAGAGGGGTGTTATGCTGCAAAGTATGAAGAGCTGCTATCAACTGAACTGTTTATGCAGGGACAGTCACAGAGTTGGGAGGAATCATAAAGCCGGTCTGTGCCACAGTAAGGTCTTTATCCTTTCCTTTGTCTTACCACTGCTCAATCATACAGCAAAAGAGCAAGGAGGCTTCCTTATCTGCTGGTACTCATCAGATATATTTGAAAATTATGAGATGAGACCGACACGCACTTCTGAACAAGGCATAAGACGCTGCTTTACATGGTCAATGAGGTATAAGCCACACACTGAACAATAACGAGAAATTACAGCATTGACCGTCTGAATCTAGACAATCCACAGCACTTGGCAAGGCAGGCATCCTGTGGGAAAAACAGCATGAAACACTGTCACAAGGCACCTAGAAAAGGAAGTAAAATAACCTTGCAAAAGCAACCTTATTTATGCCATTTCCCAAGTGGTGAATGCAAGTTTAATCGTATTCTTTCCCAAAAAGTTTACGGTGTGTAACAAAATATGCTTCTTGCATTCAAAAAGATAATAGTGACATGTGGCCCTTGCCAAGCTCTCCAGAAATATGTGACATGGAAACATGTGAGTACTGCACAGGGCATGCAGGATGTTCTTACCCTGTCTCGGGTGAGGGTCTGTGCCCTGTTCTTATGAACAATCCAAATGTAACCTGGAGGCTGGATCCAGGCTTCTCCATCCACTTGCACAGGAACTCCCTCTTCTCCGAGGATTGCTATCTTTACTGTCCGGCACTGCAAGGAGTGACTGTGTCAGAAAAGCTCTGAAATGCTGGTTTTCCAAAAGCATAAGCCATTCTCTGTCTTTCCAAAGCCCCTCCCCAGGTCCTGTAGCTTTGGTGCTACCTGAGGCACACATGTCTGGGCAGCAGGGCATACCTCACCCTTGAACAGTGGGGAACACCTGCTGTGTCTTTGGACTAATCTATATTTGAGTTGTTGGTTCAACTCCTACTACAAAGAATGTTAGCAAACAATTCTATACCCAAATTGCCCCTGAGCACCCCCATTTCCAGCCCTGGTGGATGTTCTTTCCATGGACCAGAGCGAGCAGAAAGAAGGGCTTTACAAAGTCACCAGCTGGAGAGGGGGCAGACAGGAAGAGCTCCCAAAAGCAGCTGATACCTGTGCAATCCGGTGATGCTGGAGGTTTATCACACGGGACACTGCCATCTGCATGCTACCAAACACGGCCACCACCTCCAAAATCTTGTCATCGAACGAAGGGGCTGTAAATGTCTGCCACATACAAGGGAGAGAGAATTTGGCTGAGGCACAGCTCTGTTGGAGAGGTTTCCTTTATCCCTTATTGGTGCTGACCTGGGGGTTGGCTTTCAATTGTGCTCTTTAATCTGTATAAACTTAACAACAAGGCTAGAAGGTGAAGATCTGGAATGAGCTAGGAGGGAGAAAAAGGAGGCTTCCAATGGCTAAAGTATAATGCAGACATGAAGGCTGTAGGCCACAAGGCAACAATTATTCTTTTGAGAGTAGGCACTCCATTTCCAAAAAAGACAATGTTTCTGAGTGCATCTGGCTGCCTTTGCCCTCAAGCGGCTTTACTTCTCTTTACTTCTCTGTGGGGACATGGCCAACATAAAGAACTTACTGTAGATCCAAATGCTCTGGTGATGTTTTTTCTGAATAATTACAGACTGCCTGGGTGTGAAAGCTGCTCAAGGTTGTATTTCAGTATCTCAACCACTTCCCACATAAAGTGCATGCAGACAGGCCCCTTGCCCTGTTCATCCAAGCAATATTTTCAGGAGCTGTGACGTCAAAAGCAACAGTAAGTAGAAACATTTCCTGGTTGGCCTTAGAGAATACTCACATCATCTTCCTTGGTTCCTCCCCAGAAGTTGGTGCCTCCTGCATAGCTGGGTATGTTGAGCACAGCAATCCCCTGGAGACTGGGCAGAGGGATTGGCCTCCCGTCGCACTGCACAGAAATGAAGGCAACACTACTCTCAGCCCAGCAGGAGAGAGACCCTCCTGCCAGGGCACATGCTCTGTGAACAGGAAACAGCCTGCACCATCTTAGCACTATGTTAATTCAGGTTTCTTCCTGTTCATTCCTGGCCTAGAAGGGTGGAAGGTATCCATCCACTCAAGCCTCATGAGCCATGCATAGATCTCTAAAATCTATGTCATCTGGCAGACATAGATTTTAGAGAGATACTGCTGCTTCTTTTCCTCTAACAGGAACAGGGCACACCTGAGAGGCTTGGCAAAGCCTCTTGATTTATTCCTCAAGAAAGGTGAATACAGCTCCTGAAACATCCATGTGATGAGGGTCTCCCCTTGAAAGTTACCTGTTTATGTTGTACATGATCTGTACAAAAATATTTCTTTTCCAGTTGGATGCACATTATAGCACAGTTAAATTCAGAGCTTTCTGCTGCACCCACCATCTAAAATGATGTGTTCATGTGAGATACCACACGTAACATAACAATCATATCCATGCTGAACACTGCATTGGGAACAGCAAATACTTTCCAGCAGGATGATACTTCTTCCCCCATGGGCTGAGAATACAAGTTATGCTCCAGAACCAGGAAAAGCCACTTTTAGTTAGCTCAGGGTGACATACAGCAAGCACATTGTTTCAGGCAGGCAAATGTCACCAAGTCAAATCACCATGCCAAAGTCACAGTGCCTGAAGGAGATGGAATTAGGCATCCCAGTCTTAGGAACAGAAGAGCAAGCTAACTCCTCACCTCCAGCAAGACCTTCTGCTCCAGGTTTTTATATGTTCTGTGCAGCAGCTCCTTGGTCCCCAGTACTCCGTACCACATCATGTTCTTAGTACGACTTCTAAGGGGGCAAATAAAAAGAGAGGAAATCAGCACAGACATTTAGCCTTTCACTGCCAAGTAATAAAAACTTTACACTGAAATGGTACCTGCTACATCCTAAAACACAAAGGTGCTTTGCTTCCAAAAGGGTCAAGCACTCCAAGTGGTCACTGTTTGTGCCAGGAAACTACTTCCCTTTAAATAAAGGTCGGGTAGGAATCGAGCACGAGTAAGACACTATCAGAAACATACACAGACTGCCCTGGCACAGAACTTGTCCATCTCATGCACCAGCACATCAACAGTGCTCGGCTGTATTAACTCATATACAGAAAATGTAGCCAATCCCAGGCTACACAAAGTCTCCTGTAGTTGCTCTGGTATTTATAAGGCCAAACCTGTGGTTTGTATTGAGTTAGGATCAAGGCCAAAACCAACCTCTGTGGCATTTAGAATTGAGAATTGCTTCTCTCATGGCTAAATAGCAAGCCCAGGAGAAAAATCTGTGAGATGACATAAATAGAACCAATGTGCTAAATCTGCACCAATGTAGCTACTTAAATACCTTACAGCATAATGAATCAGTAATAAATAGTAACTTATCTCTTCCATCATGATTTCAAGCCTTTAAGAAGCATTATGTAGACAATACACCTACTCAGCACGTTGTACACAATCAGCTTTAAAACCACACAGAAGCATGAAGTGGTTCAGTCACTTTTGGCATCAATCTAAAAGTCAGTCAAAACCAAACCCACCTGCATTTCTCTGGGTGCTCATCACGTTTGTTGTTGAAGTCCAAAGAAATCTTTGCATCCAGTCCAATTCCAAAGTAATTGTTCATGACACACTTCTCTGTGTAACATTCACTGCCAAACAGAGAAACAAAACTTCCACTCCTAAGTCTTGGTACCATTTGGTGTGTATCTCACACAGAATCACAGAATCATTAAGGTTGGAAAAGACCACCAAGCCCAACTGTGTCAGACTTGTCACTGCATGTGTGACTCCATAAATTGATCCTTAAGCCCTGGAGCCCAGCATCTGGATCTGTTTATCTAACTCCAGGCTGCTGCAGTCCATTGCTTTGGTCCATAAACGAATCCCCCTCTCTGCTGAGGTCCATTTGCAAACGCCCACTCCCTCCTTTCAAGCTCCTGAGCATACTCACAGATTTTCAGGCTCAGAGTTAAAGGGATCAGCATGGATCAACAATCGGCTGATGACAGAGCTCCCAGGCAAAGAACCTGACATGCCAGCACGGATATCTGCAGGACAATTGACCATGGAGAAGAGTATGACTAATAATAAGCAGAAAACAGGTAACTTCAATCTCAAGACAAGATAACAAGAGTTGATACATTCTTCCCTGTCAGTCATGAAGAAAGCAAAGAGCATTAGTGCTTTCTTTCACTCCAGGGGTTAGCTCTTTTGACAAGGAGAAGGGTTTCTGGGGCTGCTTGCAGGGTTTCTGACTGACAGTGTACTGCCTAAAGCCAGCAGCACAGTTGTACAGAAACATGGAAAAGAGAAATAGAAGTGTACTCTCTGCAGCAGCTTTTTTGTTCCAGGGTGAGACCTGCAATATCTCTGCTACAGTGAATAGAGAGAAAGGAGTAGGAGTGAAGCTATGATCCAAGTTGTTCAAGAATTACTGTCTCCTGCTTCTTAAATTATTAACTGGTGGCCCACAAATAGTAGGTTTGTCAGAGAGAAAGGAAATTACCAGAAGGAGCAATTTGAACAAGAAGTTTGGGGGAAGAGATGGAAAGATACTGCCAGAGTGCTGGGGAGAAGTTGCTGCACATCATGTGGGAGGTGGGATCTGTGCCCTTCCAGTCACTTCAGCCTTCACATAAAGGGATTGCTGATCCCAACCTGTGGCTGCCACTCTTCAGAAACCTTTCTCAACAGCATCGTCTCCCCCTCCTCATGGTTACTTTGAGAACAGTATCTCCTTGCAATTGGCATCTAAATTCTGCCACTTCACGGCATTAATAAAAATCAATGTCTAAGTCTTAGCTACAAACTGGAAACTACTGCAGCTCATTCCAAGCCTCCATGTGCAGTTACCCACAAAGAGATTCCTCTCATTGTCAACCCTGCTCGAAAGGGCATCTGCAGTCCCCATGTTTCCACGTGGGGACTGCAGCCTGTGCTGCAGTTACCCATGCTCCAGTTGGCTGCCTCGGTGGGAAGCGGTGGGTGTTACACTTACTTGGGTAGAGGATTTTTGTGTTCAGCATTGGCAAGTTGTCCCTGTTTCCTGTCTGGGGAGGAAGGGATGCAGAGCTGCCCAGTGACAAACCTCCTTTGTTTATTAGTCTTTCGCAAGGAGACTTGGAGGCTGCAAAACACAACACAAACTTGGCTATTGACAAACATAGTGCTGTGATTCAGACCAGCACAGCCCAACCAGCAGGACTGGGTTAGGAATCACTCAACAGTGAAACACTTGAGCCCCCAGAAAACAAAGAATTGACAGAACCAGTCATTAAGAGACAGAGATGTCAGGTACGTGCTGCTGGAAAACCTCACAGATTGGAAGTACCAAAATGGCACATGAAAAATATTAGAAACGGAGATCAGAAAAAGCTTGTGCCAGCAGCACAACAGACAGGGTATTTGGCTCCAAATCAATACTCAGAGAAGTTCCAAATGTATCTGCAGTGATCAGGGATCTCTAACAAATTACTCACATACCACAGTTATTAAAGCAAACTGGCTGCTATTCTCTGTCACCTGCAAAGGATGACACGAAAAATGCTCAAGACAGTCCTTGTGCAAGCACTGAAAGCCAAGAGAACCCAGATTACTGGCTAAGGTGCAAGAAAATGTCTGAATCCTAGGCTTCATGTGCTAAGATCATGGACCAGCCATGAGAGATGTAGCAAAAAGTGGGGTGTACAATGCACAGGCTGGAACACAGAAATGTGCAAGGCCTGAAGGGCAATCATGCAAAAATTTGAGAACAGAACACAGAAGGTAATACATAACAGCTCCTTCCCTTTTTACAACAGAATTGTAATCCACAGGCAAGACCTGTGTGGGTGGCAGTCCCAGAGCAGTACCTTTCCTCTGGCTCCTCCCCTTGGACACTCCATAGCTGCTGCTGTGTGACGACTGCATGGAAATCTTATCCTCGTTCCTCAGCTCCTTGCCCTCCTCAGAGGCTGAGAGACTAAGGAGGAAGCCTTCTTGCTCCTGTGTCTGGGCGTTCTGCTCATCTACAGCTGTATGGAGAGATAAAGCAGGTGAGTGCCTCACAGCTCTTCTGGCAAGGAACACCTCTCACTCATGTAAATAACAACAGCATGGAATTCTAAATGTCCTGATTCCTTAAAGGAAAGAACAGGAATAACACAGAACTTTCTTTTATCATTTGTCTCAGCTCTGCTCTGGAGAGCTTTTGGAACCAGTCTGGCTTAGCCTCCTTGTTTACTTTGCTGAGCTCTTTAGCAGTGAGGCTCTAAACAGAAGTGTCCATTTTTAACGCCACAGGTAGTCAGGCATCCTGAGATGTAAACTGTGCTAGAGGTGATGGGCTTCCATTTACTTGCATTTAGATGTTGCCAGGAATTCTAACCAGACGGACATGAAATGATTAATGAATTTCCTGTTTGTTTAATCTGTAGTGGTGCAATAACATAAGCCACTTCAAAAAGGACACTTACACACATATAACTGAGAAGGAAGAAAATAGCAGTTGGTAAAAACCAATTCAAACAGAGGAAAGAATCAGATTGCACACTCTGGAAGAAGAAAAACAGTTTGGAGAAGTTGAACAAATACATCTGAAATGTAACTGGAGTTGCTCGAGAGCTGATAAGATTTAAACACCAGCATGCCACCTAAAGAAATCAAAACTTCCTTTGTATGCAGTCAACAGGTCTTTTCCTCCCCAGCAGCCCCTGCCAGGGCACAGCTCTGAATTCCCTCAGCTGCTCTACCAGCTCACTGCCTGCACAGCTCACCCCTTCTTTCAGTCTCTTCCTCCCCCTTGTGCTGACCCTGTAGTTCATCAGAACTACCCATGAGGCAACCCAACCCATTCAAGCAGCAGAAACAGAAACACTTCTGGCTGGATGAAGCAAACTGCTTGGGCTCCAAAGAAACTCCACGAACACCAAACTGGCCTAAGGTAAGCAGCAGCAAAGTGAGGGAACAGTGAGGTCAAGGCCTCCTACTTCATCAGAAATAGGTTGTTTGCTGGACTCCCACTATTCACCTTCAGCAAAGGTTGTATACAGTGCTGCAGCGCTGGAAATTCAAGCAACGTTGCAATGATTTGTAACTCACTACACAGTTGTTCATAGTGCACACCGGGTGTGGATGGGTGTTATAACTGCAACTTCAATGCTTTTATCTCCAGTAACAATCTGTTAAGTACTTCCTTTGGTCTCAGTTAACTCCTAAGTTTACGACTAACACCTAGAGACTGACGTCTTTCAAAGAAAAGGAAACTTGGCGCATTGAGGGTGTGTGCCTGGAGGGAGACAAGGGTCAAGACGTGGAGAAGAGGGTCACCAGCCTAAGTTAACATCAGAACAGAACTGACTTGCACCAAGGTGCAGTATTCTAAGTTTTTCCCAGGGACAAAGCTCATTTAAGAAGTTCCTGCTCTCTTCTGCAGTTGTACCACAGCAATGTTTTGCTGGGCTCTACTATAAAGAGATTGAAACAATTCAAGTTAAAATACTTAAAATCCTTTCTTCCCAAGTATTTTCAGATCTGTTTCACAGCAAGGCCACACAAAGAGCTGCACTGACACAGTTGTGGTATGGGTGGGGACAGACAGGAAATGCAAATTAGTGGTGTGGGAGGGTAGGAACTTCCTAAACCACCCTGCTGGGAGAGAACACACCTTGAACTTCAGACTTACTTACCAAGCAATGTTTCCAAAAGGTGGGCTTGGCAGAGATGACCCTGAAACTAAATGGCCAGGCTTACTGAATAGCTTCTCTAGCTCAGAAAGCTGTTTTCAATAAAGAAGCCTGCTGCCCCCCAGAATAAAGGAAATTTATACTTCTTAGGAGGCTGTAGGAAGTGAAAGCAGGACTCCTGACAAGTTACCTTTCTCTGCATGCTCTATTATCTGGCGAATGGCTTTTTTCAAGCTGTTGGCTCTCAGCATGAGCTGCTCTCGGGGCCGGAAGATCTGGGGCCGTGCAGTGCAAGCCGAGCCCACCGAGCGCTCGCTTGAGGAGTCACCAGCACTGCCCGAGCCATCCCCATCCTCTGTCTCCTCTGCAATAGTGGGAGGAGGGTTGGGCAGGGAGGAAGACGCTTGAGATTCATCATTCAGTGTCTTCAGCAAAGAGTCCAGCTTCTCCTTCAGGACAGAGCACTACATGGAGAAGAATGACATTTGAGTAGAGCTAACAGTTGCCTGGGCAGTTCATTCTTTTAGTGCTTACTGAACTGCTGCTAACCTTGTTGTCTGAAAACAACAGTTTTACACTTCAGAATTAGAAACCCAAACAGTTTTTCAAAATTTTACCTTCCTGGCCATGACCTCTGACTCCTCTGAGCTTTCTGTTGCCTTCTCATAGGCTTTCCCTACTCGAGCCACAAAATCCTTCACTGTCTCACAAAGCACCCTAGACAAAGGAGGAAAACAAAATCATGCAAGGATTGTTGCAGGATTTTCACAGTGCAACTTGGAGCAGTTGTCCTCTAAGTACTCACTTGGCTGAGGAGATCACCACTGAGTGTTGGTCAGAAGTCAAAATTTTGGACAAATGAGCAGCCACAGAATCTTCATAGCAGAGAATCTTCTGCACCTGTTGACAGTCAGAAAAAAGCCACTGGGGTGTTGCTTCCCAACATTACAACATATGCTGTGAAATCCTGGCTCCTCAGAGAGTACCCATCACTCTACAGGTTCTTTTTGCCCTGAAAAAGTTCCACAGTCCAGGGCTATGTTACTCACTGAAGACCTCAATCTGATGAAGAAACTAAATCTCAACCTACAAATCATCAGCCATGCAGTTCTTAGAGTCTTTGATCAACTGCAAATCTAAAAGTACTGGAGTTCTTTGTGACTGCTATGCAGCTTGCCACTCTTTAAACAACTTGATGTCATGAAGCAAATAAAAGACAGTAATTTCCTTTCCGTCCCATTCCAAAGTATCTTCTCCTCATCCCTCATTATGGTTGTTGACTCTGGTAACCCAGCCTCCCTCCTTCTCCACAATACTTCATTGACTTAAAGCCCCAGATCTTTGCAGCTCTGGCTACACCCATGGCTCAGGTCTGCTCCACTGGAGCTCAGCCACTGTCTCCTGCCTTGTGTGCTCCAGTCCCCTGCCCTCTGCATCCTGCGAGGTACCTCCGAATCCTCATTGAAATCTTCCGTGACTGTGGAAGTGGAGGCCTGGCGAGGGAGTTTGGTTTCATACACCATGATGCTCCACCTGTTGAAAATCATGCTTGTCACTACAATGCAGATGGTTTCCTCTGTTATCCAAACATAACAGGTTAGAACCTCAAAGCAGAACAAACTGCACTTTGGGAAGCCATCACTGATATAAAGAAGCCATAGAGTGGCAAGGGAAATACAGAGGGGCTGAACTGGGGAAGAAGGAAGGATGACACTATGAACAAATATTCCACAGCACAGGGAACATCTCTGTACTTCTTCCCTCTCCATAAAAATTCCATAGGCATTACTTGATTCAACATAAGAGATGCCAACATGCAACTCCAAAGACATGAAACAGTTTTGAATGTACAAAGATATACAGCAGGTATCAATACTAGGGGTAGACATCCACTTTTGCATTTGGTTTTCATTTCTAAGCAAAGCTCAAGATAAATTGGTTCAGATTTATCAGGAAGAAATTGCTTAAAAAAATAAGTAATTACTTTAAGGCTGACAAATTGAATTGATGAGGACTCTGGGACAGAAGAGAGGACACTGGATATCAGATAATTTCACTTGTTACTGTTCTGCAGCAGCAACATGGAAAGCCAGACCACCTTCTGTTGTTAGAGGGTGACAGTAGATTATCAATGGCAAAATGTTATCTGGCACTAGTAAGAGGTCCAGAAGCTTGGCAGACTCAGGACTGCCCTGTTCTCCTGGAAGGATATTTTCACACAACTCCTGAAGAGCAGATGATGTTAGTGATGGTTATTCACCTGTCCAGCATTTTGGTACTGGCCCTCTCCAGCTTCTCCAGGATCTGCGGGAGCTGGGTATCATCATCACAAGCAGAACCCCAGCCCAACACACGGGCGAGGTCATTCCCTGTTCCCAAGGGCAGCACTCCTAGCTGGCACTGCATTAGAGAAAAGGAAAACAAAAGCCAGGAACAGCCATGAGTAACATGACTGATTCCTTCACACACCAGTCACTGAGAAACAGCTAATCCCAGGGTGGAGAGAAAGTAACTGCACGGGGAAAACAGCCAGAAGAGCACACAAATAAGGAAAAATTTCCTCTACTTTTGGTTGTGAATTGAGAGAGGAGCATTTCACAGCTACCATCTCAAGGAGCACCTCGCTATAGTAAACCTCCTAGAAGTTTATATTTAGCCATGAGGTGGTGCCATTGTGTTTCCATAAAATTAGCAGAGACAGCTCCCAAGCAAAACACTGTATGATACCTCTACCCCAGCGAAATTTCTGCCTATCCCTAAGATTCAGATACTACACCATGAGAATTAAAGGGAACAGAACATAACCCATGTGGAACTCCCAAGTTTTCTAACCACAGCTCCTTCAAAGCATGTCTCTGCTGGCAACAGAGCACGAGTACTCAGAGCTACTCCAAAAGCTGGATCTTGTGGAGAAGCACTGGAGACAGGAATAAAGAATTAATCCATTACTGGATTCATTTCTTGCAGAAAACTACTGCAAGAGCACTGCTATGGTAAGCTTTCAGCAGCTTCAGTCCTGGGGCAAATGGCATCTGCATGACCAAGGAAAGTCCTCTTCAGCCCGTGCTGTTGTTACTTCATTCCTTCATCCAACCAAGCTCTTGGGGCAGGTACCTGCTTGTGAAGGTTGAGGCTATCAATTTCAGAGAGAACCCAGCCAACACTTCCGTCCCCACCACAAACTAGAATCCGGAAAGTGTCAAATTTCTGGAATAAGCGTAAACTACAGAGAAAAGAAAGAAAAAAGCAAGAGGGAAAAACAATCAGCTGTTACAGAAAGAAATGATAATTCCAATCTAGGTAATAAACATGGCAGCTTTGCTTAAAGTAGGCTCTGATTTTGCAATGAATATGGGTCACTACCAAATTACAGAAGAATTAAAATTGTTATAATTAAGGGATTATAAATACAGCTAGGCAACTTACAATAGCTATTCACTACAGAAATATCTCCCAAGACATACTCGTCTACTAAAGCAGGGCACTTTTGTCTGTACAGAAGAGGAGACAAGCATGTGATAACTGAGTATTCATTGAATTAATTCCTTCTTGCAGCCTTGCTGAGTCCAGCCCAACACTAGTTATTTGTCACTGTTCTAAGTGCTCTGATGTCACTGCCTTCACACTCATGGCCACACCAATTACAGCAAGAGGGGGAACTTCATGCAGTCAGCTAGCCAGGAGATAACTGCAAGAGGAAGTAAAGCATCACAAGCTTCAGTCTTTCTGGGAGAGCACCATAAATCATTGCTCTGGTGCCTTGTCTGTCCCGCAGGCAGGCAAACAGCTCACCAACGTGAATTTCTCCACTCACCCTTTCCAGAATAATAAAAACAACCTCTCCTGTTTGAAACTGTGCTTCCTACTGAACATTTTTGAGATCTACTACCTGTTTTTATTTTGGCTTTGTATGTATGTTTTTTACTATTATCACCTAAACAGGATTTGCTGTAGTACATGACAATCCTTATTTTATCAAGCTTTGCTGACACACACAAGATGACTACCAGAAATGACAACATCTTATGGTACAAGTCTGACTAGCATCAGCTGAAAATATTAAAATTATCAAGAAGCAGCCTTTACCCTGTACCATCACTTCCTTTTTAAGCAAATATATAAGAGCAGCTGTTCCAGAAGTGTGCACCACAGCTCGAGAAGGTAATTTATTCCCTCCCTTCCATTTCTGCTTAAAAGCAGAGTTCCTCACAACAGTCACTCCAGCTGGGGAGGGGAACAAGAAAAGTACTTAATTTTACAAGTCTTTTGTAAATTATTTCTCAGCCAAACACATCTCCTGGAGAGAATACTGCAGTTTTAAATGCCAGTGTTTTGCAATATGCTATGGCAAAGAACCACAAGAGTTCTCAGGAGAGCAGAACCCAATGATCACTCACCCGGGAATGGACACTCCCAGATTTAGCCCCCTGCATCTACAGATCCAGTCGAAGATTTGGACTCACAGTTAGAAAAAAATGAGGGAAATTTACCTTGTGTTGGCTCTTATTATAAGGAGCACTAATTAATGACAAAAGTTACTCAAATCTGATGCAACAGAAAAACATCTGGCAGTGGACAAACTAAAGACCAAACTTTTTTTTTTTTAAACGAGAGTTGCAGAAATACACAAAAGAAATTTCTTTCACAGCACTCACTTTTTTTTACATCCACAGATATTCTAGCATAATCTGGTAAAAAGTCTGAAAAGTCACTCAGATCCTAGGGCAGAACCAACTTTACAAAATGTACTCATAAGAGATCTTTCCACAATATCACCACAAAGTCTTTGAGGGATAGAAGTTTC
The DNA here is from genome assembly GCA_013397795.1 of Orthonyx spaldingii. NCBI lineage: Eukaryota > Metazoa > Chordata > Aves > Passeriformes > Orthonychidae > Orthonyx > Orthonyx spaldingii. The sequence goes on along the minus strand of VZTJ01004211.1, from coordinate 314,531 downwards.
ACAAACTTCCCAGGTAAATTATTTCTCAATAAATCTTATCTTAACAATATTAATTTGCTACCTATGACATCTGTCTGTTCCACTTGAGTTAGCTGAAGTTAACTCTTCTTAGCAGTACATCAGGATGCGTGTTACAAGACTGTTTGCTGACAAGTTTTCTTACGGATTCAAGCTTTCCATGCTTGCTCTTTTTCCAGGGAGTGTTTCTGGAATTCCCCCAAAACACCTCAAGCTGTCCTGCTGTTACTGATGAATGGATATAATAACCTTTTCTACAATGTTTTTGGTGTTAGCTAATAATAACGCTAAATACAGAGAGCGGAAAACCCCTCCAAACCTCATGTGTTCAGTTTGCTCTGAGGAACAGGTTCCCTGTTACATTTGAGGATGGGCTTAATCAAATAAATCCCTTGTACTGCTGGGGTATTTACAAGAAATTTTTGTTTCCATCAGCCTACCCAAGGTGAGGTCCTCCATTCATGAGGTCAAAGACCTGGGCTGGATTCAGCAGTTGTTTGAATCTTCGCAGAAATTTTACGCCTTGGTTGTCTCCACTTTTTGAGTTGACAAAAACCAACAAAGGGCTTGTGCAAGAAGGGGGGCAAGTAGCTTTCCAGAAACCTGTTGGGGCAAAGGGAAGGGAGAGGGAGGGAAAGCCAAGAGATGTGAAGCTGCCCAGGGGGATGGAAAGAGAGAAAATCCAGCAGCCCACACCCCAGCCCAGCTGTGAAGTAGCTAATACTTTCCTTGTGCTTATGGCACTCACTGGGTAAATGCCAAATGTGCATGGCCCTGAATGCAGCATGAACCACACCTCATGCTGCCAAATATCACACTTATCTCCTACCAGTATGCCAAAATTTTCAGCTTGCCCAACCTTCCCAAACTGCTTCTGCAATACAGTTATTCTCAATAAATTTAACCAGCTGCAGCTCAGCAAACACTGACCTTACAGGGAGATAAGCTGAATGCAAAAGCAAGGCAAACAGTTCACTGCCATACTCAGCAATGGCTTCCAGTGGGCAGTTTCAGCAACAGCAAAAGAAGAATTTTCAGCTGACAGAACCTGGCATTAATAGTGCCAGCTGAAGTGATTGTGAAATGCAACTTACTAGCAGTACTTACCATCTGAATCTATGCTGTTAAGGGCAGTAGGAGGAATGACAGACACTTTGCAGAGCCCAAGAGGGCACTTGTTTGGCAACAACTCTTTACATGCTGTGTGTACCTGGAAACACAACCAAAAAAGAATAATTTGGACTGTTTTGGACACTGTGATATAACTCCTAAAGCCACCTAAAAGAAGTTGTAAGAGGAAGAAAGGCGGAGGGGGTGAAATCACCAAAAAATGTCAATTGATAAATGTATTGATAAAGTTATTTTAAGAATGATCTAATCACAGCTTTCTACTAATTCTCTCCTTTCCATTATTATGTACTTTCCTGCCACTTGAATTTATGAGACTAGCACTTGGGTCTGACAGTTGAGAGAAACAGGTAACAGATTCTGTGGTTTTAGGAGCCATCAGACATTCTGCTTTCAAAATCCCAGCCTCAGCTGAGAGATCTGAAGCAGCAACAAAAGAAAAAGCTGGGAACTCAAGAGAACAAGAAAGCAAAAAACAAAGCAGGAAGACATGAGGGCCGTAAGAGGTAAAAGAGATTAATGAAGCCACCCAAAAAAGGAAATACAAAGTAGAGCAGGACTTTTCTGGTACATAAAGACTGCAAGATAGAGGGTTTGCTTGGCATTTGAGGCCCTCATTGTAAAAACTTATTTTGTGATACTTCTCTTACTAGTATTATAGACAACTGGAAACATAGCAAGAGCTGCATCACTTCAGTGGTTATGCAAGAGCAATCTATTGCAATGAAAGGGAAATTGCTATTGTTAAAATAGCTGATGATTCTTTATAGTTTTTTGCACCTTTTCAACCTGTAGAAATAACAAATGACTCCTTAAAATCCAACATACTCCATGTCTGAAGCACTGATTCATGTCTACTGTAATTAGGTTCTTCTATGAAAGCTCTCAAAATAAAATTAGCTTGGCTAGAAGCTGGATATTTTTTTCAGGTCTTAACTTTTATGTATCACAGCAACACATCTGAGAACAAACTAAATTTCTATTTCTTGCAGAACAATAAAAGCCCTTTACGGCAAACACTGACAGCATGGTTAGAGATTTTATTCTAAGCAAATGTCATTAAAAGAACATAGCACAGAGCTGATCAATAACTACCCTTTTACTGAAATGATCACACTTATTTAACTCACCATGGCTTTGCACCACAGGCAGCGCCAGTCCTGCAAACGCAGGACACTGCCACAGGTTTTATCACACACAGTGCACTTGGCACTCACGGGCAGGTTTCCTTCCAGCCACTGATGCGGCATTGAGATCTGCAAATGGCACAGAGGGACAGAAGTTTAAAGGTACAGGAGGCACGTAGAGAAGCAACTCTTTATATGCACTGTTTAAGGACAGCAAAGGCAATTTCTAGAAAACACCTCAGGACCAATTCTGGCATTTCACATCATGCTCAAGCACAAAGAGTCCAGGTGACTCATCCCAGGCTACCCAGGAAACACTGACTTGCATCAGACATCCCATATGCTAAGGTGCTGTTCCAAACACTCACTTATTTTGCTTTTGCCAAAACTCAGATCAAGTTCCCCATGCCTCCAACTATTTAATCTCAACTCCCCAAGTCCATTGCAGTTTATTCCTGCTAAGGAGTCCTTGCTACCCTGGTTGGACTTTTCACATAGAATCTCATGCTTTCTGTAGAAATCTTTTCCACATAAAGGCAGAATTTGCTATTTATGAATTAAAAAAAGCTATAGACCACAAGGTAGTGCTTGCACATCAAGGTAAGGCCGGAAGAGTTCAGACTAACACTTACCCCATCTTCATCCTCAATGATATCCTTCCCGATAGAGGCCAGAGTTGTCCACTTGCAGTTGTTGGTTGCCCGTACAGCACAGCGCTTGTGGGCTTTAAACTTGCACACTAGGGAGGAAGGGAAGAATGCATTAATCCTGCCTCAGGAAGTCTAATGTGGCAGTGTGTATTTGGCTCCAGAAAAAAGCACGGGCACACTCCACCCTTCACAGCACTGCCAAAACGATCAGCTGTAAGGGTTCTGATCTAGCTATTAATTCTTGCCTTGTCACTTGTGCCAGTTGCTTGTACAAAGCTTAGTTATCACCTTGTTAAATTTAACATGATTTACACAGTCGCACACTCCTCCATCCTTTTACACAGCATAGGTGTCACCTCATTTATGTTAGAAGCATGAGCTGTGCACAGCCAGGCATTTCTGCTAAGCCAAAGTTAAGAAAGAATAACCTCCTGGCACTCAAACACTTAACAAGGATGTTCTTACAAATACAGTTATTCTCGTGAACAGGAGCCTTCTTACAAATATTCTGTCCGATTCCTCAGAAGCGTGTATCTGTTCATTGCAGACACATGACTTTAATAAGGGATGGCAGTATTTGGGTATATGGGTAAAACCAAAAATAAAATCAGGCTGTCCCTCCCCAGGGAGGAGACCAGGGCACACTCACCTTCACAGGACAGCCCGTGTGAGGTGACCCCGGACAAGGCCTCCCGACACACGTTGCAGTACGTTGGCCGGGCATGGGAGCAGGCGTACCAGTTATGCATCCCTGAGAAATGGTCCATGCTGTACTGGGTAGACTGATGAGATAAATGTATTACAGAAAGGTCTGAAGTAGAGCAACAAGACTTTTTTTCCCCTGAACACTTGCATGAAGCAGTCAGAAAAGGCAAAGACAGAACACTTTTTTACTAGGCAAGAGTAGGCCACATGCAGTTTATACACATTAGCTGCAACTCAAGAATGTCTCTAAGGGAAGAGACTACCTGAAGAAGCCACACCTTCATTACAGCTCCTGTCCTACCTCTCATCCTTGTCTTACTACAAGTGTGTGTAGGGAAATGAACTGGAGAATTTATCTGCTGGAGAATTTATCCCCACTTTTTTTTTGGATTAAATTCTCAGCAAGATCAGTTCCCCAACCTGGCTCACTGCGTAGCAGAGAAATGCTTGTGCCAGTACAAGGGAGGCAAGCCTCATAGTGGGAAAAACACATGACAGCTTCTTGTGGTGGCAGTGCTAGTCTCACTCAGCCCCAGGAAGCAGGCAGATGCACTGAAGCTGGCAGAACATCAAGCAGGAAAGATGTGAATTAGGACAGGGAGGAGAATTGAAGAATGAAAAGACAGTGGGAGGGGAACTTTGTTTCATAACCTACCCATACTCTGAAAAGTTCTCTACAAATTCCCAAGGGAGCATATACAAAGCCAAACATTCTTTGGAGAATCACTTCAGTGTATTTGGGATCAATTTCACTGAAGGTCCTAACACTATTACCCATTATAGTCAATAAAATTGCTTCTACTAACTTCACTGGGAGCTGACTCTCAAAACAAGCTGTGATTTAGCAGAAGAAGCACAGAACACAAAGGAACACATTTTCCCATTACCTCAAAATGTTCACGGTTTTGTACAGTCTTCAGTGCTGCAATCCAATCTTCCATCTCTTTCCTGTTATCAGCACAAAGGATAAGCTTCCGACATGGAGTGATAATCTGAAGAGAGAGAAAATGAGGAGTGTGTATTCTGGGCACGTCAGTGAGAGACAGCCAGAGAACACCTTATCACTCCTGAAGTCTGCTGAAGCTATTTTCAGAGCTCCACACCAGAAGTTATTTGCACCTTTGAACCTTGTTTCTCTTCCACCACAGCACACCATTATTTCTTCCAAAATGTCCAGAGCCACTGAAATTTTAGCTGTCATTCTCAATACTGAACTGAGTAAAGAAATCTCTCATACCTAAATAACACCACAACACAAATCAAGCACAGAGCAGCAGGAGTAATTATGTGCAGACCTTGTACAAGTATTTTTAAAGGATTTACTATACTTTTAAAACTGGTAAGGATATTAAGACATTTTGTTAATGGCATAATATACCAGTTTCTAGCAATTAATGAATCAGACAACCTACTCTACAATATCATACTAAAAATTTATTTAGTCATAACAATTTGTTTAGTCTCCCTCATGGGGAGGGGAGAAATAAAACAAAATAAGCAATTTAGAAGAGAAATTAAATAATGTAGAAGAAAAATCACTGTATTTTGAACCCTCATGTTTCCTGAGGGCTTATTCTACATATATTACCTAAAAGATATTCCAACAAATGTTCCCCTATCAGGCTGAGGTTGTGGTGAGTTTGCCTCCCTCTAACAATCCTGTCCTCAGTGTGTTTGTACCCTGGGCTAATTGCCATGCATCAGTTGCCCTGTGTTAAATAAATAATGTTTTAACAAACCAGCAGAAGACATGCAGGATGGCCAAAGCTTCCCTCTGCCCAGGGAGGCACCCGGTCCCTGCATCCTCCACCACCAACTCCCTTTCCTTCAGTCAGCTGGTGGCAGCAGAGAGAAGTAAAAGCTCTCTGCTCCTCAGAGGACTGTGTCTGCTGTTCTCAGGGCTGCCCATTCAGCTGGAGTCCGGACTTGACTATATACCAACTTTTAGTCTTCCTAAGACAAAAGTCTTTCTTCCTCACAGTGTAGTTATCTCACTGTCTCTTTGTGCACACCTCTGTACTGATTTCCATCAAGCTGACTTAAATTAGACCAATATTGAAGTGTTTGCAAGATCTGGATTTAAGAAAAGCTGCATTAAGGTTGAGCACTGTCAACAAAAATCAAGAGGCTCCCTTTTATGTCAACTCTAAAAATTTCCAGCAGTCCAGACTCTCCTGCATCCCTTTACATACTGCACATGAAAAAATTTGTCTACAGCATCTGCTTTTCAAACAAATTGTACCTAATATCTGAAAGAATGGATTTAAATAAACTAGGATGGTGTCAATCTCACCAGGCCCAACCATTCAGCCAAAGTTTTGTTAATGAACACTAAAACACCCACACACATCACCCCAATACATGACCGCTGTTTTCCAGTCTGTTTCTCACTTCTCTCATTATCATTCATTAAACAGATTAAAAAGAAAAGCCTCTGAAGTTCAACACCAAACTTTTAGTTGACATTGAAGTGCCTCAGCACCTGCCAAGAAATGTGGATGTAATGTCAACAAAAAAGATACACCTGGAAAGTTCTGCTTTATTTTAAGCTCTTCAATTTTCAAACTGCATTTCTTTTCATTGACAGACTGCAGATTCACCTGCAACAACACCACCTTACCCAGAGGCACAACCAATACCTTGACGTGGATGCTACACACACATTAAGTAGGCAATGAAAGGGGCCAAATCCCTTTTTAAAGCAAGGACTGGCCATTCATATTAGAAATGCATTAATTTTAGCATTTGGAGCATTCTGTCTTGGACAAATGACCTGATCAATATCAACTGTAAGAACACAGAAGTAAATATTTACACTATTTAAAAAATAAAACTTTGAAGAACTCCTTCCCTCTTCCCTCATCTTCCTTTAAACACTTCCAGTTTTGAAAAAAATTATTTCCAAAGAAGGTAATCACAGGACTGTTTCTTCTTCCTTGGGAAAGCAGGAAAGTGTTCAGTTAAATGTATTTCCATGAAAAACTCTGCTATGTAAGATGGGCTACCCTAGAGAAACTTTTTACAGAGCATGAAACACTGATGCAAAAATCAGTGTGAAGTAGAGAAGAACAAGGGGCATGTCTGAGTCCTGCTAAGAGGAAGCAGCTTTTTCCCTGGAAGCAAAATCAAGGTTACCTAATTTGTTTCAGACACCACCGGGCCTCACTTTCTTCCTAGTAACAAGGCCAAGAACATCTGTAGTTGCATATGTACAACAGTAGCACATACAAAGTCCAAACACCCTAGGATGAAGCATCCAAGGACTTTTCATGGCTGTAAAACCAGCCAAATTCTCTAGGGAACCACCAGTTCATTTGAGTCACTGGCATGCTCTGGGGCACTGAGGAAGAACAGCTTCAGAACACTCCTACTCAGCGCTGTCCCTTTTCCTATTTTTCTGCCTTTTTTGGGGGAGGGAAGGAAAATGCAAACTATAGCATAGTTTTTAATCACACTGGAAGACAAGAAATTTAAAATATTGACATAAAATACTGAAGTGCAGACACTCCTTTGATAAGAATTAATTTCTGAGGCTACTGACTTCCTGGATTATCGGATAGATCATCCAGTATAGAAAACAACTAATTCCTTCTTAAGTCACCTACTGCATCATCTTAAAAATCCCCACACTCAGTGTTAGACAACCCTCTGTTCAAAGAACAAAGTCAAAGTTTATAAGACAAGAGGATAAATAAAGAGATTAAAAGATTTTCATACATGAATCATGCAGACAAAGAGTCACAGAACTAAAATAAAGGATCTATTGTGTAACTACAAAACTGCAAATAAAAATGTAACTGTGCAGGATAAATATATGAAGAGCATTCCCCATTAGTCAGTTCAAAAGTAACATTTGTACTGGGATTTATTGGTATCACCAGAGATGGGAAAGAAAATAATAAATCTCTTTAAAAAGCTTGCTCCTAAGGAGAACAAACTGGGATAATTCAGACTTCACTATGAAGGACAGACAAGATTTTAATGTAACTGCTGTAATGCAGCAATTATTTGAGCAAATGAAGAAACCATAGAAATCTGTTTTCCTGATTAATATGCAGCAGTATTACAGTTAAACATCTTAACAAGGACAGTCAGGAATCCAAAAAGGTGTTCCTTTGCAGAGAGGCTCAGCAGCTCACACACCCCAAAGCTCCCAGCCCAGCCCGGGTACCTGGGGAGCACCAGTCCCTCGTGCCCGCCCTGCAGCAGCAGTGCTGGCTCCTTCCTGCACAGGCTGGTGAGCTGAGCAACAGGAACTCTCACCCACACTTCTCCTACCACTGCTCCCTCCCTCTCCTTGAACCAGCTACTTCAGCTCCAGACATCCACCGGCTGAAGGAGACTGACAGAAGGGAAAGGCTGTTACATACATGGCACCGTCCAGGCAAGAGCGATGATCAATCTAACACCTCACACCAGAAAAAATAAAATCAGTCTTGTCACCTCAAAAGGAGCCACAGCACTCTTCTCCCTGGTAAGCTGTCCTTTCCCAGCCAGGGAGCTCACTCTCAGCTACAGCTGCAATGAGCCAACACTCTGGAAAACAAGGCTTGGTTATCCCTGTTGGTGAACACAGCTACAAACCAGCATGGTCCAGCTATTTTTTTATGTTCTGGCTACAGCTTTTGACTAACATCCTGGAACAGCATATTCCACAGGATGACGACGCACTAGGTGAAGTAGCATTTCCTTTCATTTGTTCTAAATTTACAAAGCAGTAATGTCATCCAGTGACCTCTTGTTCTAATAAACCGAGAGCACGAAAACAACGATCTGATTGCTTCTGAGTTAGGATGAGGGCTGCCTTAGTAGGAGTTAAAAAAAACCCAAACCAATAAAAAGTCTTCAGATTTATTTTTAATCTCATACATTTTTGGCCTGTTTGGGCATTGGCAGAACTCTGAACGTTCCTGCCCCGAAACTGCTCAGAATTTTATCTAGATATGAGCAATTATGCAAATTAAAAGTCCTTGTTCTTCCTAAAAAGTGAGTATTAAAAACTTTTTTGATTCTAAATGCTACTGAACTTTTGGGTGTGGTTCTTTAGATTTCACTCCTTAGTAAAAACTGGGTGTCCAGAGCTCACTACATGGTGATATGATTGACACCTAATCCTGACCAGAAAAAGAGCTCCACAGTCATGGGGGAAAAAAAAGCTGCCAATCTCTCTAATCACTCCTAGAGAGTCATAAAGGCTCATGGGAATTGCAGGAAGGGTTAAAGACATTTCAAATCAGGACACAGGTTAATTACTAACTTCTCACTGCATATGAAACCCCTGAAATATGTTTTGCAGAAATGGGGGTGACAATCAGATCCCCTGCAGGTAGTTACGTGCCTTCCATGAGTCATTTCAACTCTATTAGAGAAACTCTCAATTTTCAAGCTTGTCCACTCTAAATCAGAAAAAAAACCTACATCTGAAAATAACCATCCCTTCATTGGCTGTCTTGTGCAAACACAGACACTCTTGACACTAAAATTTAGCCTTATCTCCTCTGTCTCTCTCTCACATGGCCCATTCTCTCTTACCAGCTGTTAACCCCCACCTCTCATGTTGATCCACACTCCTCTGTCCAAAACTAACACCAGTTTACTGACATTTCAAATCCAGCCAGCTAGCAAACAACAGAGCCAACCAAAGAAAATTCCTCATTTCATGTTCTAAAAATGGACTAATGTCCCTGGATGTCCTTCCCTGATGAACAGCTGTGAATAATCAGATTAGAAAGGCAGTCCAAAAAAGAGTCCTATATTAGACCAAATTTTAAACAGAAATCTGCTATACTTCACCCTTTGCTGCACTGAGTAACCTTCCTCTACCCAACAGTTGGAGCATAAACTTCATCCTCTGGTCTTGCTGCCACCCAAGACAACTTTATCATCTCTGCTCGCTTGGGGCATTTTCTGGCTGCCCAGAAGCTTCTCAGCAATGAAGTGACAGTCTGGCCAAGATTGCCCCAGGACTGTTTGTTATCAGAGTACATCTGGTGAGCTCAGTGACCACAAAACATGGCAAAGCAAGTTAAGATCACACTGGCCCAATCACAGAGCTGACAGAAGAAATGCTGCGGGGGGAGACGGGGTGAGGGGATACGGACCTTTGCTAAATATAATTTTCCTGATGTGTACATTTCTCAGAATGGCCAAAAGTGGGGGTATGAGAACACCTGCTCATTCTGACTGCTTCCTCTTACTCATATCCTGTTCAAATAAAGTCTTAGGTTCAAAGCTGCTACTAGCCATAAATCCCCCTAAGAGATCCTGCATTATTCCAAACAGTTGCTGCCTTGAGTACAGAGACAACAGGAATTTCTGGAGCTCTAGAGACCTAGAAACCAGAAAAAATTAAAAAAGCTGCAAAACCTTCAGCTTGATCATATATGGCAAAGGTAACGAAACCTTCCATTATCTGCAGCTAACTGCTATGTCTGCTCTGTATGATGGAGAATGCCCTTGGCATCCTGAGAGCCCAAGACTCAGGAAGGAAAACTGGGTGACACTGTAATGAGGACCCAGCCATTTTTCCACTTCAGCTCCTGTTTCAGCGACAGCAGTAGTGAAATGAACACCAGAATACAGTAAAACACCTCGTCTGTATTCATCAGCAAGGTTCACAGACCAGCAAATCCATTCTGTTTCAAACACAATTACTGAACTCACACAGGGCAAAATGGATTAAGTGTGGATTAGGAAGTGCTACTCCTCAGCAAATACACAAAAAAGAAGACTGTGAAAAAGGGAGAAGAAAACACAAGTTTGAGATTCAAACCAGACCTTAACACTTAAAATCTTTAATGTCTGTCTCACTGATGTTTGCTTCTGAAACAATCTGGAGCTCAGCATCAGGCCAGCAATTAGGCATTAGGCAGCGAGTCAGTATGACATTAGTAGGTCTCTACAGTTTGGAAGAGAGCAATAACATGAGTATCAAAGACTCACAGGGGCCCGAGCCTTGCAATCCTCCACACACTACAGCCCTACCCTATTCTGCAATTCAGCTTTCACCCACTTTTGCCAACAAATCCAGTCCCATTAACTCCCTGCAGAGATCAGTTAGAGTTCTCTAGAACTGCACCAATTCTCTTCCCCCAAAACCTGGATGATACGGGAAAGAAAAAGTAGCTTTTTATATAATACTAGAGAAATGCACCAGGTTTGTATGATTTATTATAGTGCGAGATCCTAATTTCCTGCTAAAATGACCATATTCTACCTATGGAAAATCTCATTTGCACTAAATACAACAAGTCATTAATATTCTTATAGTTGTGCCAAATTTGTTTCCTTTTTTAAAAAAATAGCCGCAACAAGATTTTCCTCAAAGCCCTAAGTGCCCAAATCTCTGTTCATAATACAGTGGGTATTTTATCCCCAACTTCCCTGTGGTTGTTCTACCTTCATTTTCAATCTGTAAAATCCAGGACAGCTCATTTCCATAGAAAAACAGGTCCAGCACGTGTTGCGGTCTCTTGAGGACCATTTTTACATTATTAGGTTCACACACCTTGCAGTCTGTCCCTCCTGAGCCAGGGCAGCAGTGCATCTTTTCTGAGCCTTGGCACTGGCACTTAGGGCGCTATGCTGTGCTGCAGGTCAAGTTCAACCCGTGCTGACCCTCCATCTGGGATTTCTCCCAGTCCCTATCCTCCCCCATGCTGCAGCGGGAAACCAGACCAGACAGAGCGTTCCCTGGGAAAATTATCATCTCTCATACCAGGGTCACATTCCTACAGGCTTCTGGAAACTGTTCCTAAACAAGGCACATTCCTGTTCTTGGCAATTGGTAAGAGGAGCACAGACAAGAAGAGTATTTTAAGACTTTAGCAACAACTTAACAGATGTCAAAACCTAGAGCGTGCAAGGTCTTTGCCACCGTTAGCAGGTAAGAAATGCAAATTATCCTGGTAGTTCAGGCCTGTTAATCCCTAGAGATCTCCATGGATGGAGCAGTACCCAATAGGAGTGGTGGATAGGGTGACTGTACCAAGCACCAGAGCATCTTAGCACAGGTCCATTACCCACACACCCTCCACTTCACCCAGCAGATGCACATGCATCCCTTTACCTGTTTTCCAAAGAACACAGTCCTGCCAGGAAGAGTTCCTGAACAGAACCACTCTGTTCAGAAAGAGCAGCCCATTTGGGAAGGTAAAAGATGTTTCAGAGAAACTTCCTATTCACTCAAACAGAAGCAAACCCATGAAGAACCCACTGTCCCCCAGTGGTAGAGCTGCTGTCTCAGTGGGCTCACACATGGCAAGGCTGGCACCTAATAAATCACAGCACGGGGCAATAGAAGATCTCGTCCATGGTAGGAAAACGACCTATTACTGAGAGTTTATTGTTAGTAGCAGCTCCTCAAAGCCCCGTAACTTCAGCTGTGCTGAACGGAGGCTGGTAGCTAGCACAGAAGGAAATTAATAGCTTTCAACAGCTCGATGAGCCCAGGAGCTTTCCACACTGGGTCACCAGGCAAAGACAAGTCCTGTTTCATGCACCATCACGAGCACCAGAAATAGGGAGGCAGCATTTCTGCAAGTAATGCTAGCAAGCCTGTCGGTGCATAAAAAGGAGCCTTTTCCTTCCAGAGCAGCTTCCATGTAAAGCTGAACACGTTCTCAAACGACTACACATTGTTCTGCCTTTGTGCCCTCACCTGGAAGGGGAGAAGATCCTGAAGTCTGCAGACTTGCTCAGGAAGGTAGGTGGAACCCCAACTCAGCACGACGGTTACAAAGAGCAAAGGGATTATCAAACAAAAGCTTCCAGCGTTCAGGCACAAGGGCAGACACGAATGTTGAAGCAGCAAACTTCCCTCTAGGAAAACAAAAGCTCTTCACAAACAGTCGCCTTCACTTTTCAGCTCCCTGTCTATCCTGTGCAACAGTAAAACAGATAAAGCTCACTCTGACTTCTTACAGTCATTTCATCTCCCTCAAAACCTCCTGCAAATTGTCGGGTCACTCTGTAACGTACAGTAGTAATCGCCAGATTTCTCCACCCACAGCAATCTCTTCCAGATTCTCTAACTCTTCTTCCATGTTTATCTTCTCTTTGATAGTTTTTCTCCAGATTTTTCCTTCTTTTGTGACAGCAGACTAAAGACCAGCTCCCACAGGAGGCTGGATTAAGAGTCGCAAAAATCCTTGAACATGGAAGGATTTTACACAACTATTTTCACTGACTAGCAGTGACTCAGAATGGTCTGTTTACCAAAGGGCCTTTTCTCAAGGAGAAAAAAACTGCACTGAAGTCTGGATTACAAACTACTAAAATAGCAAAGTATTTTGAAACTGCAGCGGTTCTGACAGGAAATGGGGACCGAGCTGCACTTAATGAAGGGAGGCAGAAAACCAGCAGAGCGATTCTGGACACGGCAATACACAGCTCTACTCGTATTTTCACTTGCTTATAAAGGAAATTCTGACAGCTGCCAATATAAACAGAGTACAAGCACTAGCAAAGAGTGTACAATTCTTGAACGTGTACACACATGGGTGTGGAAAAGACAACAAACCCCAGCAAAACCTGAATTTCCAACATGTGGTCTAATTTTGCCCAATTTAGAGGAGAGAGTTTAAAAACAAGGAAGAATGAACCATCCTGTTCTGAAGTCCCTCTTTTCTAATCCTTCCTTTTCCCAAATATTATCTGGGCAACCCATGACTGTGAGAATTCGGGACACCTGGGACTGCTCTGTGTCACTATGTCCCTGGATCAATCAGTCTTTTTGCCCAGCTGATGCCTGCTCTCTAGATCCCTTTACGTCCCTGTTGAGGAAGCAGGGGAGGAAAATCCTCTCCCTTGCTAGGAAGCCCAGTGATTCCCTGGAGCTTATGTTCAGTTCCATTTTTTTTTGGAGGGCTGAGGCCACGGCAGTTTCGGGAATCTGTGCAAGTGTCGATTTCGGGAATCTGTGCAAGTGTCAAACCACGCAGATTTTCCTGATCTCTGTCAGCCGAAGCTCAAAGTCCAACTATGACTTCCTGCAAACAGCTTGCAACAAAAGTTCTTATATTCTTTCTCCTCATAAAAGTAAGTCATATGCTCTTTCTCAAAGCCTGTATTTCAAACCAGCACAACCAACCTCTGATCTGGGTTCCTCTTGTTCCAACAGTGCCTTATAGACACACAGCTCCTCTGCTAGGCATGAGCAGCAAACTTTCTGTAGCTTCAGCAGCTCTGTTTTCTTTCAAAACCAAACTCTTCAGAGAACACTTCACTGCATTCTCTGCTGAAAAGGATATATTTTAACTTAAAAGCACCCACACAAATAATTGAACTTGACAGAAAATCATGAAGAGGCAAAGGCACTTTCACTTCATTGTGAATGAACCTGCAAACATCAACAATATACTCTTACCATCAGGAAGGACTCTCAGCACTTTGATTTTTTACCAAAGTTCAAGCACTTTACCCTCTGTTTATAAGCAAGGTTAATTACCCTAAAATGAAAATTCATGCTATTTGTCCACGGTGTCAATAAGCCCTGGAACATTACAACAAAAATACACGCTCTGGAGGAGATCAGTAACATAAAACTTCCCGAGACAGAAACTGGCAACTTTGCTGATGAATAAAATCAGTACTAAATAACAAGGTTATAATAAGAAAAAACAAGCACACCTCAGGCTTCCATACAGCTGGAGAATGACATCCATACTCCTTCTCAGAGATGACTGCAATCTCTCATTCAGGGGCATCAGCAACTCCCTGATCCTCAGCCTACCACAACCAGTGCTGCCAACGGTCACACAAGTGCTCTGGAAGAGAGGTATTACTATAATCTCAATACTTCCTCTCTCCTGGGACATTGGTCAGGGTGAATCATCAGTTAATGAACAGTATTTCTTAACTGATGGGTGCAGCACTTCCAACAGCACCGCAGGCACATTTCCCTTTAGTCCTGTTCTAGGGAACACATCTACATAAATCCACTCAGGAGAGAAGACCTGAACAGTAAGAGCTCGTAGCAAACATATTCCAAAGAACCTGAGCTCCTGATATCTGTTACACTGCCACAGGTGCCAGGTTTCCCAGTGCTCAAGCCAGAAAACTCACACTCCTGCTCTTACCTTTCACGTTCAGTCTTCCTCTAAACTAGTGTCCAGAGCAGCCTACTCCCTCAGAAAAAAACCTAAACACATTGCTTGACATGCAATTAATAGGGTTAGTCTCGTCTGTGGTCAGTCTCTCTGAGCTATGTTCTACTTGCCACAAGCTGATTAGCTGCCTGCTTAAGGAGGAGCTGGGATAAGTTTCCTTCTGACGGCAATGAAGAGGAGAGGCAGGCGCTGACTGTAATAATATGCTGTTTCCTGTCTGCGGCTGAGCTGAGAGGTACTTCCCAACAAAAAAGGGTTTACAGGAGCTCAGGAGCTCAAGCTCCACCTCTTCCAGTGAAGAGCCTTTAACTATGGAGGAGGGGTTACTAGCATGGCTCCTGGCGCTCAAAAACATGCTCTGAACCAGCTTTCATTTCACCAAAGCATCAGAAAGAAGAAACCTAACTACACAAAATTCCCTCTCCACACAGAGGAGCTTTCTCCTATGGGATCTCAAAGCCCTGAATCAGATGGGATAAGAAGTAAATGTTGTAATTCATGTTATGTGAATGAGGGTGAAAGCCCATGCCACCGTTTAGTAGCAATAACTGGAAAATACTTACCAAACTACCATGTGAGAATCACACTGGAACACAAAATATGTACCTGGAAAGACAAGACATCCTTTCCAGGCCCTCTCCTGACAATGACAGGCATTTTTGACTAGTATTAAAGAATACCTACTTTATACAAATCCTCCACGAAGCAGGAAAGGGTCAACGAACTGATAAGGACTCACTTCTTTAACTCTACCAACTACACTGAAGGCAGCAGGCTTAACTCAGTTGGCACCTTCTAGAAAAGAGCAGATCTTCAGCCCACACACCAGTCTGAGGAGAAAGAATTTGTTCACCACACAAACATTTACAAAACTGGGCTGAGGAGTGACTGGTGTGCCCCAAACCTGGCAGGTGTCGCAGGAGAGAACAGGCATGACTGATGGCTCAGGTTCATGATACAGGTAAAGCAGATCATTTTGAGACAGAGATCAGTAAAACCTAGGCTTCCCAGCATCAGCGTGAGAAAACACAATTCCAGGTTAAAGTATGGAATTCATCCTCATTGCAGATTTTGTTTTAATGCTCCTAACACAATTGCAGGCTAATCCATTATGTGGGCACCTTAACAAATCATGTAACTGCAAAACTGCACTGTCCAAGAAAAAACTGTTCATGGAAAGAGCTAAAGTGTCACTGGCAAGACCCAATGCACCCACTGTTATCCCAAATCATCTGCTTTTTAGAAATCACAGGAGGTTTTGAGGGTATGGCTGAGCAAGCGCTGCTCAGAAATCAGGGCCAGGCTCTGACCTCACCCATCCAATGCTGTTGATCTCTATTTTGCTAGGAGTACAAATACATACACACTGATGGCAAGAATCCAGGCTAAAAGTTGACTGCTCTCTTTGAAATAAAGGGTCCTGAACTACCAGGACAACACAGTTATCATTGCATTTGTGCCACAGCAGATCTTCTCTAAGGCCCTGTGCAAGACAGCAACCCTAGGAGAAGGCAGTGGTGAGAGATCTACGCACCATGTACCAAGGGATCATACGTGGAAAGCACCTGTCACAGCCCAGATATCCCAGAAGAATTTACCTTGTAGAGAGCTGACTCTCAAGGACAGAAATGGCAGAGATGTGACAGAACCAGCAAACACCACACCTAGAGGCCTAATGAGAGAAGAGAGCTCCTGCATGCGGCTGCTGTAAGATCTGTTCCCAGAGGCTTCCTGTCAAATACTTCTGCAGCCACGCTGCCTGACCTAAAGGAACAATAGCTAAACATAAAGCTTCTTGTTACACATCAGAGGATGGAGCTATACAACATCTTGAGCTCAAAAATGTCCCGTGTCACATGATCCCAGCC
The DNA here is from genome assembly GCA_013397795.1 of Orthonyx spaldingii. Classification (NCBI taxonomy): domain Eukaryota; kingdom Metazoa; phylum Chordata; class Aves; order Passeriformes; family Orthonychidae; genus Orthonyx; species Orthonyx spaldingii. The sequence goes on along the minus strand of VZTJ01004211.1, from coordinate 297,927 downwards.
CATTCTATAGCCATCTATCCATTAACTCTGGGGAGCAGTCCTGGAAACTGTCCCCTTTGCAAACAGGATACACATACTGAGGAAATCTATGCAAGATCAACCAAGTAAACCATGGTGGAATTTGTTATTACACACTTTTTTTAGAGGAAGAGGTCTGTGTTTTAAAACTCATTTTCTCACTCTTCTTCCTGCTGAGAGCAAACAAATTACCTGTCAGACATGTCCTATGTAAAAGGTTCAGTGGCAGCTATTTTTTAACCTTACTCCTCTATCCATGCAGCACAACCTTTGCTGGCTTTGTGCTCTGGTTTTCTCCTCTCATGATGTTGCCTCCCCAGGCTCCTCAATGCACTTTCAACAGTTTCTCTTCTGTTGGTCTGGTCAGCCCTTATTACCTCTTTGTTTGGGATACACGTTGTTCCTCCAAGTGGTTTATCTGATGCTTTTTTTTTTGCTTGTCTTTATGCCAGGACCTTAGGGGTGTCATTCAAGCAATGTGACCTGCAGAATCTATACATTAGGCTGTACAGATGCCTGGACAGAGGCTGATTTTTCTCAGAATGAAACCACTCTTTCATAAATCCACAAGTTCCAGTCTCCATTGAAGAAAACAGAAAACCAGAAAGAAAACCAGAACACCTAAAACTCCGCTTACAACACCAAATGCTACATACTTTCAGTTCAGGAGAAAAACTCAAATTGTATGACCCACTGATTTGAAACAGGGAAAAAAATGCATCAAAGAACTCTGATTTTTAGACAGGAAGATACAGAGGGGAAGCAGAGTGCTCTCAAAGAAAACCAACAGAAAACTGCATGACCACAAGGAATCCAAAGCACTGACAGGTATGATGTAGCAGAGCAAACAGCAGCAAGACTAGGCCACCTTCTGATTTTCTAAGTGTTTTTAGAGCTCAAGGTAAATGAGAGAAGCACCTCCATAAGCCACAAAAGAAAGAGTAGATAGAAATTAAGAGGAAACATGTTTTTCTCAAAGTTTACCCAAGCCCTATGATATGCTGCTCAGCTGGAGACAGTGCAAACTGTACCTGCTTGAATTTCAAGGTAACCCTTTACCTTTTACCCACTAGGGAAGGCAGGGACTGGCAGAGCCTGATACCAGAGTCTTGGAAATAACTCTTCACTGTTGGACTTGGATGGGGCAGTCTGAGAGAGCAAATACACTACTTCCTTCTGTCCCTAACACAGTCTTCCTGATGGAGATCAGATCTCTCCCAACTACAACACTAAACAGCACAGTAACACTACACTTACCTGAAAAATCAGTATTTATATTCAAGAAAACAGAAGCAAGATGCTGGATAAAATGCTTTATTAACAGGCAAATAACATCACATTCTTGAAAACACATCCCTTACTCAAATCACTGCATAAACCTTCTCACTGTACTCTCACACTGACACCTGGCATCAATATTTACTTAACATACCCAGATGTGCCTCCTACCTGTCCAACTATGGATGTAAAAAGTGTTTTCAAGCTTTGGGAAAGTGTTGGGGTTTTATCTAGACACAGGCACTGCGAAGTCAAAAGCTACAGCTACACAACAGAAACGCCCTCTGGCAGATGTTTAAAGCAGCAGGTCACTCCTGCTGCAGCACAAGGCACACTGCTCAGTGTTGGTCACCACCTGCAGGATCAGGAGGGATTCCTCCCTCCACCTGGACTTCCCCTCCACCACTCCCCCTTCATCTTGCCTTAGAGCAACACTTCCTTTCCCCAGGCCCTCCTCCTCCTCCGTTCTGAGCCCCTCAGGAGCTGTGTGGAAGTTTGTTGCTGTTCACCAGCTGGACACTCACCCTGCAGGGCTGACCTTAATGGTTTTTTTTCTGCACACCAGGTGCTCCCCCAAACTGGAGCTTGTAGAACACCCACACCTTAGAAATACAATCATTTTTCCTCCTAGTTCCTGAGCCTGGAGAAAACAAAGCAGGGACACCACTACATTTCCAGACTGCAAATACTTAGCTCACATTCCACATCTAACGAGTATCCTGAAACAATCCCACAGTTATTTCTGTGCTATTTCTTTCTGTTCCTTCTTTTGCTTTCCCACTATATATAGCATGCATATATAAACACACACACAGACACACACAAATAAAGTCAGAAAAAGAAGTTTACATATTTTAATGCCTGTGGGAAAAACTAAATTCCTTTAGCAAGACCTCCAGTAAAAACATGAACATCACCTCGAACTCCCTCAGCAGAACAAATTTTTCTGTCCCACTGTGCAAACAGGTTTTATCAAACTCTCCTAGCTTATAGGTAAGAAAATCCCTGAAGGCCAAGTCTTAGCACAATACATAATAACTTGAGCTATCTCCCTGAGTTATCATATTGTAAAGAAAAGTAAGTTTATGATTTTTTTTATTTTTAGTGAAATATGCTGTGATGATTGTTCAGATGTTTTCCAGCTCTGCAAAAGAGATGGGATGTCAAGAAAAGATGCAAGAAGAACAGAAAATAATGCAAGAAGTCCTACCGTAAAGCTGTTGTTGACATTCTTTGTGCTGGATTCTGCCACGCTAGCATCTGTCAGATCCACCTCATCAAAAATAATGGACTGGAAAGAAAAAATTCAAAATCCCAATGAATTCTTGAATCCAATATATAAGCAGCAGACTCAAAGGGAGCGTGCCTAGCGTGCTCCATTATCACAGCCTTTTATGATGTGAAGGAAAGACACAGCACCAACAACATAAAGGACCTGGAAGTCTAGTTTCATACACTGGGGATCACTCTGACCTGTCTTCAGACAGTGAACACAATGACTTTATTTTTATTAAAGGATTATTTTAAAAAAACCACCAAATAACTGTAGGTTTTGTTCTTGTGAAAGGAGAGAGTTTTACATCTAGTTGACTATCAACATACTAAACCGGATGCGTATCAGCTCTGATTTGATAAATTCTAGCCTTGCTTGTCTACTCCACTTCCTCTTTTCATTTGTATTCTCTCCTTTCTATTGATTCAGAGTCCATTCCCTACTCATGTGCACCAAGGGGGGGAAAAAATGTGGAAAAATCAGTATCACAGGTCCGTATGATGCTTCACTTCAAAACCAAGGATTTTCAACTGTGAGGCAAAACATCTTCTAGTAGCTACAAAGCCTGAAGACCAGTGCTTAAAGAGCTCTTTTCTCTGCTGAGGGCTGCCTCCAAAGCCTTTCCACTGACTTCCTTCCTTGTCCTCACAGGTACTGTCAGGACCTTACCTTAGCAGTTTTTGCATAGTAGAGTGTTCGTCCTCGCAGTTTAAAGTATCGTCTCTTCCAGCGCTGGAAGGAGCTGGTCTGTTTCATCAGCATCCCCTCTTTTATGACAGTCTACAAAAGCACCAAAGGAGAGGGGTGAAGCACAGGGTTTACTGACAGGCACCTTCTCTGCTCCCCCAGCACAAACCCGCAGGGAAACAACTGGAGTTGCAGACCAATAACCTCAGTGCCCTCTGCTGGAAGCGTTTCACAGGTTCATTCAGCAAAACTAGCAGCTTTCACAAGATAAAACTCTCAGGAACACACAACCCACACTGCGGTGCGGTTTTACCCTTGTCTCCAGTGCTATCACGATACCAAAGAAGATAAATAACTTACAACTAAATGAGCATTTCGAATCTAACAGTGACTCGGGGAGTGTAACAGTTAAACTCACCGAGGTCGGGTTTCAGCCACAGGTAATTGCACCTTTCATTTAATTGGTACCTGATTACCAGCACATACACACCCAGGGTACCTGTCTCTATCTCCAGCTGTGCCTTGTGAAATTACCAGCATTCACCTGGCACAGAGGTGGCAAGCTGCAAGCCCAGGGGGTGAAGAGTGAAACCAGAGCAAAGAAGGAGCTATATCCAACCTCAGCATTTGGTATTCTTCAGATAGTCTTGGCCCTGCCTCGGTACTCTCTGGCCAGCTGCCATTTCCCAGGGCTGCAGTGCCAAAACTGTCTACGCACACTGACTTTTTTTCTTTAACTGCTTTATAACTAGACTGACATACCAGCACACACAGGCTCATACGCTCGTTCATATACTGTGAATCCATGGGGGTATGGATTTCATCCACGTGCACTTCATTCTGCATTGTCAAATACATTTGATTCCTTTGCTGAGGAAAGGTTTGAATACCAACAGCCACATGAAAATAATCTCAAAAAATGCAGCTCAGAAAGACAAAAGGCAAAAAAGTCAGGGCTGAATGTCCAATCCCAAATTCCTGATTGAAAGTACTCTCTAGGAGCTACAGGTAGGGCTATGTCATGCCTCGGTACCACAAGAAACCTACTCCTCTCCCCAAAAAGGTTGCAGGAACCTACTTCTTGCTGAGAGAGCCCAACTCGATAAACACACAGTTAAAAGACAGGATACAAATGGTCTGACAATGTTGTAGGACAGGTTATTCGGTATCTTGGTGCCAAGAAAATGACACAGTTTTAACATACCAGAGGACTCAGTGGAATTCAGGTTTGTAACAGTCAGGTCACTGATAAGTATCAATTAATTCACAAACACAGCACCAAATGGACACCGCCAGGCTACTACAGTACACAAAATAAATACTCTTACTGATCCACAGGGTTTAGTTCATTTCAGAAATCCTTTCCAGGGCATTAAACTTGCTTTTAAAATGCTATATATATATTTCTAATTTGTGCCTTTAGCTTTTGAAACAGCTGCGGATTTTAATACATTCCACATACACTGGCCCGTGCCAAGCTCAAAGCTTCCTCAAAAACCACTTCGAAAAAAATGCTGACTATAAGGAGAAACATCCGCCTGACAATCTATGCTTCTCTTCTGCTAGACTGAGCCATCCTCAAACTAGCCTGAGAGATCACAGGGTCTGGACCACCACGGTGAAGCCTCTACTCACAAATCAGCTCAGAAAGAACAGGCTCCACACTCCACTAGATCCTAAAGAGAGCAGTCAGATGTAGAAGCCACTATAATCTTCCTCCACTGTGTTGGGAAAGAGAAAGATCTCCCCTGTCTCCTGGAATAACATAATCTACCTTGGATCCTGGCCAGCTCCAAGGGTAGCAGACCCAAAGCCTCAACCTTTCCCAATGGTCTGTTTCACAAAGCAACCTGCACACTGGCAGAAATACCTGCCAGTGCTCAGGCAAACACCAGCTTAGTGTGCCTGCTTCAACTGGGAATCGCCAAACTCCACAATACTTTCAGCAGAATGAAAAGAGAAAACAAAAATGCACAATTGAGGACTAAGCTCCTATAAGAAAATGGTTGTTTCCCACACCAGCTCCCCACAGTTCTGAAGCAGTCACCGAAAAGCATCTTGGCACACGTTTTCACAGGACACAGCAGTAGGAATACACTCTAAGAAGCCATAAAGCATCTGGGAGTGGCTTTAGGGTCCGGAAGTTAAACACACTATAGCAATACCCAGAAACAAAATGTTAAACCACCTTGGAGCTGGTGTTACGCAAACAATCCGAAATTCAGACATTATCTTAGCTGAAGCTTCAGTGTAAGAGGAAATGGAGTGCGAAGACTGACTGCGCAGCATCCCTTGCTGAAACAACCCTGAAGGCAAGGCCAGAGCTGAAGGCACTCATCTGGAACCTGGAAAGATACATTCATGCTTCTACTCTGCCATGGACTTTTTATGAGGTCCCAATAAAGCAATTTTCACTCTGTGTGTCTCCATCCCCCATCTGTCAAGTGGAACAAACAGCACTAGCCAATTCTGTGGAAATCCACTAAAATATGTATTTCTCTCACAAGTTACTTTAACCTCCAGCACCTGAGTATCAAAGAGAAATGTTAAGCACCAGCATCCAAATTATCATGCTAAAGAAATCACACATCTGCAGATCATTTTTTTACAGGGAAGAAGATGAGAAAGTGGCAGGAGATTTTCCAGATTAAGACAGAAACATGGAAAGACCTTTTGCATTCCCTGGAAAAAAACCACATATAAATAAAGAGACTGAGAAAGCTACTGAACTCTGCAAAGCCCTGAACCAAAATCAGAGAGGAACTAAAAATCCTGGGGAAAACTCCTGGGATGCAAAGTCTGAAGATATCAAGTCAGTCAGGAGGCTGATTAAAAAATAGCAACTTGCAGGAGGAGATTTCAGAGCTCTGTTGCTATGCTTATTTACAGCTATGGTTAAACTGGGGTCAGCCAGAGCCCTTACACACCGCAAGCTCAGGCAGCAGCACTTTAGCCAAACTCTTGCCCAGCCCAGCAGCATAGTAACTCTCAACAAAACAATGTCTCTGCTTTCCCTCACCTCCCACTGCTCCCGCCTGCTCCCTCACCTCAGTTAGGCTCACTCACCTCTGCACAAGACGTGCATTCCTCCATTCCTCTTTTAAACTCTTTTTTTTTTTTTTAAACCAAAAGGCAACACTGACAGAGGTCACCTTGCCCCGCCCTAAGCAGCAGTTTCTGTCATTGCCAGGCTCTATCTATAGAAAACCTCACAGCTACCCAGCTCAGACATGAAAGGCCAGAGCAGCAGCACTTGCTCTGCTCACAGCAAACATGCCTCTAGTTCAGAGCTGCCCATCTCTGCATGAGAGCAGCCAGGCTATTTATAGGCACTCAGCACAGTTTGGTGGGTTTGGGCGGAAAAAGCCAGAGATAAGATCAAGATGACTTTATAAAATGATGCAGACATCGCTGCCTTTCTCCTCCTCTATTCTGACTTTACAGCCAAAGGACTTGCTATTTGCAGAGGAATGCAGCTGAAGAAAATGAGCTGGGGAAAGGACCTGACTGCAAAGTGACACAAATGAAATAAAAAGGGGGAGGTGAACAGTTGCTTCTGCTCCCCAGCCTTGCTGCAGACTTTTAGTTGAAGATCTACTCTGATCAGATTACTGAGCATGTAATTCATCAAGATAAAAGTGAAATTGCTTCTCTCATAATGAAAACAGAGTGTTAAATCTATTTTTAGTATCATATATTGGATCCTATGGGAAAAGCTACTGCCCTGAAACGTTATGAGGTTTGATCATGTGCATCCTATCCAGGATAAATACTAAAATATTTTGCAATGGAACTATGCAGACCGCTTTCTATCCAGCTGAGTCCCTTTCCAGCATGGTGTCCTGTGGCATGGCATTCCACGGGCAGATAACACTATGAAAAAATGAATTATCTTCTTGGATCAAGCATAAAATGATGTGTTACTGGTTTCAACAGCGACCCCCTTTTATCACATTGCAAGTCAGTGTAAAAAAGGTTAGTGCACAAACCAGCAATTTAAAGCAACACTGCACATAGCAGAGAGTCTTAAGAAGTCTGAAAAGAACAAGATTAGACAACTGAAAGGCAAGGCCTAGGAAATTTCTAGCATTTTACTATTATCTTTGGTCTTGAAGAGCAGCAACTTCCTGCAGAAAAAAAATCAGTTCATGGCAAGCAATACACAACCCTCTCCTCCAGCTCATCCCCTTTCAAAACCTGACATTTAGGAGGAGAAATAATATGTTCTCATATTTCTCCTGTCAAAACGTGTGCAGGGTTTAGGCCTAATCCTGAACTGACAAAAGAAAAGTTTTGCCACTGACCTCAACAGGAATGGTTTCAAACAACTCAGAGGACTTTAAAAAAGAACTTAAAAGAGAGCCTTGTGTTTCACTGTTTCCCATTCAGGCCTTATAAGAACAAGAAGCCAAAAGATTAACAGGAGCTGTTCAGAAAACCAGCAAGACGCAGTTGTGTTTTTGGCAGCTCTGCTCATCTGAGGCGTCTCTGCACCCAGTAACCCATGGCAGGAGGTCAGAGACAGCCTGCACAGACTAAGTGCTCTCCACATTGATAGCAGGAGTGATTCTACTAAAGTTAGGAAGGATCACGTCACATTTCAGCTACTTTCAGATTACATCCCTTGTTCTCCTGCACATAGTACTGCTCACCAAGTGAAACACAGGAGCAGACAACCCTTTCCTGAAGCTTAAACCTATTGCCCCATTTGGAAGTAGGGCTCTTGATAAAACTGATTTCCTAATCTGGAAAATAAGCCCTATTAGCCAGACTGAGAGTGACTATCAAGTGTCCAGCTGTCATGCTGGCAAGTGTCCCTCGGCACAGGGAGGCTCCAAACCATGTTTGATAGAGACAGAGGAAGAACAATGCAACTTATTTCACTGCTGAGATCATAACATATTCTTAGGGGCAATTACTCAGTGTAGCATATCTGAAACAAGAATTATGCTCCACCGACACTTCTTTCCAATGCAGAAAAAGAACTATGTGCAAGGTAACAGCAAAATGATTCAAAGCTATCTAAACAGCAACTAAAGAATCCCAAACCCAAAGTCCTTAGCATCTGGATTTCTCTGTTTTCCATGTGTCTTCAGAATGTAAAAACTTTAGGACACACACAGTTTTGATTTGTATGTACCATAAAACACTGATGCCAAATAACAAATAATTGACTAAACAAAGCACCAAATGCAGAGAGGAAAAAACAAAATGCAAAAGCATATGCGGAACTGGGCTATCTTTATAGATGCTTACTAGGGAGTTTTACAGGCAGCTGATTCCCAGGGACCAAATAACCTCATCTAGTCACTGACTTTGGGTAAGCCGTGGCACAAAGGACAGGAGCAGGTCTGCAGGCACTTAAACATGGCCAGACAGTCTTGCCATGCTAGGGCAGGTACAAATCTGAGTGCTGTACCTTGTCGTGGGCAAAACAGTTTTAGCAGCTGGTGTCATAAAAGCTCTCTGTGGTCATAAACATGAAAGTAATTAATATTTAGAAATCAAATAAAACACAGTAAATCCAACAAAGAAACTACAGGAATAAATCTAACCAACCCCATAGAACAAGACATGAAAGGTCAAAAGGGTAGGGGTTAACAAGCTAATCTGAGAGCAACATCCTTCCACCAGACAGTGGTCACACCCTGGAAATGAACTCCAGGAAGCTTGGAGAGGGGAAATCTGGATCAGCAAAGCAATTCTAAATATGGGACACACAGAGAGCTACACAGATCTACAGGGGAGCACAAGGTAATTACAGGTTGCGTAATCCTGTGTGGGAATTCTGCATTAAATGCACTTTGCTCTTGAAAAAGTGAAAATGGTATTAAGATTTCTTTCACTGGTACCAAAAGAGCAAGACACTATGAGGACTCACTGCAAAAAAAGGACTCCAGAAGAGGAGAAAAAGAAAAGAAAATCAGAGCTGGAATCAAATGTCAAAATAGAAGCTGAAGCAGTGAGAAGCAGCCCAGCAACAGAAACCAAGCACTACAACTGATGAAGGGGGTGACAGCACAGAGCTTTGTACAACCACACAGGAAAGCCTGAGAAAACTCTCCTAACAATCATCCTCCCAGTCCTCCTCTGTTGTAACCTCCTGCTGAATGAGCTGGACTTGGCACACCCAGTGAGAGACTGGGGGGGAGCACAGCCCACAGCTCTCCTGCAGCCTCCCTGCAACTCCCAAGACAGCAGAATGCCCAGCAGAGCACAGCAACCTATCCATGGAGCAGCTGAGATGTCATTGAAACAGGAAATGCAAGCTCATTCTCCAGATCCGCAGTAAAAAACAGGAGTTTGTATAAATACTGAAAAGGTTTTAATTTGCCTTGGCACAGATAAATGGTCAAACACTTCATTTTTCATTAGTTAATGCTGCAGCAAATAAACAAAGAACAGGTCTTTGAACCAGCTTCTTTCAATACCAGGTTCAGCTGCTACTATTACGAACGACTCTCCTAAAAAGGATGCACAGTCAGAAACCTAAAGTGAACAAATTAACAAATGAAAAACAATTTGAAAGCACGCAAAAATGTATTTGGGGAAGGAAATACAACATACAGTACATTAACACACAGCTCCTTGGTAAAATGAGCTCTGTCAAGAGAGCTCCAAGCAAGGTACTTAAAACAGATGAATACTCTGGTCAGCTACTTAGAAGGGAGAATGAAAAACACACCAGGACACTGATTCAGGATGAGTTAGGAGTCTGGCACACTAACTGCTTAAGCCTCAGGATGCTTTCCATAGGCTCCAGGCATCTTTCCCAAACACATTTATCACAAGAGGGAAACTGAGCAAGAAGCTCCAGTCAAACTATCGCAAAGCTGGAAGATACGGGCTCAAACCCATCCACAGGGATAACTAAAGCCAAAAAGGCAGCAGTTTAATAGCTACCTGAAAATTTTGGAATGGAATATAATTTTAAAGGGTACTAATTAAATGTGAGCTTTATACATTTAAGGACAAACATGAAAAGTCTGACTGTTATCTTTTCCATGATCTAAAATTACATATACATGACTACATCCCTTCCTTGGGCATTCCCCCCACACACAAAAAATGTCAGAACACACTATCTACTGTAAAACCTTCAGGTCTGAGACGTGCCTGTCACAAGCTATGCAGCAGCACCACAGAACACCCTGTCTGAACTCAGAAGCACGTGGCTCTGCTGCTGAGGCGCAGCAACAGGACCTCATTTGGAATCACAACGTGTACACAGAACCCTCTAATGCTGCAGTCTGTACCACCACAGCTTAAGTCACACCCTTACTCACTCAGAGAGACAAGTTATTACCAAAAAACATGTGTCTAAGCCCCCCCATCCACTTCACCAGCAGGCAGAAGGCGCCAGGCACTCACCATAGTGGGCTGTCAGGGCCATTTGCCACGGGAGTACCAGGCTGGGGAACATGAGCGGTGCGAGCACAGAGCAGCGAATGGAAGGGAGAGCACATGCACAATACAGCTGCAGATCTCATCCTCACACTCATAACCACCCCATCCTTCCCACACCGCTGAACGTCATGGAGACCTTGGCCAAGTAGGAAGGAAAAGTCAGCAGAAAGCACCGGTAGGAGAACTTCAGCATGTGGAAAAGTGGAAGTTATACCTTGAGGAAGAAAACTGAAGGCTTTGCCCTTGTGTTGAGGAGGCTGAAGGAAAGACAGCTTCCTCCCACTGTGTCTGGATTCCCATCACCTCTGCTACTGAATTCTGCAAGGAGCCTTGTTTGGTAGGGACTGGTAGATGCAGAGCCAAATCCTTTTACTCCAACTGGTATTCAAATAGGTTGAGAGCAGAAAGCAGCTTTTGGCCTTTGGCCATTTAATTAATACTTAGGTATCTTAGAATTTATTTTTATCTCATCTGTAACAACTGTCATAATCAGATTTTCCATATTTATGTATTAAACAACCTATGCTTTTAAGTGGTTTTTTTTCCTCATCTATTTAACATAGTTTTTAAAGGATACTCCAAAGTTTTAATTTGTTTTTCCACTTTCCCTGTTTTAATGTCCTGCAAATACCTTTGACCATGCCAAGACTTCTTGATCAGCACCAGCAACAACAAGGAAGATGAGCACAGCCCTGGGAACACCGTTTTGTTAACTTTCAGCGGAACAGAACAGAAGGGGCTGGCGTGAGTTCCCAGAATACTGATCTTTAATAAAACCTCAGTGATAAATCTACACATTCTAGAGAGTGCTCTGCCCTGCCTCAGGCGAGAGCAGTTCCAAGAGCAGGCAGCTCGCCCTCCCTGTTTCATCACACACATTTCTGTCATTCAAAGACCACTGAAGGCAGCTGCCCCATGGGGTAAAACATTACCTGGAGCTTGCACTACCTGCCTCAGTTCCCAGGTCTGGGGATGCCCTGGGTGATTTTGTGCATTTGATACAAGAAGTGTGTATCTGCATTCTCCCTATAGGAAGCTGTGGGTAGTATCACCTCTCCTGACTAGAAAATTACACGGATAAATTTACTAAAGTTTTCAAGACTCAAGTGCAACATGCTCGATGCAAGCATGATGTGATCAAGAGGGCACTTCCTTTCTCAAAAAAGGCAAATCACAACATCAGAACAGTGATCAAGTGTAAAACTTTTCAACTTAGCAATAAGACAGTGAGGAAACAAAAAGATCTCTAAAACCAAATGAAGCAGTCCTGTACTAATCAATCGCCTAACTCAGATTGTTGTAGCCACCAAGCCAACTTTTTCCTCTCTGGATGAGAGGAAGGCAGCCAGCTTTAGACCTCTTCCTCCTCTATGTAAATGCTCTCGTGTCCAGGGGTAGTCCAGGGCCTGCAGACTGCAAGCTCTGAACCTTGTGGGAGCACTGCACTGCTGCTGCAGAGGTGCAGTACTACTGAACAGGGCATGCACGAGAAGCTCATTGCTTTCTGGAGTGTTTTACATAAAATGTGTGAGGAGAGACCACAAACCATGGCAGCTGCTGTGGAACAGTGCTGCTGCCTCAGCCGTTCTGCCTGAAGCTCAGCTACCCCTGGATAACTATCCCACGGGGCTGCAGCACCAAACAGAAACATCTTCTTTCTTTTAGAGACACATAAATTTTTAGTGAAACAAGAAGCAATAACCACTTAGCGAAGAAAAAGCAGGAAACAAACTGTTTCAGGAGAGAGTTAATGACAAATCCTTTAAATAATGGTTGGTGCATTTGAGATCTTGAAAAAATGTGTTCTAAGAGGAACACGTGTTCACTTGGGATAGTAGTGTGCTGCAAAACTTCAAATGGTGCTGTGCCAATATCTAGGGTAAACCTTACAATTCCCAGGAGCAGGGAAAAACCCTCTCTATCTCACTTGTGTTTTCTCTTACATATGCAGGTATAGCTGCTATTTTAGAAAGAATCAGACTGGATTTGTAATTAAAGAAGGTAAAGTTATGCAGTGTCTTACATGGTATACTGGATTTCCTCCAAAGTAAAATATCAATAGTTTTTTCTGTAACAAGAGGTTTTGGGTAGGGGAAAAATACTCTAAATATTTGACTTAGCTTTATTTTTAAAAACCAAGCAATCAAATGAAAACATTCAATAACTAATTTATTTTGTCCCTAATCTTATTAGAGAGAATAATTAGTAGCCTGGAAACTTTTTAGCCATGTGGTCTAAGTAAATCCATGCTCTCAAAACACGCAAAAGTTTAATGTTAGCTCTCTAGTTCCTGGAACCTGATCTATAGTTAGAAGGAATGAGAAACACTACAAGTGCGTGTGGTTTTGTGCTTTGTTTTGTTGTGTGGTGGGTTTTTTTCATTTTGGGTTTGTTGTTTTTTGGGTTTTTTTAACAAGGAAGTAACAGCTGTTGCTTTCATACAGCATCCAAAACTCTCCAGCAGCAAGGCAAACTTACAGTACAGCAGTGGAAACAGTGCTGGGAGGTTCCCCAAATTGTGTCAGAACAGATGAGTCTGAAGTGCACACGAAACAGAATGCAGATTGAGGGACAGAAACCTTCGTACAGCCTAATACCCCACCTTTGTCCTTAGTGCTCAGAGAAGAAACTGCTATGTTCATGTTGTTAATCCAAGAAAGTTCACGTCCTTAAACCTGCGCTCAAGATGTTCAGTTTCAGTTCAAAGACAAAAACTTCCTTTTTGCAACAGTTCTCTCTCTTTTTAGGTGAAGAGTGCCCAGTTTCCACCTGGATTAAAGCACATGCAATTAAAGCACCACAATTTATGACACATGAAGCTCCTAAACTGTCCTCTTTCAGATATCCTGTAAGAAGGCAGCAAAACAAAACCAGACAGACATTTTAACATGTTTTAGTGGAAAATGCCACAGACAGAACATTAATTAAGTCATGAATTCCTGAAAATTCCTGCCTCATTTCTTGCTTATTTCTTTTACAATGTTGTTCTACTGAAATGCTTTGCTTCTTATCATAATACTTCTTTCAATACTTGTATTTCAAACTAATAAACTTCTCCTTTTCCTCACTCTCATCTCAGGAAACCTTAAAACATTTTCCCTCCAGAAATACACTTCTTTACCTATAAAACAGACATTTTATCTAATAGGCAATACAAGAAGAAACAAAATGAGCTTTCTTCAGTTGCCCATGCTGCCCACCCTATGTCTGAGGACTCAGCATAGTATGCTCTGGAAAGCTGCACAAAAACCAGGAGAAACATTTTGCTTCCCCCTGTTTTTTTGCCTTTATGCTGCAGGGTGGCTCCAAGACCTCAAGGCTACTGGTCAGACAGAGAATCACAACTTCCCACAGCGGAAAAGGCATCACCTATACCTGGTACACAGCACAGAGAAGAGAAATGTGCTAATTCAGATGCTGAACAGTCCGTCCACTGCAGCATAAAGCTCAATATCAGTTCATTTTTACTGCTTTTCAGAACGTAAATGAACTTGACATATCTCTGCTACTGGAGCTAGACAGCTTCCAATATCCCAAAAAGTTTGGAGAGCTGCTCGCTCTGTCTGCAACTCTGGTGAAATATGTGCTGCAAACTTGTCTTAAGAAGTTCAAGGCAATGATAAATGTTTATAAAAATAAAAATATTACAGAGAAATCGCTCGTGAAAGTAAACAGAACTTAGACTGAACTAGCCTAAACAAGAAGTCCTCCTGATGCCACCCAAGGACGGTGCTGAAATTCTGTCTGGTAAACAAACTGAGAGCTCAACATACCAATGCTGGCAGGCTGGAAATCCCACAGAACTGATGAATGAAATGGGAAGGCAGCCTGTTCATCCACCCTCCTGCTTTCTGAGGGTTGTAATGTGACGCTGGAAATGAAAGGTCAAGTTCAAAGGAAGAAGCACACTTCACTGTCACAGCTTATAAAAGGCACTGAGCTCCTTGGTTTCACACTCTCAGCTCCCAGGACCACTTTGGATATTCCTGTGCCTTTGTCCCTGCTGAGTGACAACGAGATGACATTATCACTTCAGCTGGTTACAGCTGAGGTCTCAGCACTGCTTAGGAGGTGGGAGCAAGGTCCTGCTGTTGTCTCTCCTCACACACATCTTCCTTCTCTTAGTTCATTTCATCTCTTTCCTAATTCCTATCCATTCAAAAGTACTTCATCTTAGCTGACCAACAGTTTCTGCAGCTGCACCAACACCAGCCTGAGACCAGAGAGGAGCTCAAAGCAGTGCCCTGTGAAGCTTGGTGCTGGTACAAGTCCGTCAGGTCTGGAAATGGCTGATCAAGCACACAATGCAGCCTCTGCTTCTTTGCCAGCTGAGACAAGAGGACTCACACTACCTGCTATACCTGATCATGTGAGGCTTTCTTCTTTCCCCATAATAATAATAATCATTAAAAGACTGCTAAACATGCTTCCCTTATACCTTCTTCTCTGCCTCAAAAATTATTTCTAGCTGAAAGCAAATAAGTATGTTAGAACACTGCACTTCACTTTCCAAATACTGAGCCTTCCACTTCCCCTTCCCCTGCCCTCTGCCTCACAAGGGACAGGTTTTTTAGCTAAAGAGATGTTACCTGTGATTTGCCTTTAGACCCTGCACATCAACACCTCAGTCCTTAAACATCCAAACAACTCCACTCGCCCCACTACTACCACACCAAGCTACTTCAGTCAAACACAGCTGGACAACCTCTGGACTCTGAGACAAGTTCACTGAAGTTTTATGGTCTTGCAAGCAAGCAAGCAGCTTTGCTTTATAGCATTTCTTAAGAAAACAGACGACAGAACCAGAGGAAGGAAAATGTACCTTCAAAGTGCTTACGACTGTGACAAACAAGTAAATTCTGAGGAATTCCATGGCCACAGCAGACTTCACATTCAAGCTGTGATAACAGTAAGCTTCCATGGTGATTTAGCTGTACTTAGAGGCATGGTCTTAAGCTAACTGCAGCAAAAGATGTGGTCAGAAGAGATTTATATCCTCAGGCCACAGTAAAAGTCTGCCTGCATCTCTTACTGTCACTGACGGACCTGTTCAACAGCTTCTACAGCTTACAGTAGTCTGCACTCTATCATTCAGCAGACAAATTCAGAATTAGGTCTGTCTTTACAAAGCAAGTGAGCTCCTCAAAGTCTCATCAAAGCT
Source organism: Orthonyx spaldingii (assembly GCA_013397795.1). Taxonomy (NCBI): domain Eukaryota; kingdom Metazoa; phylum Chordata; class Aves; order Passeriformes; family Orthonychidae; genus Orthonyx; species Orthonyx spaldingii. The sequence goes on along the minus strand of VZTJ01004211.1, from coordinate 282,103 downwards.
ATGATTACGCACAAAGCTGTCTTTGCTCCTTGCCCTCAGGGCAAGGAAAGAGTATACACGCAGCAGCATGCAGAAAAGACGATGACAAACCAAAATGACATCAACAAGGAATAGAACAAATCAATCCTGAATACCATAACACATGGGCTTACTTGCAAATGTTGACACAATTTAGTGAAAGGTTTTCTGCAGGTTAACACACAGAAGGCTTAACAGCTGTAGACGATATCTGTTTATAATCCTTGTTCTTACTATGCTTATGTTTGCATATACAAGTGGCTGGTTTCGTCTTTTCCCAGCCGTGCTGACGCGGGAAGTGATGCAAAACAGGGAAAATGATTAAGTAGGGACAGAAGCACGTGTTCTGCTATAGTCAAACAAAAACACAACACAGTGCACTCAATTCACCTTAGCATCTCTAACATCCTGCTATAAGCAAGAGTTCCCACTCTAGCACTGAAAAAGTCTTTGTATCCCTGCTCTCACCACAAACACCACCATGGAGACAGACTACAGCATCCTTCCTCCCTTTTCACATGAGACCCCTGCCACAAGCAGTCTTAATAAATCCTAAGGTTCATCCAATCTTCAGCAAGACAAATTCTTAATATTCAGCACTCTGGATGCAGGAAAAGATCTCAAAAGGTTTTTGGTTTTTTTCACAGCAGAATAACAGACTACCTTAAGTCACCTGGTGCTACAGCACAGCTGAAACCTGCTTGATACAGAACATCCACAGGTTTAGAGGGCTCCAGGGTTTCCTGGTGTGGTCAAAAGAAATATCTGACAGCCCAGCCCCACAGTGCCTCAGCCCAAGAAGCCAGTGGCAGTGCCAGCAGCACCTTGCAGATGGAGGAAGCAGCCCTGCCACGGCCTTCACATATGATTGCACTTTGTCACAGGGTTTTCACAACAGGGACCAACACAGCCAAACAGTGATGAGCAGCAGAATGATGGCAGGTCCTGTGTTTGAAAGCAGGGCAAACCAGCCAGCACGAAAAAGAGCCCTTTGAACAATGCCTCAGACACTGCACCATGCAGAGACATTTACTCTCCTTTGCTATGAGCACAAGAGAAGCTACACTGAGAGCTGCAGCACCAGTGCTGAGCGAGCTTTTGCATCCCCACAGCTGCACCGTGCTTGTCCATGCTGCAGAGACAAGGTGAACACAAGGCAGGTGATGGCAGAGTAACTAACCTGGTATTTCTAAGCAGAAACACATGACACAACAGTCCAAGAGTTACACAGGAGTTTAATGGCTACAAAGAAAAATCATGCTGCTGTAATAAAAATAGTACAGAAAAGGGAAACTCCCTATGGGTGGTTCCCAGTCTAAGGTTGAAGGAAACCTTTACATCTTCTCTTACAGTAACAATACAGAGGAACTACAGTTGTGGTTGTAGTTGCACAATGTTGTTACTGCCTCTAAAAACGGTGTTACTGTTCCAGGATGAGCCACAGAGGGGTAAAATATGACTGGGCCAAGGGAATCTGGGTGGAAAGGACTGTTACCTTACCAGGAAGGCAAAGCAGGACAGACAAAGCTGGGAACAAAGACTAACCAGCTGTAAGATCCCTGTTTCACCAGACAAAAAGCTAAATATTGCTGTATGGCTACAGAAAAGTACAACAGCACAGTGCAAGATAGGGGAAATTAGGATGCACAAAAACGATGGGAAGATGCTGAGGGAGACACACACAACGACTGTAGGCAATAACAGCGAGGGCTGCACCTTCCAGAGCAGAGCTCTGATGATGAGACAGTGACTTGTGCCAAGTACAACAGGACCACAGAGGAGGGAGGTGTTGGAAAGTGATAATGGAACAATGCGACAGGGAGCTATGGCTGGGATGTGCAGAGGTTCTCAGGGAAGGCCCGCGGCAACTGTGACACGGGGAGAAAAGGGGAGATGCAGCCTCATGGAGTGAGGACGCCAATAAGAATTCAAATACCACGTAAACAGGGCAGCACTAAGGAATAAGAGCCCAAATCTGACCTCCATGACTCCAAGAAAGTATCACAGGGAAAGAGGATAAGCAAGGAAAGAAGTAAGACAGGGTCCTGCTGAGCCTGGGTACACTGATCACTGAGCTGGGTAAAGCTCGTGCAAGGTCTGAACCTGGACACTGGGAAGAAGGCAGCCTAAGCCGGGCTGCTGGGGAGGGAAACTGGGGAGGTTCAGAGAGGCAGCTTGGGGATGGCACCTGCCGGGTGGTCGGGAGCAACTCCAGGAGCCCCTGAGGGCAGTCTGTGGGGCGCTGGCAGACGCTGAAGGGCATTTAGGGGGCAGCTGTTAACGGGCACCTGAGACACAGATCATTATGGGGATCCCTGCGGAGTATTTTGGGGTTCACAAGTGCCTGGAAAGCTGTTGGAAGTGTTGTCAGGGGCTCTCTGCGACGTGGGCTGGGGGTCGCCAGCAGGACCCTGAGGGGTGATTGGGCTGTCACCGAAAACAACGGAATAAATAAAACTCTCCAACATAAACATTATTTGCTACAACTAAAGATTTTCCCAACAGGGGGAAAGGGGGAAATGGCCGAGTCCCTGAGGGGCGCTTTGGCGGATGTGAGGTGGTCACCGGCAGATCCCTGAGGGGTCGTTGTGAGGGGAGAGCAGCGGGGTGTGTGGGGGATCGCCGGCAGCTCCCTGAGGGGCGAGCTCGGTGGCAGGCCCCCGGGGGAAGCCTCGGGGGTCTCTGGCAAATCCCAAAACGGCGGCCCGGACCGTGCCGGGCGGGAGGGAGAGGCGGCGGCACCGAGCGCAACGCGGAGGCAGCGCCGGCCGCAGCGCCGCCAGGAGCCCGAGGCCCTGCCCGCGGCCCCCTCCCGCCGCACGCACCTTCTGGCGGATCTGCCCGGACGTCGAGACTTTGCGGATGAGCTTCTGCAAGGAGCCGGGCTCCTGCTCCGGCTCGCTGTCCGACGATTCCTCGGGCGCGGCGCCGGCGGCCGGCTCCGGCTGTGTGTGCTCGGCCCCGGCCGCCGCCATGCTGCACCGNAGGGCCCGGCCGCCGCGACGGCCACGGCCACCCTGCCCCTCCGCGGCTCCCTGCGAACCGCTCCGGGCCGGCCGAGTCTCCTCGGAGTCTGGGCAAAGGTGTCAGCGCAGCCCTCCCTCCTGAGGCGAGCCCGACAGCCCGCACCGCGGTGCCCCATTTCTCCCCGTTNCATTGAGTGCCACATCCCGTCGTGCCTTGAACACCACCACAGACGAGCACTCCAACCCCTCCCAGAGCCCTCCCGGTGCTCCCAGGATTTCTGAACTGCTGGGATCACACCGTCCCGCCCCCGGCCCCGGAGGGCGCTTCAGGGGAACTGAGGCCGCGGGACCCCGCTGAGGGCGATGGCCGCAGGTAACTGCCCGCCTCAGCCACGGGCAGCGCGGTGTTCCTGCCGGGATCCCACGGAGACGTGCCAGGGGAAAGCGTCTGTCACCAAACCCGTCCCGCCATGTATTTGCTCCGAGCTGTCTTCAAACACAGCAGGTCCAGAGATGCCGTCGCTGCCTGAGCGCATCCCAACCGAGTCCCGCCACATCAAAGCCAGGGAGGCAGGAAATTGGATCCGCTCTCCCCCGGCTGTAAACAGGAGGAGCAGGCCGCAGGTCTGACGCCGTAGATCAACATAACACCAGAACCAGGAGAAAGGGAAGATAAAAGGCAAACAGTTCTAGCTAGAGACCTATTTTCTGCTGACAGATGTCAGCATCTGCTGGCTGAAGGGCCAGAGAATAAAAGTCCAGCTTGTCCTGCAGGACAGGGAACTGCAGGAACTAGCAGAAAGCCCTCATTGCTCTCTGAGCAAATGTCCAGCATGAGCTAAACAAACAGTGTCTCAAAGTGCTTTCCCAAGCCCAGACAAAAGAATAGATTTAATAACCATTTAACAACCATTTCCTCCCCACTGCACAACAGAGGGCACCGTGATTTTGTCACACTTAGCTTACAGAACTCATCACCACAACTGAATTTGAGAGGAAAGTCAGGCAGCGACAGAGGCCCCTCACAAAGCTGACATACAAGAAATTTAAAAAAAAAGAAAAAAAAAAAAAGAAAAAAAATGAATCAGATCTCTGCATTTACTAGTTCCGTACTTACAGGTCCAGTAGCCAGAAACACTGAAGGAAACACCTTTGTGGAGAAAGATGCACTTTGAAGCAAGACAGGGAGAAACCAGTTCCCCCTCCTTCTCTTAGATCTTTAAAGAATTTTCTGAACTCCTGCTCTCCAAGACCAGCATATTCACAACCAGCAATTTGTTCAACCTCACTGTATCTTCTGTGTGTTCTCCAGCCACCAACAAATTAGTAATAAAAATACCAGGGAAAAGCCTTCCTAGACATTCAGGTGCAAATGCCTGACCCTCCCCCAAAGCTGAAATCACACAGAAATTATCCTGATCACAAATACCTGGAACTGGCCGGGTTCCCTTAGCAGCAAAGCACTCAGTGCAGAGCAAGCATTGTGCCTCTTGCAATTCCAGCTAACCTGAGACACCTGTGATTAATGGGCAGCACTGAGGAACAGGTCTGTTAGGGGAGAGCACTGATGGAGCCCTGAAGCCAGCTGTGGTCTTAATTCACTGCTTCCAGCATCTTAATCAAGACCAGTTTACAGAAGCAAACAGATATAAGTGTGAAGTTCTTAATTCCCTTTTCCAGAGTGTAGGTTGGGAAGCCTAAGTCTGTATTAATAAATGTGGGCCCTGCATTCAAACTTTCCAGGAGAATTTAAACCAAGGACACTAAAATGCAAATTTAATGTAAAAATGAGAAAAAGAAAACACTAGTTTTGTTTTGCATGCAAAATATAATTAGCTGATGCAACTCACTTCAGCAAAAACCTAAGTGAGGTTCAGGAAAAGATCCGACATTTACATGGATAATGAGAATATCCAGATCAACAAGAGAAAACAAAGTTTGCAGAACACAATCTCATTTCTTAGAGCATAAACCAACTGCTGGCAGATGGGTGTTGGGAAAGGCTCCTCAGGGAAGGCTGTGCCATAATTTCCTCCTTAATTTTCATGCACCCTCTTTTGAAGCAGTTGCCTACAGGACACTAGATTAAATACAGGCTCTGTCTGGACTTGTATTTCTGTTTGGGGTTGTATATAGGGAGCTTTAAGCAATAAAAGGACAGTGCACACTTATCTCATCTTTAATAACGTGGTTGTTAAGCATATTGCTAGAAAGCTAATACTGTGTCTCAGCATTGTCCCTGCTGTGGGAGACAACTTGCAAAACATTCACTGGTACAGAAAGTGAATGTAAAAGCCACACGGGGACAGTGCAAGCACTGAAAAAATTCACTGGCTGAATTTGGTAAAGCATCAATGCAAAAGCAACAAAAAGGAAATAAAATCAGTTTTGTTCTCAGTCTGCTGAGAAACTGCGATGAATCACCCACGCCTTCCAGACTAGGATTTGGTTCACTGGCACTTCAAAGTCACAGACTCTGACACTGAATAAGTCCAGGCAGACTGCATAAACCTTCATTTAAGCTTTCACCAGTGCTGAAAGCAACCAACTCTTTTATTAGGCAGCCCTGAAAGCAGAAGTCATGACACGGCAGCTGTCCTGTCCTCCGCTGGTAGCCTGAGTGAGCACCAGGTGTTGTGTTTGCCACATTCCTCCAGAGGTGAAGCTTGTAATAAGCAGTAGAGATTCCTGATGTCATGTCCACTGACCTCAGGGCTGATCCCTGGAAGACCATGCATGAACTGAGAACATGCAGACTACTAGAAACTTAGGTCCTACGTTTCCAACTGAAGCCAGACAACACAGCTCCTCTGTCAGCCTCCTCTGTCTTTTAATCACTCATCAGTTGAGGGTGAATTCTTGTCCTCTTCATCAGGTGTATTTTTTAGCTGCTGGCGAGCAAACTCCTCGAATACCAGCTCTGCTTCACTGCAATGGAACAAATACAGGCCTTTCAAAATGATGTTACCCATTTTTTACATCAGTAGAGCAGAGGAGGAAGAAGAGAAGCCCAGAGCAGACTGGATTGTTTCCTTTGTCTCCAAAGGTATTTGGATCACATTGCCACAGGCACCAGCTTCACTGGTGCTATTCTAGCTAAAATGAAAAGCACTTGATTGAGCAAGTCAAGGCACAAACTGAGGATGTTTTCATCTGTACTCAATCATTGCAGATACATATTTATCAGCTAGCTGAACAGCCTAGAGCCTGCAATGGGCTTTGTCCAGCAATAAAATGTGAACCCTTTCATCCTTATTCCTTCTGTACTGAAATAGAGGCACATGGTCAAACCTATTAAGTTCCTCAAACTTCGAGCTACAGGGCTGAACACAAACACACTCCTCCTGGGTGTGTTTGTGCTATTAGGCAAAACATGATCTCTTTATCTTCACATGGGCAGTCACTGCTGTTTAACTCAGAGCAGTCATTTGTCAAGCCACAGTAACTTGCTCACTTTGGATTTTAAGCTGGGGATTTTTGGACACTTTTGAGTTTTTAAAAGAGTGAATGCACAAGTGTAGCTAGAATGTGAAACACTAAAAAAAACTTACCCATCCTTCCCTGCAGTCATGAGCATGCAGCAAAGGAGGAAAAAAGACACACCAGGTAGTCAGAACAGCAGATCCTAAAACATTTGCAAAATGTTTAATGCAAAAATGTATAGACTGATAAGTCAGAGCAGTGACAGGAAGCAGGATTTGCAGCAGGATAAGCAGAATTCCAGAAAGTCTCAAAATGTGCATACATACACCTGAGGAGGCAAAACTTGATCTCCCAAACAGAAAAGCATTCCAGCAATGCTGCCCAAACCATCCGAAGGGCTGAGGAACAAAGAGAGATTTTCCCATCTACGCTTGCTGGTGGTCACAGCTGTGGGAGACGTCTGTGCTCACACCTGGACTCTGAGCTGACAGTGCTTGCACGACACGATGCCTGCTTTAATTGTTCTGGCACTGTGATTGAAGAAGTCAGCTGATGAGAGGATGATGCTCTTGTTCAATAAATATGAAGGAATTAAAGGTCAAAGTAGAGAGACACCTCAAGGATCTCTCATCAGATTGGTTATGCCCTTTGGGACAACACTCCTAATTTCATCTTGCCCTAAAAATAGTCTCAAGACCTTCAGCATTTATGTTTCTTTAGTGGGATCTTTGCTAACCACACTATAACAAATCCTGCTTGCTAGCAGGATTCCTTGGAAGCTGTTTCAGCACAGCCTAAAATAAGCAGAACAGACTGTATTTGCAGGGATTTTACTGTTCTCAGAGTTATTTTAGCAAGGCACAGTCACTTCACCGGCTTACTTCTCATGGCTTTAGGTCAGGGAGCAAAGCACCCTTGTTCTACAGAAGTCAGCAGGGATCTGGGGCACTTCAGTGCCTGGATAACTCCCTACCTGGAGAATTCCCATCCACAACACACTCTGCAATCAGGGGCAACCAAGTCGTGACAAGCACTGCTGGCAAAGTCAGCATTAAAAGTGTGCCAAAGAGGCCACTCCAGCCAAAATGCCTCAAAGGATGGCTTGTGTGAAGACACTCCTGACGGCATCTCTCCAGACCAGGATGGTTTCCTCTGCTCACAGAAGCCAAGGTGAAGTCTGGAAAGTCTCAAGGCAGGTATGCTTGATTGAATTGGATTTAAAATTAAACACTTAGAACTTCTAGAATTTCCAACATATAAAGCATTATTCTCATTCCATTTTTCCTCCAATTTTTATTCTTTAGTCTGCTCTCTTTCCCCACTTACTGTGGGAACAGTGATATCAGTGATGTGGGTAAAGACCGAGATCTCCACCAAAGTGATTTGAAACTGATTTTACAAAATGGAGTGAGGGGGGGAATATGTATTGTTTCATTTGGGCACATACTTTACTGTCAGATAAATGATTTACTCATTACTGTGAGTCAATACATAGATATTGTGGCAGAAGAGTAGTGCTTATAATGTACCTCAGATGGAAGATTCCATTCAAAGATGCACCACTTCACCTTCAGCCTGCTGCACTATCTCCAATTGCACCCTAGCAGGAGTTAGGTCCACTCCATTCTCTGGCTGTCCTGTGGCTTATTTAATATTATAACATTGAAAATTTCTCAGAAAATGGGTAGACTTTTGCTTCTTTTCATTAGCATTCCAGCAATTGTTTTCAGGGTTGGGATGGGAGGGGGATTGATGAAGGTCCAGAATACCATTGTCCCCTCAGCAGAAGGTTTTCTGGAAGATTTTATTATGCAGCCACAGAAATTATTCCATATAATTAAAATCATAGCATGTGGTAGTTTTTCACTATAAACTTGCTTTTAACCTCTCTTAACTTGATGGGGGAGAAAAGAAAAAGAGTAGATTTTGTTATTTTCCAAGACATTCAATGCTTTAAAATTTCATAATTTCTGAAATCACAACACCAAAACAGGGAAGGTACTACTTTGCTGTTAAGAGAGACAAAGCATTCCTGGGTTTCTTAAAAACAGCCCTTTTGTGCAAGTTTAACCAGGGAGCAGATAAATGACCATTTGTTGAACAACAGCCAAAACAAAGGCCAGTATCCAAGACATAGGCACACAAAATGTTAAAACATCAGGAGATTGGCAGGAAAACCCCAAACCAAAGAACTCATGCTGAGACCACAGCCTTGAGGAAAACCCAGCAGGAGCTTCTGGGCTAACTGCTGACCAGGAAAGGTCTTGGAAGCATGAAGAGACACAGCCCAATTAGAATCTATCTTTAAAAGAAACAGATCCCTACACGTTTTTTGTCAACAGGCAGAACAGACAGACTGCCAACATGACAGGAGCTGCTTTGCCTAAAAATAACCACATGTGAACCACATGGGTCCAAAAACAGTCACAAAACCAGCACACATGAAACATGCAAATCCTGGCCTAGCAGAAGACCGAGAGAAGGAAGCAGTAAACAAACACAGGGAAGGAAAGGTAGCAAGCTGTTTCTTTTCTGTCTCCTCCAGGCACAGGGAGGAAAGATCAAGCAATCTGCAATAGCCACGCATTGTGACAGCCCTGCTGTTTACTGCGTGATGAATGCTTCAGAGCTTGCTCACAGACAACTGGAGGGCAAAGCCATCTGCTGTGAAACAGAGCACACAGCACTTGCTCACACTTGCCCCGGCTTGGCCCTGAAAAAATTACATCATGTTCTTGGGAAGCTTGTGTTGCTGAGGTTCTCTGCACTCCAGTCAGCCCTGCATGATTAAATGCATTGATGCTACACATTTTACTTCTGCCATAAATCACCTTGGCTAGAGAAAAGTATATTCCCCCACTGCAAAATAAATCATAATATGTGGCATTTTTTTAATCCCGCTCCAGCTTTAACTCCATAAGATGGTTGCTCTGACTTCTTTCTGTTCTTCCAGCTATGCCTTAAGACAGTCAAGTGAGCAGGAAGGTGAAATAGGCAAACTGGTCACTACTGACTCGTCAATAAAAACAAAAGGGAAAAGGAGATAAGGAGTGATCTCAAAACACCCTCTGCATGCACCTCTGCCTACACCCACTGCAGAGGCTGCTGAACAAGCCAACAAAGAAAAATTCCATCTTTTGGGACCTTCAAGAGTCTAAACACTGTTTGTTGAAGCTCCATCTCGGGAATTAAGTCTTGATTTGCTTGGTTCCAAATTAGATGGTATTTCACTAATGAAACACGTTATGTTTCTTAGAGTTCATGAGCTAAAGTGATAGAATAAAAAACTAAAAAGCCTGAACTCATAACTGAGAAAGGTGATGAAGCACAGTGCATGGAAAACTACCAGCCAATAAAGCTGAAGAGCGTTTCAGTTTACCAGCTTCATATGGGAGACTGGTTTGTTCCCTGTAATAAGCTCAGACACCACATTCCAGCAGTTTTCAAGTCAGCTATTCAGGCTTCAGAGGAATTTTCTGTTGTGTTGTAGTATCTTTTTTTAAGAGAAAGCATTTATTTCCTGAGTTAGCCATTTGCAAGGCTTTCCTATGGGATAGCTCCTGAAACTACCTGCATTTTTTTCAGTTTACAAGAAAGCTGGTATTTCCATCTGTACAAAATGCATGGACCATAGCTGACACTTCTGACAGCAAGCTCCTAGAAGACTTTGATGTAGCAAACAACATGTGGGCCATGCCTCTGGTAAGAGGATGTGCTGGGGGAAGTGATCTGAGAAATATTGCAGTTTTCCATTTCCCTTGTAGTCTTCTGCCCACATCCTTTTGAGTATACTGTATAAAGGAGCACATCAGCCCTCCTTTGAAATGATCCTAGAAGGAAGATTTGCCTGGCTTCCATTTTTTCCTCATATTATGAATGCTTCTGCCAGAAGTATAAAGTAATATAAAGGGTGTTGTGGCATTTTTAACACCAAAAAAAGTCATGTAAAAAAAAGAAATTCACACCACTCTAAAAGTGTAAAATTCTTTACAGTTGCCTAAACTTTTGGATGAGCCTTGTCAGAAGTTTTCAAGCTTTCCTTGGTGTCCATGAAAGCTCCTGAGATGCCCAGAGGCACTAGATGGCCCTCGCAAGTCACACTCATGGGATCACCAGTGTCATCCCAGCCCCTCAACCCTTCTGTGCCAAGAGAATGTGCTGGCACTGCTCACAGCAGGGGCTTTCCCACCAAAAATGAGTTTCCTGTAGTCTAACTGTTACAGGAGAGATAAAACCTACCTTTGCCCACTTCAGCACATCCATAATTAGCAAAGCCTGATTCCCAACCAGAGTATCTGAATGTGGAGTGGATCACCAGCTCTCTTCTCACACTCACACTTGATTCCTCCAACAATTTCACACAGTAAGGACTCAAATCACCCCTTTCTAATGCTTCCAGTATAGACCAAAGCACCTATCTCAGGATAACTCTTCTCACAGGGTCCACCATCACTTTCCAGTTTCATGTTCTTAGAAACAGCAGCTTTAAGTCAGTGTAGGCACAAAGAGAAAAAGAAAGAGCAGCACAAAAGCAGCCACAGCTTTTGTTTGAAGCCCACAAAACTCTGTCCCAGTATAGAGTGTAGGACAAGATGACTCATCTGTAACATAACCAGCATGAAAGGGCTGCTGTGTCTGGTGGTCAAGAGCAGCTTCCGATGCTGTACAGGAGCTTCTGATTTAGTGTGAGCACCTTGCAATCTCTTGTGCTCACCACTGGAGAACAGAGCCAGCCAGGGCCTGAGGAAGTGGGAGGATGCTCCTGACAGCCTGTGGTGTTGGCATCTGATCCCAAGCCTCAGGATGCCTGGGAAAGACTTGCTGCTTATACTGTTACAGAGTTCCCCCACTTGAGCATAGAGACCCAACATTGAAGAGATGTTTGTCTTGCATAATGACTGAACAAGAAGGCCACATCTCAGACACCATAGCAAATGCCACATCAAGATAACAGGGATTCAAGAATCATCACCGCTTTAATCACCTCTTCACTTTGCTGAAAAGTATTTGGCTTTGTACAATGCTCATGTGTGTTAGGTGTTTTCTGTGTCAGTTTTTTGGTTTTTGGTTTTTTTGCTTATACTGCAGTCTGGGTGGGAATTGCTGACAGCTTCATGTAGGATATTTTGCACTGCAGTCATGAGATTGAACTGTACAGAGCTTCCTCAAACCCCTGTTCTTTGAGCTGTAATTCCACAGATGAAAGATGAAAAGGGAACATGACTCATTTTCATTTTCTCCCTTCTTAGCATCTCTGCTCTCTGTTATTTAGTGCCTGAAGGCTGATGCATACACACACACAAATATATATATATACACACACACAAATGTACAGAGCAGCTCCATATTGGAGCCTTGTAGGCTCTGGAGGCTTCCTGCAGCACAAATCACTCTAAGCCTTACAAGGGTGAGATCTCACCAGAGCCTGTTAATGAACAAAGGCAAAAACCAGGTGTAACTGACCTGCTGGGTTCTTTTCCTCAGGTTTGGGGTGCATGAGGCGAAATGGCAGCTCTGTGCCCACTTCACTTTAGGGAAAAGAGAGAATGCATCAGATGCACAGCTCCACACACACGCCTGGTTCAGCCTCCTTCCCCCTTAGGCCAGCCTGAGCCCTGAGCTCCAGCTTCACCTATTCTTTCACATTTTTCTCATCATAATTTTCCCCTCAAAAAAAGTTAAGCTCCAATTTCTCCACAAATATCCCAGGCATATTCACTTTCACAGACTGAGTTTATTGTGTGCTGAATGTACTTGCATGTATATAAAATCAAAAGATAATTTTGTAATTGCTTCATTTTCACCGCTGAACCACAAACTCATTGCTCTAACAGCTTAAGAGATAGTTACTTTTTTTAGGAGGTGGGAATGGGAATAAGAAAGAGAATAAAAAGGTGAACTAACAATTAGGACTGCATGGTCTGAAATGGAAGATGACATTTACCTGGAAGTGAGGTCTCCCAGCATGCTGCAAAAGAAAACAAGGAGAAAAACAAAGCATATTTAATGCCTTTCTATTCTGGTGCTCCATCAAATGCTGTTTTATTGGTGGACTACTGAAATCACTTTGCTCATATGCTTTTCTCTACTTGCCACAAATTCAACTGAACTTGTTTTTAAGAAAGGTAGTCTTACTTTTTCATGTCATTCCCATGGAGAAAGAGTCTAAGTTTTTGAACTCTTGACTAAGTGTTGGGCATGGCCCCTTTCCCAAGAGCCAAAAGGCAAGTGTATGACCACAGAAGGCAGCAGACGTTTTATCATGCTTCAGGCAAATCTTTGATGCATTTCTATACTAGAACGAAGGACAGATGAATGAAATACAAATGTAAACAGTGACTAGCATCAACTGAGTCACTATCCTTGTCCTTTTTTGCACTGTATCCTGGAACTAGCTCATGCTGATAACATCAGCTTTACCCAGAAAGCTGGGTGAGTACAGAACCTGAGCTACAGTATTTATGACTCTCAGGCAGCCGTTTTCACCTTCTGCTCTGGGAGAACAGCAATGCCAACGCAAAGGTTCACACAAAGTTTCACCTCACTTCTCACAAAATAGGTAATGGCTTTGAAACAAAAAATTGCAATGCAAACCAGAGGTTCCTACTTCAACCATAAAGTTATATGGTATCTAAGGAGAGTAATACAAACCCTTTGGCTCAGGACAAGTTCTATGGATATGCCAAGATTGTTTTCCAGGCAATGTATGCTTTACGGGAAGCCTCATGTCCTATAACCTGTGCCCCTTCTCTTGGGGTGCACTGTTCCGCTCTCTCCCCAGCCGTCAATGACAAACACACTCCCCTCCTTAACTCCAGGCAGATGTTGCAAAAAGTGTGTTACACTTACCCTGGAACAGTGAGCTTCACTTTGACCTTGTAGGAAACCAGAATCCCCATCACTGTCTTGTCTATTCCATCCTTAATGCTGCCAGAGAAAACAGGGAGCAGTGTGAGGTGGCACAGCAACACAGCAACAACACACGCCTGGAGCAAGAACTAGGGAAACATCCTGAAAGTGGGAGGGCAGGCAAGCCTGCACCTCTCCAGATCTGTGATCACTGTTCACCCTGAATGAACGTGATGGGGTAAAGCAATGGTGCTACAGGTACTCATCCTTTATAAAGTCCTGAGGGCAGTGTCTCCTCCACCCTCCCCTCTTCTCTATAACTCTCCCTCTACCTGGAACCATTTAAAACTCCACTCACATAGTGCTAGAAGCCAAGTTAGTGTCCTCATCCTTCAGTTTTCCATCCAGAGCTATTTCCCGTGTCTCCCGGTTATTTGCAAGTAAGGGCAGAAGTGTCAGGGTCTTGGTCAGGCTGCTGTTGGGCTGCACTTTTTCCCTGAAAATAAGAAGGGAGGTGATACACTATGATTTGTTACACACCCAGTTAGGAGAATTTCAAAAACAGATTACAGAGCTGCCCAAAAGGAGAGGAATTTATCTGTCCAAATTCAGTTGTCAACAATGCAGATGTCCACCTCTAATCCAGTCAGCAAAACTCCCTTTATAATCAGCCGAGAAAAACAAGCACTTACAGAAAATGCTTAATTTCACATTAAGGCAGAAAAGTAGGTCAAAATTATAGCATAATAGAATAGTTTAGGTTGTGAAAGCCCTTTAAGATTATCAAATCCAACCATTAACCCAGCATTGCCAAGGCCACGAGTGAACCATGTCCCCAAGTGCCACATCTGTTTCTCCTCATACCCAACATACACCTCCCTGGGTGCAACTTGAGGCCACTTCCTCTGTGCTGCAGACCTCTGAATGTGGACAAAATGAATCCTAGTTAAGGATACTAATACTGAGTGGAAAACATGTCCCTAAGCTACAGAGCAAAACACCAGGCAAAAATAAAGTACCTGGGTGTGCCCAACCCTCCTCACGGTGTGAGGTTCAGAGCTGCACTGCCAACGCAGTGAAAAAAAGCAAGTGGTTCTCCATAACATCTATAGGCTCAAGGTTTCTGTGGGCTTTCTCAGGCCAGAAGAAACCAAATGAAATGCTCAAGCAAGAGTGTGCATAACTTCCACTCAAACAGCAGCACCTTTCAGAAAAGCGTTGCATCTGTATTTAAAGATTTCCAGCAATGGGGAACCTTCTGCCACCCCCGCTATGCTTGTCTAGCAGGTAATTACTCTTCAAACCTCTTCTGCAACATCCCCGATCCCTGAAAAAACATGAGGATCTCTGCTGCTCTGTGAAAAGGGGACCAGCTGCACCCAGAGAGTATGAGTGGTGTGGCACATACGAGGTAAGAGGAGAGAGCACTGTAACAGCAGCAGACTACCTGACTGTAATTATGAGAACCTCCCATTACTGATGACGAGGGTAATTAAAAGGGTGTGAAGAAGCAGGAACATTCACTCACCGTGCTTCCTCAGCAGCCACCACTTTGGTATAGAAGTCACTCGAGTACAGCATCACATTGGCCACCTGCTCCACTGAGGGAGAAAGAAGATAGTGGACACTCAGGTGTGTGCAGGCACCACCAACACACATTACCCCCACCCCGAGTCCCAGGAATGGGAAACATGGTGAAGACAGCAGAAAACCCCATCTATTTAGAACCTGAAGGGACCACCAGGTCAGATAGCCTGACCTGGACAGAGACCAACAGCACACCAATTGCCAAAGCCTGTCTTCCCTGAAAGGAACCTGGCCTTGATTTGGAGACAGCAGAAAGTCAATAACCCACATTTGCTCTTGGGATCCTCTCTTTCCATTATAAAGATGTCCCTCTTCCTTCTGTTTGGGTCTGCTTTTATCTCTGGTCCTGATATCTCTCGTCTGCCTACAGCCCATGCATGTGCTTTCAGGAGACAGCATTAGCACAGACTGTGGTCAAGAGCCTGTGGTAACAAAGGCCTTATATTCTCCAATCCTACGCAAAAAACCCAAGATAATTCTGACTGAAACACTGAAGAGGAGAGAATCTGAGACCAACAAGGTCTTTTTAAGCCTACCAGAGGCATATCAGCCTAAAAATATTTGGGAATCACAGTGCATCCCAGACTGTCACTGAAAAAGCTTTTTCTACCATAGTTCTGTAGGAACCTCAGCCATTTTGTTCCCTCTCTGCCTTCTTTTCACTTTCCCATCCTTTGTCTTTCAGACTGTCTTCCCTAGCTCCGCAGCTTGTGGGATGAAAGCATGTAGTGTCACAGATAAAACACTGGCACAGCACTGAGGCTCAGCCCCTGCCCTCAGCTGCTTCTCACATTGCCAGAGGCTTCTGGAACGCCAGGCAAAGCTGTTGTGATCTAGGCACATTCACAGTTAGCAGGAGCATCACACTGACCAGGAGCCCTTCCCACTGACCTCCCCAAAAGGGTGGATATTCCCCCACCTTTCCCACACCTGCATTGCCTACTGCAGGTGCCAGACCCTTTTTCTTTTTCTAAGGGGGACAATCTGGTACCTGAAATTAAGACATACAAGTAACCACAAGACTCAGGAAAAAAGCTACAGCACTTCACTTGATGAACAGCAAAGAAACAGCAACACACAGGGGGGAGGGACAAATTCCTGATATCCCCAACTGCCTTCTTAAACTACTATAAGCACTAAGTTCTGGCTCTCTTTCAGTCCTATTGCACTCAAAGAATCCCAAGTAACAGTAAAAGCATACCCTGGACTTTGATCTTCTTCACTGTTTTCTCCGTGCTGTTGTTGATGGTGACAGTGACTGGAATGGGCTCGCCATGGTAGTATATCTAGAAGGAATGTGATGCTCAGATATCCAGCCAGGAGACTTCTTCCAAGCCCTAAACCCCTCAGTTCCCACAGATTACACCTCACAGAAGCCAGACAGGGGAAAATGACCCTTCCCACGGATTCATGATCCTTCCTTCAATGACTTCAAATGAGTTTGGTAACAGGGTTTCAGCCACCCCTAGCAGTGGCCACTGACAGAAACTACATCAGAGCCCTTGAGCGCTGGGACAAGTCAGTCTCAGCACAGAAAGCAGCAAAATGCCCATTGACCTGCAGATACCACGATGTCCCGAGCCCCAGGGCAAACACCCCCTCACCTCTTTACTGAGGCAAGCTTTCAGGTGCAGGGGCTTGTTGGACATGAAGAACTGCCAGGTGGTCTCTGCACAGGGCTGGGGTCCTGGTGTGTCCGGAGCATACTGCACCTTACGGATCAGCAGGCGTGCAGAGTTCCTGGGGAGCAGCAGAGGACAACAAGGTGACACCTGGTGCTTGGCAGAGGCAGGAGTTCTGCATTCCCATGTGCTCAAACACTGACAAGGGGGACAAAGCTGAGCAAGCAACCGAGGTGCATTGCTGGACCACCCATCCCCTTTAAGGCAAAACTGAAGAGAGACACATCCTGTTACCTCCTATGAATTCTCTCTTCCACATTTTCTGTTGAGAAAGCTTTCACCTCAAAGTCCACACCACACGTCTGCCAGAGAGAGAGAGGTCAGCTGTGAAATCAGGATCAGAAGACAGGAACATCTGCAGATGTTTCAGTATCTTTCTGCACACCAGAAACTGGCAGACTCTTGCTCGCTGCAAATTCTTCTGGCCTCCCACCATTGTCATAGACATCCCTGACAACTGGTGTTGGCACATCCACCTGTTCCATGGTGCTTCTGATAAAAAAGATCACGTCCCTGCTCCTGAAAGGCTTCCTGTGAGAGCAGTGCTGGAAAGGTCACATCATAAGACTGACCAGTGTGCAAAGCTCTCTGGCCCACCCTGGGTTTCTGAACTGAGTTTCTGAGTTGGCTTTGTAATGCCAATACCAGCATCTAAGGAGTGGAAGTGATCAGGCCAAGCTAACCTTTGCTTTAACAGGTTTATAGCATCGTGGGACACCTGTGCGAGTCCCAGGTAGCTCTCTACAGACATTTTTGCTAGACTATCATTCCCTGGCATAAAACACAGCCTATCCTTTTTGCACTGATTCTATGACCCTCATCCCACCTCGCCTGGCTGATTGCCTAGTTCTGCTGTCCAGACAAGCATCCAGTAAAGTATAAAAGGAATATTTTCAACAGTATCAGAAACCTCGCAGAACATATAATTATTTAGTGACTTTTACTCCAGGGTTTTTGTTCTGTTTACACACAAATACAAGGCAGCTCTTCTCTGCATTTAAATCAGGGCAAGTCTTAACACATGTTATTTATAGCAATCTATGAGATTTTAGGCACTCAGTCTCCTTTTCTTTCATGCAGCCTCATAGCCACAAACATTTTATGTGCAGCCAACCCACAAACCATGCAGTAGTCTTAAGGAAGCTACAGCACTGCAGATTTTGTAGTCTTGCTGCTATTTGTCTGGATTCCCTTTCTTATTTTGAGGATTTCAACTCCAATTCTGCGACACACTTGCAGCCCTTAGTTCTTGACATTTGTGGCACAGCACAGTAAAATCAATATCACCTTCTCCTACTCTCAAGCTAGACAAACTCACATGATTTTTTTCCATCTGACTTTCCTTAACCATGATAAGCACAAGTGTCCCACTGGTCTCACCTTATCAACATCATGAGGTGCAGGCTGCAGACAAACTGAGCAAGGCAGGTAATCTGGAAACTGCGGGAGGAAGAAGAGGAAATGCCCCAAAGCAATAGTACACAGATGTTCTAGGCAACATACTGCTCCCAAAAGCAGTCCTGAAGACAAGTGGTCACTCGTTGTAATGCAGTAGCCTTTTGGAATTCTGGCTAGTACACTTGCCTTGTATGAACAAATCCCTCTCTTCCAAAAATACTTTAAAAGTCAAGAAAGAAAAAAAAGTAAGTCCACGCACAATGTGAATCTTCCTCGGGAACACTAAGGCAGACATGTGACTGACAGTACTGGAAGGATTTCCTGTTAGAATTTGGCAGTCAGCTGTCATTTGCTGACAGCATCTGGCAAAGAGCTTTTCATCTCCTTATTTGATCCACAAAGTTTTTAAAGGAAAACGATTTGGCACTGGGGCAGTGGTATAAAGTATTCCAGCCCCTCAGGAATGGGAAGACAAGGATATATGGGGTTGTTGCTAGCATAAAGCCATTGCAAATTCCCTCGCCTTTTTAAAGAAAACACTTGCCACAGTGCTGTGATCACTACACAGTCAGGATCTTCTTGCACTTTACCTCTCAGGATTGCAAGAAGAAAAAAGCCACTGGTAACACCAGCTGTCATTCAAAACTGGAACTTGCAGAACACCAATTCATTATTAATTCCCATCTTCAGTTCATCACCAGGCTTCAACAGCCTGGCAAGCACAGCCAAGAAGAGAATCAGAGGCTCTTCTGAGACACTTACTGTAAAGAAAAAGGGATAAGCATTTTTCCCCAGCTTCTTTAGCAGAGATTCCTGCAAGAGGGTGAGAGACCCTGGCTTGTCAGCAGGCGGGTACACCTGGACCCTGGAGAAGAACAGGTCCCGGCGGAAGGTGAGGCCGATCACATCGATGTCCTCCCGGCCGTAGCGGAACGCGCACGTGAGGGACACGAACACTGGGAAGGAGCACAGGACAGGTGGAACATGCAGCAGGGTAACAGTGAAGCCAGGCTGGGATGTTGCCATTTTGGTTTTCTCCTTTTTTCTTTTATATATTCTCTGTATCCTTTACACATCTATTTGTAGCTTTGTAGCTTCCTATTGTACCTTAGCTTCAGCATTTTCCTAGGCAGGAAGACAAAACAAATTCCAGGGCCCCTATCCTATCTTGGTTCTCCCTGGCTACCAAGGTTGAAAACACCTCTTCGAGGCACATTTTCATAAACAAGGTACAGCTAATGCCGAGGGGGGGCTCCAGAGAAGGGTTGAACCAGAAGGGGGAATTACTTCACTACTTGTGCTCCTAATTGGTGATTTTTTGTCAATTATGTTAATTTACCAAAGTTATAAAACTGTATTCACCCCGGTGGGGATGGGCTTTTGTGGACACTCTTCCATAACTGCCCCTGAGGCCTCCAAATAAAGATCCACCTTTATATTACCTCCTATACTAAAAACTACCTTGAGTTTCATTTTCCAGGTTGGGAAAAAGGCAACAGGATAGGGACATCTCTTGCCTCAGGGAGACATGGAAACTCATTTCAACACTTGCATAACATAGTGAGTATTCATGCCATGTGTGACAACAGACATTGCATTCCCCAACTGGGGAAGAGAGTTACATTTGTACCCTTACAAGAATAAAAAGGTTCTACCTCAGCATATCACTCAGAAAGACAAACTATTTCTGAGACATACAGTGCATAAAACCTCAAACCTTTTTTTCCCTTGATAATAGCAGGATCCACCAATACAACACCATCTGAAAGAAAGGAAAAAAATCAAGATTAACAGAGGATAAGCAGGGTTGAGAGCAGGTACAGCAGCACAGAACCTTGTGGACTTACCTACAGGTTCCACGTTCCCTATGTTGTCAATGAAGTCCCGCTTTCCCAGGTAGATGGTCAGCTGTGGGGAGAGGATGACCACAGCTGAACTATAAAATGTTTGTGGTTGTTGAGGGAAGGGGGCCACACACACATCAGAGAGTTATAAATCTTGCAGAGATCAGAACAATTACATTTTAAATGGAATAGGTTTTTTTTTCCCAGCAAGCATGCAACCCCCACCAGACTCAACAGGATTATTCACATGCTTCAGGGCATCAGAACTGAACTGATCTAGACCAACTCCCAAAGGTACAACACAAATACTTGTGCATGGGACAAAGAAGTGTAGATTTAAAGATTTTTGGTGCCATCAGGTTGGAAAGACAATGAATCAGCTTTGTTTTAAACATTTAACAGCAGAAGTACAACTCAGGAGGAGAGTGAGGTGAGCTGCTTTCCTCTTGTATTATAACACATGAAAAGTTTGCCCTAAAAACTGTTTACATCATCTCCTCAAACTTAGTGCTAAATATGGCTCACGCTCCTTCTTTAGAAAAAAATAAAGGGGACAGGAAATAGCTTTCTAATAAGTCTCCAGTCTGACTACAGATAAACCTCAAACCTGAATAAGCCCATTATTACTGTACTCACAGCTTTGTCACGGGTGCTTTTTCTGAAGATAACTTGTTTTTGAGGACAATCAGCATTCTTCCCACCCATCCTGGTCTTTTGAGACTCAGGGCAGCTCATGGTTAAAGATGGGGATGTGACTGTGGGCGAATGAAGCTTTTCTCTCCCAAAATGTCCTGCCCCAGATGCCTGGGAAAAATAGGTGGATGAGATAAAAGCAGTGGGTAAAGCACTGTACTGTGCTGCTTCAGAACTCACACATCCAAATGGTGGCTCTGTCTAAATGCTACAAAGGTGGTTTGTGTTGACAAGGAATCAGACCAACCCCCAAATGAGAACTCATCTGTCCTGCATTTTCCTCAACCAGAACCCACTGCAACCCAATACAGGCAGAGGAGCACTGAGCTCAAACCAGAATGGACCTTAAGGGTAGAACAGTCCAGCCACCTGCCCAGAAAAGCAACAATTATACTTAGAGATAAGGAACAGCTTGTACCTGAGGGATAGAAAACAGATGGAATAGAAATTCTTCAGGAGGAAAAAAATGAGGGAGAGACAAGGGGGTAAAAAAAAAAGAACAGGGGAAAAAGAAGAGAAGGGATGGAAAAAAGAAGAGAAAGGAAGAAGAGAAAGGGAAGACCCACAAGGGCACAAGAGATATCCAGAGAGAGAAGCCAAAAAAACCTTAAGTGGTACAAAGCAGAGATTAGCTTTTCATTTTGTTGTAAGTCATAAAATACCATCCAGTTAAAGATCAGACAGCAAATTTAAAACAAGGTGAAGCATTTCCCCAGTTAACAGAAGATTCAAGGGAGCTCTTGAAATCACAATATGAATTGAATAACAGGATTAGGCACATTCACAGGGAAAAGGCTTTTGGCAGCTGCTGGACTGTGTTCCAGGAGCAACCTTAACCCTGTAAGATTCCAAAGCAGAGGAGCAGCATCAGGAAAGGACGATGCCACACGTGCCCTGTCCTTACACTCCTCACCATCAGAGCTGTGTGAATGAGAGCACTGTGTCAGACAGACCCCAGCTCTGATGGATTTCTCTGCTTGCTTTCCCGTTTTAAAACTGGTTCAAGAGTAAAACACTTTCTAGGGCCTATTTGCAGACAACAAACCATAGAAAAAGGAAATACTTGGCTTCTTGGAAAGCTGAAAAAAATGTAAGGCAGACATTAGAAACAGACCATGCACATGTAAGCATTTCTATTTTTTTGAAGTAGGTTTTCCAAGCCCAGACCACTATTTGCTAGACACACTACTCATGCTGTAGACTCAAAGAAACACACCAGCAAATAACATTAAATACCTTGCTATGTTCCAAATGGCACAGGAGCTTCCACGGACAGCGATGGGAACTTCTAAACTATTGAAGAAAGATGAATTCCAAGGCAGCTGTGTCCTATGCTTCTTTGCACCTACCAGAGGAAATCACTGCCCTCTTCACAAACAAGGAAGACAATTTGTAGGGGATTTGAAAGCTTGTCTCTGGTTGTGTCCACCCAGGATTTCAAGAATTAATCCCTCTCCAAGAGCAAATATTGTACCTGGGCTAAGATTCATCTGCGAAGTGGTTAAGTCAGCACCGTAAGGAATTACCTAAGGACACTCAGGTAGTCAGCAAAGAGGTCTACAATGCCCTACTCACATGTTTTGCAAAGACTACAGGCTTATGTAGCACAGGACAGCTACTGAAAGCAGCTTCATTTATTCCAAAGCTCTATCTCCTCCTTCCTAGGGCTGCAAGACATCCAGCCTGGCAAGAAACTGAACAGACAAGAGCCACTTATGAAAAAAGGAGTTTATAAAACACTAAAATGCCATTTTGATGGACTGTCAAGCACTGAGAACAATGCATTATTCTCATCATCACTAAGCAATTCATCTCTTACTGCTTCACCAGCATCCAACTGACATGCTGATGCAAAACGTTACACTGCTGCCTTGTACAATCCCCTCCTCAGTTTTCTTATAAAAGCACAACATCCAGGATTTAAGAAACACAGACATCTCAATTAGCTTTAGCTTTTGTTCATTAATCTTCCAAGAGCAGCTTCCCCCCACCAATGAATTTGGCCCTGGTATTTTGCACAGAATGTGTAACTTTTGGCATGTGAGCTGCAGGAACAGCTGTAGCTTTCCTCTGGCTGCATCTGTTCATTTGATTACAAGGATCACATGATATCCTGTCCACTTGCCAGCCTAACAGCTCTCTCCAGCTCAAGCAACCTTGCAGTCACAGATCTAGCTTGCTTTTCACAGTCACTGACATTTGCCTGAGTATAGTGGCCTGGGTTACACAAATTATGTTTTAAAAAATGAACGACAGAACCAGTGCTCCTCAGCTCTTTCAGGGTTCCAGCAACATTTTAATAACTGGGGGTGGATTATTTGGAGAGCTTAATCACTACTCTGTCTAATCAACTCTGGCAAACACAAACCACCCAGACTGGAACCACAGAAATTCACATGTGCCTGTGCTGCAGAAGGAAAGTCGGGTCCTGGTTGTAGGAAGTAGGGAAGAAACACCAGACATCTACTCAGTCCGACTTTGCAGAAGCAAAAGGGAGGAAGCTGGTTTTGTGCAAGTCTGTGCTGCAGCCCCTGCAGGGTTATCAGTGCTCCAGGAGAGGACGAGCATTCCTGTTGGTACATGTACCACTGCAAACATCTTCAGGGCATCTTGGAAACAGCTTCTCTGTAACACGTGTTCCTAGTGCACCCTTAATCCAGAGAAAGATGCCCAACCCAGCCCCAAATCCACTTGAAGGACAGCTCCACCTCTGGCAGCAAAACTGCTACAGCCACCTCTGCACTGCAGCTACCTTCATTTGCTCTTCTTCCCTCTGCAGGGAAGCAGAAAAGGAGGCAATAGAAGGAATCAAAATATAGGAAAAAAAGAAAAGCAAAAATTGCTCACTAGACTTTCTTGCATACCTTGGTGCTAAGGAACTTAAATCTAAAATGCTTAAGGACTTAGCTAGCTGGCCATTATCCTTCAGCATTACTAACCTGCTTTGTAACAGCATCAATGGGCAAACACAGCCCTTTGTGTAAGATCTGTGTCCATGCCACAGAAAAACACAAGTGTAGCAGCCTAAACTACAAGCATCCTAAACCCATTCTGATCCTCCTCAGCAGAGTCTGCAGTTTTTATTATGCTAATCTCCCAACAATCTTTCATCATGCTGACTTGCCACTTCATGGCCTGCTTTCCTGCAGTAACCAAGGTCACCTGGACTCGTGGCAGGTGCCTTTTCAAGGACCATCTGCCACTGCAACAGGCAGAAGAAAAAACATCTTGCCTTTAGAAACTGTTCAGAATGCCAACTTTTCATTTTTGCTACAGTTCTCACTTCCATGAGCTGGATAGAAGCTTGTTTTCTTATGAAAAAAGGAGGGTGGCCAGTGATGGCTCTTAGTTGTGAAATTTGTACATTGAAGAGCTGAAGACTTTGCTTCATTACTCTGAAGCTGGAACCAGAGCAACATCTTCAACAAGGGTTTTTGTGTTTTTAAAGAAACATGCAACTCCTATTCCTGACTTAAAAACCTGACGAGGCAGCATCTCACAGCAGAACAAAAAGCCACCTATTTTCAGCAGTGTTTGAAATACAGATCCTGATTTGCTCAGTTCAGTAGTTTATCTAAAACATCCAAGAATACATCAACCTTTCAAGGACAGAGAGAGAGAGGCACTTGTTCAATGTGGCAAGACTTCCTTCAGTCTCCAGGCAGGACTCCTGAGACAGGACAAGCCCAGGCTGCACCTGCAGGACATCCAGCCCCAAGCTAAGAGCATCATCCTCTTTCCCCCACTACACCAAATCCCACAATGGGGGTGAACACAAATCCACAATTCACCAGGAAAAGGACATTTCAGGTTCCCCTCCGCGCTCATTCCAAACAAGATCTCGCACACAGATGCACAAATAAATGAAGCAGAGCAGTGTGGGGTTTTAAAAGCAGAACACAGGTTTATTTACAATCAAGTTCTTAAGGGCAGCTGAATAAATAAAAACTTTGCCCCATATACTCTAATTCCCCTCTGCTGAAGTGTCTGAATTGAAGGTTGGGTTCGAGGGAGCCTGTAAGAGCAGCTCCCCCAACCCAGCCCCTCCAAAGAAAACACTTCCATAGTAAAACACTATCAGGAAAGAAGAAAATAAAGTGCAAATAAAAAGGCAATAAACCGCTGGTGGCTTGTCTTGAGGCCCAGACGATGTGGAAAGGTTTGGCTGGATAAACATATGCCAGGCAGCTCACACTCAGTCACATCATGGTTTGGGGTGCCAGAACAGGGACAGAGCCAAGACACCGCTCCGTGCCACCGAGGGCTCCAGCGCCAATGGGAATATTGCACGTGTGCTCTAGAATGGGGCAGGTGGCCTGGAACTGCCAGCACCAAAACAATGGATTTGGGATGTGACACCACTGCTCCCCTGTGTTCTACTGACAGCCGCCAGGACAGGACGGATGAACAGAAAAAGGGACCAAACATCTGTATTCCAGGATTGGAGTCACAGGATCACTACATTCCTCATCACTGCAGCACAACTTCTACAACAACCTCAACAAGCTGAGCTCTCTCCTCATGCCCACTAACCAAACTGCCTGTGGTATAAAAAGATTAAAAACCTCCTATTTTGTGATGCCCAAGCTGTTGAAGGGCATTTCAACACAAGGGTGCAGAAGTCCTGAAGCACAGACTGCTGCCACAAGAACTGATACACAGAGTTCACGTGACAGTGCTGGGAGCTTGTGCTGGGATCAGAACAGATCCAAACTGAGCTGATGGCTCAAAGGCAGAGCTGCCAGAGCCAGGGGAGACTCTCTTTAAAAGCTGTTCTAACACTTCAAACTGCATAGGACATGTTTCAGGATCTTCTCACCCCATGTCTGAACCAGGCCACCAGAACAGAACACAGGAGACAGGACATGCTTTAAGTCAGCATACACAATGACTTCTTTCCAAAGTTTCCACCTCAGAAGTGCTGTAGATACATTTGTGTGACAGGTTATTTGGCACAGCTGTCTGGTGAGGAATCCTGCTGGTATCTTCAGCTCCACATGATGCATAGATACCGCATGTAAAGGCATGACTAAGTAGCATTCTGCATCCAGAACAGCCAATCCCGTGCTGAGCCTGAGTGCCACAGTGCAGTTACGGCCGTGAGAAGTCTCGGACTCAGGCTCCTTTCTCCATTGCTTGAGAACTTCCCTCTGGAAAGCAAAGCCCATGTGCTTGTCCATATCCCGCCTCCGGATGGGTCTGGGCTCAGGAATCCTTGCTGAGCAGCCACGGAGCAGCATCACCACCACACACAGCCTTTCACCCTCGGGCAGTCAGAACTCAGACCACAGCACAGCCTTGTTGCCTTTGTCCACACTGACCACGTGGGCACCCGCTGGTGACCACGCCACTGCATTGATAGAAGAACTGGAAGGGAAGGCAGCAGTAAGTTTACAACAAAGCTGAATTCCACAATGGCACTTAGCACTGGAATGAAATACTACAATATTCTCACTACCAATAAAAAACCCCCCCACTTTCTCATATCTCAAGAGACTTGGGCTTTTAATAAGTCTGAGGGAGGTATAATTTCTTCAAAATGTATTGAATGCACTTTATTAGAATCATATCTCAGTTTAACAAGGTAACAACAAATCTAGTCTAATTCAATCTAGAGAATACTGCCATGAATTCACAAAGACTTTGCATATTAACAACTCTCACATGCCAATAAAAATTGCAAAGCTGTACAACTCCAACTTTTTCACAGCTCAGCAAGATTCACAACCCAGATCCCCACCCGAGGCTGCACGTCCCTCTTCCCCTCACCTGTGATGCTTTGCAAGCGTCCTCTCCAATTTCCCAGTAAGCACATTCCAGATGTAGAGGGCCCCATCAGCTGAGCCAGCAGCCACATAGTTACCGTCAGGGCTGTCAGATCAGATGAGGTGCAGAGGGCAAAGAACAATTTTCAAGTCAGCCATTTTCAGCACACATCATCATTCCACCCACAACTTCCTAAGCAACTTGGCATTAAATAGTCTTTTAGGAGTTATGTGTTATCACCTGCTAATACTAAAAGTGAAAGCACTTTGAAATCAGAGCATTTCCAAGACATTGGATCGATATCTACAGATACGCTCTGGCTTGACCAAGAGGTAACTCTGGGCAAATTACAAATTCTGCCCCAGTTTTTCTAGCTGTGCAGCCAAGCATCAGGAATCACTCAGTTTAGCTGGGGAAAGGTTTATCAGGTATTTTGTTTTTGTCTGACCTTACCTGAACACAACTCTCGTCCAGTCAGAGCCACATTTGAATCCCTGGGCACTGGAAAGTTAGAATCAGATAATTGTTAACTCATTTATAAGACATGATACTTACTAAAGACAATGTTAAGGATTTCTGCATGGTTCAGAATTGTGTAATAAGAGGATTATAGGACAATATCCCAATTCATGTTTCTCATACACCCTTCTCTCAAAGGCACCTGAAGAAATTCTTTCCTTTAGACCACAGACTTCTAAGCCAAGCTGCCTTCTTTAAACAGACACATGAAAAGATCCATTACAGCAGATCTCTACTGTTTCTAGACATTCTAGAGAACTTTGCCACCCATGCAGAAAAAAAAAGTGAGGAGACTGCTCTCTCCACAGAGGCTCTGGAAACCACTCTGGCACTGAGGTTAGCCCACAACACAAGGCTCTGAAATTCACAGTGTTCCTGTGAAGAACACACTCACCTGAATGTCTGCTTGACAGCACTGACCCGTAGATCAATGATCTTGAGTAGATCATCACGGGAACACGTCAGCAGCTCTGTTCGCTCCGGGTTCAGGTCCAGAGCTGTGATTCTCCCAAGCAGCTCCAGTTCTTTTACTATGCTTTCAGTCCTAAAGACAGAAAGAACAAAAAAAAAAAAGGGAACGAAAAAAGAAAGCAGTGAACCAGGGTCGAGATGCCAAACCAGTGCATCAAAACTTTGACTTGTCCCAATGTGGAAGAGGAGAAAAAGGATTACTGGTTTATTCTTATGTTTTGTTTCTTTCCCAAGCTAGATTCCACCTTGTGGATAGCATTTCCAGCTAACAGTTAGACACTGCTTTCCTCACAACCCCACCCTACAACAGCAAGTACTGACCAACAAAAAGTATTTACCAGCAAGCAGGCTGCCTTTTCAGAAAAGAAATGGCACCCCCCCCAAAAAAAATCCCAAATCCATAATACCAAACAGCATAAAAGTAGTAACAAAAGTCTCTTTAACAGCCTTTTGCCACTTTTACAACAGTCTCCCCAGCTGCCAAGCTCAAGAAGAGGAGCTCCCTACTTCAGATGAACCTGACAGCAAACCCACTCCTGCACCATAAGCTCTCCTACAATAGTTTTACCTGATGTCCCAGAAACGAATTTTCTTATCAAAATGTCCACTCATTACACACTGCTCAGTACACACGATGTCATTGCAGCTAGATCCTGCAAACACTGTTTTTATACCTAAAAAAGAGAAGCCAATGGTGATATATTTAAATTCACATCGTCCAAACTGATGAAAATAGAGACAGAAAACAATCCCTAAACCCCCCACCCCCATACAGTGGCCACATAGAGCAGTGCCCAAGGAGTGGCACAGGGCAAACTGTCTTAAAATAATCCTGATTAAGTCGTCAACCTCTCTGCCCTTCTCAATCTCCTTTGCTGGGACTTTAAATGTTCCCATGACAGCTGCTTCACTTCCACTTCATATTTAGCCAGCTATAATTTGCTGCTGTTAAGCAACATGAATCTGTCTCCTTCACCTATGTTTGCAATTCAGGTATCAAGGTAACTTTGAATCTCAAATGTTCTGTCAGCGCAAACAGGTTTAAGAGCCCGCAATAGGAGAAAAGCCAAGGAAATAAGGTGTTTCTCCCAAAGAAAAGCTTGGATCCTAGCAATTCCTTCATTTGAGATGTTGAAAATTTTGGTATATTTCCAAGAGACAATTCCATCCACCTCAGGGCTAAAAACCCAGCCTGCCTCCAAGTTTTTAGTGGAAGACTAAAATACCCATCCCCAGACTGGCAAACAAGGACCACTCCCCAAAACAGCTGCTCTCAGTGTAACAGCATTAACAGTGCTTCCTGCACACACAGGATTTCTTATTCCAGGTAACAGGCAGAAAATATTCAGTTACTTAAGGAATAACAGAAAATGGGATGACTGCTAGCTTTTTCTACTTTCATACTAGTAAAAAGATTCAATAATTGATCTGATGCCAGCCTGCCATGAGCACTCAGCAGAAGCACAGAACATGGATGAAAGACAGAAGTTAGGCTTCCTTACAAACTTTGCTGCGGAGGTCCCAGAGCTTGAGGGTCCGGTCGTGACTTCCCGAAACAATGCGTGCATTGTCCAGCAAGAACTTGGCTGACAGAACTTTACCACTGTGACCTGTCAGGGTGTGCTGGGGACAGGAGATTGGCATGGTGAAACTGAGGATTTCCACTTGCTCAAGTCGTAATCTGCATGTCTACTGCATTGTTTGGCAGAAAAAAAACCCCCATCTATTACAGTTAAACAGAGATCAGCATTGAGTAGGAGTGTTAATTACCACAGAGTCTAGCCTGCATCTGGGAAACACAAGTCACCTTTGGCTGCAGTTTCTCCAGTTACTCAGGAACTGCCAACTCCTTCCTCAACACTCTGTACACCTACATTTCATGGACAGATGGCAACTGCAACACAGCCTTGCAGGACAGACTGATGAGAAAGGGTTAAAGCATGCTGAAAACGGAAATCGTGCCTCCCTGCTTTCACATGGAGCTTCCCTCAAGGACACAACACGACTCAACTGTTACTGCATCTTAAAGCCTGAAAGCTGAGACAGACAGGGATTTCAGAAAAACTCCCTGCAGCAGCTTCTCTAAGTGCAGAGGGAGGCTCTGTGGGGCTGACAACATGAACCACATTCACTTAGAACTGCTCAACATTTACATACTAAATCACAAAATAGATAATGAATTACTAAAGTACGTATGAAAATCAAGACAGAAATCCTTGTATATAGTTAGATTTTTTAAAATACTCAACGGAGTATCAAATTACACAAAGCAATCTGGGCTTGGGGAAACACAAAATAAAAGCATGTGAGAATGGAAAGAAAAGGGAGCAAAGTTTGGGAAAAAAACCCAAACCTGACACACAACACAAATTCAAAGATCATCCCAAGAAGACCACCTTGCCTTAAGAAAGGAACACAAACTCCAGCAAGGAGGATCCATCCTTCACTCTGCATCTCTTTTCTGCCCTTGCTGCACAGACATCAGATACAAATATCTGCACTTAAGCAGGGAGTTTTGGCAAAGGGTACAACGATTTTAGCTTTACTGCCTCCTGTTCATGTGCAAGCCATGAAAAGTCCACACCACTCATACCCAAATCAGAGAGCACTATCTCAGCAAAGAATGAATGCACTCCAAAGAATTACAGGAAGGTTATGTGAAGCCAGGTGAATGTTTGCAGGTGTAACTAACTTTTTGCAGTGAGTAATCTACGTCTGCTCAACTTGTATTCACTGTAATTCACATCTAATAGTAGGTTTTGCAGCCAAGAAGAAGGTGCAAAGAACTGATACTCTTCACTTTCCTAACTGAGACCTGACATCATCTCCACACTGAGATCTACCCAGTGAATTACAGTGCATCTGTTGGTTATAACCAACATTGAAATGTCAGAAGATCTGAACATCAAAGTAGCGTCTTCCTGAAATAAAAAGTTGAGGAAAAGTGTACATAGGAAATGACGATTAAAAAAAGCTCTTGGAAAGCTGTGAAGAAACTTTTCTTTTGGTCAATTAAAAGATAATTTTCAAATCAGAGTCAAGTGTTAGAGAAGAATATGAGTACAAAGTATTTGGGAGGAACCTTTCAAGAGACATTGAGGATGATGTCCAGCACGTTGAGGCTTGGTGCCTTGGATAGACAGGGAAAGAATTTCAAGAATGCTGCTCCTGACTTAAAACAAAAGTCCCTCTTTGTCTTCTGCAAAGCCCCTTCCAGAAGTCTCTCCTTTGAGTGAGCCTGAAACATAGAGGTGGCTCTCCTCCATAAATCATAAGAACCATTTAAACTTCCCCAGAGGGGTACACAAAAGTGCACTTTATGTGGCAAGGTTTTTCTAGCTGCTGGGTTGTATTGGGAAAATACACAGTAACTGGAGCTTCCTGCAAGGCTGTGTGGAGATCAACACTGTATCAGGTCTTGCCATGAAGACTTTCAAGAGATAAAGAACCTCTCAACAAAAAGAACTATTAAAAGTGTCTGTAAATGCCCAACTTCCAAAATTGTCAAGTCCCCCTTAGACAAAACTGGGAATACAAGACAGAAACAACCTGAGCACTGCTTTGCCTCACAAGACTCACCCGTAATCGATTGTCATCAACTGTCCAGATTCTGCTGGCAAAGTCATTTGAAGCTGCTAAGAGGTAAGAACCCTGTGAACACAAGATTCCTTTAAAACTCCTTCTGCTAATCAATATGCAAACCAAACTCATATAGCTCAAATAAATCATTAAAACCATATTAGTGCTATTTTGCCAAAGGAAAAAAATAAAACCAAAACCACAGTAGCAAATACCAGTATGGAAAGCCAATATAACCCTTCCCAAAGTGCTATGGCACCTGCTTCTCACCAAAATGGGAGGGTTTGTAGAATTATGGCTATAGATACAACAATATATTTATTATAACAAGAATAATATATACCAATATACAATTATAAAAATAACCAGACCAAAAAAAGAACTTTCTCCTTTCCCTTCTGCTGCAGTGAGGAAACACATTCTAGTTTACTCTCATCTGTTGTGGAGCTGTTTTCCTCTTTTTTGGTTGTTTTTTTTTTCAGAGGGAAAAAGCCCTGCATCATCTACCCCCACTGCTTAGACAGGTCTCAGAGTGCAATTAGCCTGATTCTTGCCATTTCATTACAATTCTAACATTTTAAACTAAGATTTCAAAATTGCCTGAGGAGAGAGAAATCTTCTTGTTCATGGCTTTAGGCCTTGAGGCTCCCACAAGTCACCCATGATGGAGAACGGCCACCACAAAATTTATGCTGGCACTCCTGTCCATCTCAAAAGACTTTTCTGAATCCTTGTAATCCTTCAGCATCTCACCCAGGCAATTTTCACTGCAAATGTGTTCAAGCACCTTGCCAAAACTCAGGACTAGTTTCTCCTGCAGACTAACAGCACATCTCTAATGAGCTGGTCAGTGTCGCTAGGAAGGATCCTCTTGGGTGTGTATCACAATTTAGCACACAGAATCACCAAATGGCAGAAATTATATCAGCTTTGTGTTATGGAAGAGGTCTCAGCAGAAAAGTCAGATCACATGTCCAGTTAGACCAATCCAAGACCCTAAACTCCTTCACACAGGACTGTTGGATGCTGGTCCCAGTCATGTCCCCGCTGCTCCAGGTGAACACGACCTGAGCACATCTCACACTGTCAGCAAACACTCTCCAGCCACACCATTGCTGTGCTGTGGCTGGAGAGAAACTGCTGGGAGAAGAGGGCATGGAACTGCAGGTCTTGGGATAATCAGACCTTTTACTATTCATCACAGACCTCAGCAAAGCACTTATGGAAATGAAAGTTCACAGAAATAAAGCCTCAGTGTATTTGCTTCTTCTGCGCAGTTATGCCAGCTTCAGTGGAAAGCTGAAGACTAATTTCTTACTTTAAAGAAAAACCAATGTCTGAGATGCATATCAACATCTGAATTGTAAAGCAAGGATTAGAATGAGAGGCTGCATTTTACTAAATAAAGATCTTTTGTACAGTTATAATTACTCTCATGTTTTAACTAATTTCTTAGGTAACTTTTCAATTAGAATGGAAACCATAGTAGAGAACAACATAATTCCACTAATTTATTCCCAATTACAAACAGTGGATATTGCACAGATACTCACAGCACTATCAAATTCTATGCTCGTAATCCCAGCATTACTGCCAGAGAGGGCACCTTTGGGCTCACACCTATCTGCACAGAGAGAGATGAACAAAAACTTGAGCAATGGATTAGAACAGAAGCTGACACCAAGTGACCCATAGTATGAGTTTATTTAGCAACCCACCATACCCCAAAGCAAAAAGGTTTACCTCCCAAGACTTCCCAAAGCTTAACCCTCCGGTCCATGCCTCCTGTTGCTAGTAACCGGGAGCCAGGGCTGAACTGCACTGCATTCACCTCCCCATCATGTGCATCCTGAGGAGGGGGAGGAACAGAACAGCCACCCAAAAGGGAATTAGCACACGCCCATAACCCACAGAGCAGAAAGCTACAGAACTTAAAGGTTACACGGAATCACAGCTGTGCATCTTTCAGCAGTACGTAGGAAATAAAGCCACAGACAAACTCTGCACAGACAGCAGAAAGGCTGATCCTTATCTGAAGAAAAAACAAAGGCACATCAAGAAAAACAGCAGCAAGGACTCATCAGCAATAACAAACTACCAAAAGCCTTACAATGCTTCCTAAGCTTAGGCTCTTAAATCACACCAGAAAAAAAAAATAAGGAAAGGACAAGACAAAAAGACAGTAACAGGTGATGCACTGTAGAAGGAAAGTAACTTTTCATTCCTCCATCTAGAGACAGCCATGGAATGTGATCCAATCTGTTCATGCAACCACAGAACACTCAAGTCAGGCTTGAGTGGGGCAGCTCTGCCAGGAAACAGCACAGCAGAGGCACTGCACTCACTGGGTGTGCTTGTGATTCAGCAGTACAGCTGTGACAGCACCTGCTTGCAGAGGACTTGGGTTTAAGCTGCACTGACCCCCCAGCATCCCTGCTTCTCACAGCTTCATGTTCTGAATTCTTAACCTTTTAAAACCTATAAGAATTTTAAGATTCATTCCTTTTTTATTCCTCTGTTAATTTCACAACTTCATACTACTTACCCACACAGTATTACCGCCACAATCTTAATTCTTTTCTAAGCATTTTCAGTAACTGCTCTTTCAAAACCAACTTTTCTGGAAACTTGTATTTTTACAGAACTTGTTGCTTGAATGTGGTCTGCCAGCTCATATTTAAGGCTCATCACACTTCAAATCTGATCTTTCTGCAAATACAGGAGCCATTCACAACAAAACTGGTGAAAGGCCTTGCTTAGAAGCTATGCCTGGGAATGATTCCTGAAGTGAGTACCTTTTCCACCTCCTCCTTGCCTCTCCAAATGTGAGCCCAGTCTGCTCCCTGCATCTGCCAAACCTCTGCTACAGAGCCCTTGCATTAATTCCTGGAATGCTCTGCCTGACCCTGATATGTCTTGACCCTCTGCGTGGGCTCAAAACACTGGAGCTAAAGCCTAACACCTCCTCCCCTGATGCCCCCTACTCAAGCCAGCTCCAGCTGCCTCTTCAGTCATGACCCTATTCTCACTTGAGGTGTCATTGCTACTCCCTGCATCCACGACTTCCACTACAGAATATGGTAACAGGGCAGCCAAGAAAACACAAGCCTTCCTGCTGCAGTGAGCCACACTGATACTCTGGATGAAAAAAAAATAAGTCATTTCATATCCATGAAAAATCCACATCCAGCTCTGGAGCGTCCAAGAGAGCTCCAAACAAGCAGCTGCATTACAAGACAACTTCCTTTCAGTCACAAAACAATGGCCTGCACAGAAACTTAAGTTTGGCTTTGTGAGGCCAAAGAACACATAAAGGAGGTCTCAGCTTGAAAACCTTTGATCATGCACAGCAAATGAGGACACCCCACCACCACGAGCTCCTCTTCACCAGGTTTGTTGGATTACATTTGGTGCCACAACTCCCTTCACTGTGGAGAACTGGAACTGAATTAATCCCAAATTGTCAGCAATCTCTTCCTCAATCACAGCTCTACTACGGCATGATAGAATGGAGACTGCTGGGAGCCAAGAGGGTAATGGGGTGGAATTTCCCTGTGCCCTCAGAAAACTTCTTTGTCATCATCGACCTCAGCAAGACAGACATCAAGCACACTGGCTCTGAGAAACATCTGAGCTAAGAATTATATGGAATGAATGCTTCTACCAAACCAAGAATTCCTTCCTGTTTGGCAGTGGTAATAGAAAGAGTTTCAGGGTATCAGTTCCCACATAGAGGATTCTCTTCCTCCAAAATCAGAACAAAGAATGGCCGAGTAGAGAATTCCTTCTGTACTCACAAAGACACATATGGCAGTAGTGGGCACTCTCACTTCTTTACTGGCACCTGGATGTGGCTCTACATTATCCTGGGGAGCAGGCAATGAGGACAGAGAACGCCTCCTGAGATGAAACAAAGCAGAAACATTTTAACATGAGAAATGGACACTGTTTCTCTTGACTTCATCCTGATTTGTACCTGTCACTTCACTACTCTGTACAGCAAGTAAAAAATGGGGGAAGGTGCTTTTAATTTCCTTTTTTTATCCCATCTTTCAAAAATTACATTTGTCATGTAACACTACATTCACTTGTGGCTTTAGGTATTTCACAGTTCACCACATAAGATACCTGAACTGATTACTGACTTCATTTTGGAGAAGTGTTTTAATTTTTTCAATGGGAAAAGAAACATGGGACTGACTGTAGCTCCATCGTTACGTCTAGGAAGACTCAACACCATTGCAGCACTACATGTCAGGCAGCAAAATGCTCTGTTCCAGAGCTTGAGCTGCTCCTTTTAAGCAAAGACATCCACCTACTGCAGAGCTTAGCTTAGAAGGACTGGCTCCACGCTGGATACTAAGCACAGAATCCAACAACTTATTTTAAATAACCCTACTAAAGGAGCAAAGTGCAGTGGAAAGTAAGAGCAAACCCCATGTATTCTCTCCACAAAGAGGGGCTCATTGCCTCTCTCACTGTAGATAGTTTCTAACCAGAGTTATCAACTGCAGAATCTACTCAACACAATGCAGCTGGGTTCCACATCACTTCAATGGAATACAATCACATGCTGGACTAAGAGCGGATAATGTTTTCACCTGGCAGTATCAGAAGACTGATGTCCCAAAAGGGGAGACTCAGACAGACTGGAGGGAAAGGTCAGAGGTCAGCACACGGCAAGATGGAAGAAACAGGAAGTTGAGGAGAACAAAAAAGAAAAAAAAAAAGAAAGGCAGAAGCTAGAAGGAAGGCTGAAAATATTTGTTCGCATTCCCTGCATCACCAAGATTTTGGTGTACATTGAAACCAATATACAAAACAAGGAGGTGAAAGTGTTCTAACCTACCCAAAGATATTACTGATAGAGTCCAGAAGGCCTCCAGCTGGCTGGGAGAGTCGCTTACTGAAGGAGGGGAGGACAGGTTTAAACCTTGTGAATAGCTTCTCCACATAAAGATCAATATAAACACATTTCATAGCAACACATCTCTGGAAAGACTCCCTCCCCTCAGACCCAGCCCAGAGACAGAGAACACCAAGGCAGGCATCAGTGCAAAAATCATCAGCAACTACAACTCGGAACACATTTTGTGGGTGAAGTTTCTTCAG
Source organism: Orthonyx spaldingii (assembly GCA_013397795.1). NCBI lineage: Eukaryota > Metazoa > Chordata > Aves > Passeriformes > Orthonychidae > Orthonyx > Orthonyx spaldingii. The sequence continues at coordinate 246,196 of VZTJ01004211.1, read as the reverse complement.
TGTCCCTCAGTCTCACCCTGTGAATTGCTGGGTTTAGGTATAACAGTCTGCCAAGTCTGAAGTTTCAACCAAATTAACACATGATCTCACGTAACTACCTCTTACTTTCCACTCACTGCTATTTTAGAGAAAGAACAAGAAGCATTTAATCTAGGTGAAGATTATTTTCAGCATTTCAGCTAAACCCAGCTATTTGCAAAGTCACATTGATATCTTGTAGAGTAATGGAGGCATAAAACAACATGCATTGTAATACTCATGTTATTAACTATTTTGTTTTTAAACATTTGTTTTAGAGATTAAACAAAGATTTTTTTGGGCACTAAGGGAATTTAGTCAAAACAGCAAAGGCAAACCAGCACACCTAAAGCATGGCAACAGAGAACACAGCACATGAGTTTCCTACTCCTCTGGTGGAAGCACTAATCTGTGCTCTGCCTAAAGGCAACTAAAAACCTCAGTAACATTCCCAGCATTGTTCCAGCTCTCCTGTGCCCCTTGTTCTTCCTCAGAGACATGCTACAAGAATCTCCTGTCACAAACCTGGACGTGCGGCTGACAGCTCGCACCGGAGAGGTTTCCTCGGCTGTGTCAGAGGTTTCATCCGCAAGCACTTCGATATCATCATCCCTGCTGAAGTGAGAGAAAACACCTCCTTTTCAATCAGCCACTGACAGCAGGAACTGACAGCATGGCACTGTGCCAGGGCCTGTCAGTGTCCATGCCCAGCGCACCCCGAGTTTATGGAGCTGTAGCAATGCACAGGTAGATTCAGACAACCCACACGGACACAGATGCCACTGCCAGAGATGGAACTCAGCACACAGTGACTGAAAACAGATACAGACAGCAACTGAACTTCAGGTTTTTTCTTTCCAGCTGCCAATTCCACTTCACTGTCAGCAGGGCTGGATTTCCACATCCCCCTGCTTCTGTTTTCAGACCTCTTTTCCAGATTCTCTTTACTACAGGCATCCTATTTCAGCCTGTAGCACTTAACTACACACAGCACTGTAACAACCCACCACACCTGAGCAAGGCTTCACTACAGAGTGAATGATATTTGCTGGGACAGTTCTAGAACAACAAAAACGTGAGTTCTGCAACACCAAGTATAGGTGATATCAGTGCCTTTTTTGCTGTTTCAAAACAAGGAAGTGTTAAAAAAAGCACAAGAGTTTGATTGAATTTTCCTGCTTCACCTACACCAAAGACACCCTGATATTTCCTACACTGTGGTACTTCAGGTGCTGCACCATTAAGTGTGAGAGCTGGTTTTGTTCACTCCATTAAAGTGTTGGTGGTCAACTGAACACAAGTGTGAGGTTCCAACATAGGTACCATAAATTAATCCAGACAAATTACTCAGCTAATGCTGAAGATTTTCCCCCATTAGTCACCATGGGCTCTGACAGCCTGGTATTTTTCCTTCAATGATGATTTTTCCTCCACTGGTGATTTTGCAGGACAAACTATTTTTAAGCACACTTTAACAACCTAATGCCATTTGACTGAGCAGAAGTTTAAATTCAGCATTTAAATAACCAATTTGTGCCATAGGTAACACTCAGCTGTAAAAGCATTTAAAAGGATGAAACTATTTGCAATCCCTCATTTCAGAATATAGCTGCACTTTCAATTCTAAGATTTTGGAGGAGCTTATACATGAAAAAGCTATGGAAAACATATTTGCTGATTGAATGTATCAGGCTGCCATTTCAGTAAAATACTATCAAGTTCTGCCAATATTTATTTTCAAATATCTAAAGTTTCTGCTATGTGTAGCAAATGAACTTTCCAAGTTAACAATGTATTTTTAAGTAACTGTAAACACCAGGGCACAGCCCCTGAAATGGAGCAGTTTTTCCATTCAGTAAGCAGCACAACATAATTTACACAACACATACCCTCTCAAATTATAAAATCATAAAGTAGAAATCAAAACCATCTCTGCAGCAGAGTTTGATTAGTTTACAGAAGCAATTATGCTACAGGGTGTCTCACAGTCCCTGTCCACATGCCCTTCCTCCCTCTTCCAGCCTTTTGCATAGCCCCCCTTCCAGAGGGATGGATGCACTTGCAGCACAGCACTCAACTATTTTCACCCAGGTTAATTCACTCAGTACCTGTTCCTACAGGAAATCCTTGAGCACATTTGTAGTCTAACATTTTAAAATCCAGGCATCTCCAGAGTAATTGTTTCATTACTTCATTGCTTCATGAAGAACTATCTTAAAGACCAAAGGCACATACCTTAGCATAAAAACATTTGTTATAACAACATCTATTGACCATATGAACCATTCCTGGGACTTACAGTTCAAGCATCTATTTTCAGTCCTAAAAGAGCTCCTTCTTCTGTAAGTTCAGGTAAGGAGAGTTACTGCACATTTCTGACTCTACACGAGAAGTTTAAACACTCTTCTACATCACCCGATTTAGGAGTAACAAAGACACCATTTATCATGCATCTGCATAAATCTGAGGCATGAACTGATGCAAGAGACTCTATAAATCAAGATTTCTTACGGTTCAACAGGCAGGGGCTCTTTGGCAGCTTCTGCCAGCTCCTTCTGCAGCCTGGCCTGGCGTCTCCTAAGAAAGAGAACCCAAGGTTATTAAGAAAGAGAAACAGCAACACTTCCTTAATCCCATTCCAAAGGCTACCCTGCACAGTTTTGATGGGTTTCATAAGATTTTTTAAAAAATTAAAAAAAAAAAATAAAAAAAATCAGTTCCCTGCCCTAATTTTATCCTGCTTTTCAAGATACTCCGAGCAGGAGAGGCAGTCTTCTTACTGTGAGTAGCAAAGGACAAGATCACTCAAGTGAGGCAATGAGGCAAAGTGAACCTATGGCCCTTTATGATCCATATGAATATGGATTAGCTTGGAGGACAAGAACTTGCCAAAATAATGATTATGCTAGTGAAGCTAATATAAAACTGCCAGCTACAGTGAGACTTGTAATATAGCTCAGTCTCCAGGTATCATTAGCTGGCAAGTAAGCTGAAACAATTCAGAAGAAAAATTATTTTGTAAGGAAAAAAAGCCCTACAAACTACTTTTGCAATAAGTTTTACATAGCTCAGTCTCATGGCAGATGCTCATTCTAGAGGAATGCACAAGACAGTGTAGTCAAGTCAAAAAAGGATTAAAACTAGGAGTGTAAGATGCAAGATGAACAAGAGAAGTCCAAATCTAATACTAGCAAACCCTCCCCAGTTTCTATTTGATTTATGATCTTCAGCCTGCAGTTAAATGTTGCTGAAGAAACAAAAGAACATGTTCTATTCATTTAAAAGACAGGAATGTTTTCATGAAGTATCAGTCTGTGTTGGCTGGAAAAAGGAGCAGAAAGTTCTCGACTTGGACTGTGTTGTGCAAGAATAGAGATCTCAGAGGTCAAAACTAAATCTGGTTTTATCCTATGCACTCATAACTGAAAAATATATCAGTTTTATCAAACAGAGGTCATGGATCTCACCTGGAATCCTTTTCATTTTCTGCATTCAAACGATTGGCTTCTTGTGCTTTCTCTGCCATCCAACGTGAGACCAGCTCCTGGTTGTCTTCAGTAGTTTTCCTTAGTTTCTCCTCCAGGGCATTGAAGGTGATCTGGAGAGCATCATATTCATCTTTCAGTGTCTGGTTAGCTCGCTCAAGATCTTGCAGTTTGCTACGCAATTCCTGGCACTCTGTTTCCAGTTCAGAAATCTTTTGCAAATACTCTGCAATCCTGAAATGGCAACAAAACAAACAAAACAATGAGGACCTCCTTAGGGACCTGTGCCATCTTCCTTGCACTGTTTGCACAATGCCTCACGAAGGCATTTTTAGCCGTGGGCTAAGACTCCTAGAGAATATCATAACTCTAATAAGAACTCATCAGAAGTCTGGTCACAGACAAAACAGTTCCTACTCACTTGGCTTCGTTCATTTGCATCTCTTTGTCTTTCTGCTGCATTTGGTTGTTCAGATCAATTACAGACTGAGCCAGCTGGGGAGAGGAGAAAATTGCATTACAAACTGCAGGGATGTCAGTGGATAACACACTGAGCAGCTGTCAGTGCAAGCACAGACCAATCTAGCGTTAAAAGCATGGATCAGGTCTTTTTTACTCCAGCTTTCTATGCAGATCTGCTACACAGGTCATTAAATCAGAGAATCCACTTTCAAAAATGAATTGTCAAAGAGCTGCTGTCCTTTGATGTCTCACTCTCTTCCCTCAAAAAGTTTCATTAATAGTCAGATCAAACAGAGTGTATATTAGGAAGAATTTTAGCAGTGGGAAAATCAATACAGAAACTAAAAACTGTCAAGTAAGTGAACAATAGATGACTACTGACAACCAAGAAACAAATCATCCTGTTATGGTCAGGACAGCCATTTCAGGAGACACACAGCTCACACTGTGAACACAGGTGCCACCAAGAGTTCTCTCACAAAGAAAGCTGCTGGTGGAGTGCCTGCAGAGCACAGGGAACAGAGGGGCAGAGGCAATGCTGTGAGCTGCAGCTGCCAGCTCACATCTGACACAGCAGCACAGCCTCAGCTGCCCAGGAAGAAGGAAGGCTGATTTTTGGCAAGAGTGCCTGCCTGTATAAGTGGTTTTAGGACACTAGGTTGGGGGCAAAGGAAGTATTGTGAGTGCCCTGACTACTTGGTCTATAGAAAACAGTCTCCTCTTTGGAGAGCTCAGAATCGCTGACACTGGAGCTCCTCCACACCTCCAATGGGGTGTGATCAAAGGAGCATGATAGCATTTTCCAGGTGATTCACACCTTTTCCCTATCAAAGGGTGCAGTCCCATTCAGCTTCTGGACTCTTTCAGTCCACTGCTGTGCTTTTAAAAAAACCCAACTCTGCTGCTGAAGTCTCCATCTCTCCTTGTCAAAAAAAAAAAAACCCCAAAACACAAACCCACGACCCTCTGGCTTTTCCTCTCTTCCAGGCCCAAGTGTCATCATCCTGGGCTCTGAATCAGCACTCCCTTTCCAGACTAACACTGTGGCTCTTTCAGCCTTGGCTGATGCTTGTTTTTTTTGTCCCCTGCAGTGGTGCTGCAAAGCAAGACCAGTGAAGCCACACACAGCCCCCTGTGCCCCACTCATTCCAAGACTGTTCCAGGTACTAGTGGTCATACACAGCTCTGTGGCACAGATCAGTTCCTTCCTCCTCTAATACAATTAAAAACCTATTAATGAAGCACAAAAATCATGCTATGCTGACAATGTAAGCTCTCATCTCCTGGTGACAGCGTTACAGACCAGCCCACCTCTGGTTGATTTTAATCATCAAAAATTGGTGAAGCTTAAAAAGGCTCTAGATGAAAGGAGGAACAAATGATGATTAACAAGCTTGGTAAAGTCATGGTCAGGCTCCCAAGAGGCCACATATGGAGCACAGAGAACACAACAGGACTTTCCAACCTCGCCACGTTTCTTGTGCAGCTCAGTCAGCTCCTCTTGGTGCTTTATCTTCAGCTGGGCCAGCTCCTGCAGCTGAGCGTCGTTCCATGTGCCATCGTGTCCTGGGCTGCAGTTGGAGAGAGAAGAAGAGATGTCCCAAACCAGAATCCAGTTGTGCCTGTGCCAGGGTCTAGACATTGCCTCCCTTGGATGCTCAGGGACACAGGTGATTGGTAACAAACCAAACCACAGCTGGCTCCACACCACACACTCCTCACCAGCCAAAAGGCCATCACACAGTGCTGGAAAGTTACATCTCCTGAGGACTGGATTCACTTTTTGCACATTTCTAAACCAGAATTCAAACTCCAATGGAAGATAACTAGCCTTTGTTTAAATTTGCACGAAGACAACTGAGCCTTAGAAGTACACTCTCTAAATTCTGGAACAATTACAAATATTTTACCACCCTGATTTGTTCTGGAGGGAGCTGGTGGACCTTGAAGATGCAAGATTATCTGGAGAGGGTACAGAACCAAAAGCCAAGGGTGTATTGGGTTTACAGTCCCAGGTGTGACAAGTCACTTCTCCATTGGCCTGACTATACTCTTTTTGTGCCTAAGTTTTGAAGTGGTTACTAATTGTGTTTTTCAACACTATTACTGTAAGATAATCTTGAATTTCTACATACCAGAACATTTATATCACCCCCCACCCCAAACAACTATGAAGTGTAACATTTATCACTCATGTCTCTGAAAGCAGAGAGACAGAAACAGAGAAAACCAAGCTTTTTTAAAACCACATACACACACAGACTCTGAGCACATTATCAGCTATATTTTGAATTACAGCTTTTTAAAAAGTCATAAATTTAACTTCAACACCGTTATATCAGACAAACACAACAAAGTAATTCCATCTCTTTCTGCAGTCATTTTGTGTTGTACCAGTCCAGGGGGAAACTGGTAATTCATCCAAAGGCCTCACAGTGCTATCAGTAACGTAATGCTCTCCTCAAAAAACAACCAACCAACCCCCCACTGAATTAATGCTGCACTAACTGCATTTCCAAAAACATGTGTGCAAACAGCAGGAAGCCAAGCCTTGTGGTAATATCCAACACATCCTATAGCTCCAGCCATGCACACCCCTATAGCCAAAACTAGATACCACTCCTTGGCCTTGAGGGAAGTAAAAACACTTTTCCTCAGCAATCTAGGATTAGAAAAGTAATTATATTTCAAAAACCTGTCATATATTGAGCACAGTGTCAGAGTTCAGCTCAGTATTCACTTTCAGATGCTGCTTCTGTGCCTTTCTTCTCATCCACATTTAGTCCAGCCTCATCTCTTAGAGCTGGCATTCAACCAGAACACAATTCCCATAAACTGGAATGGTTCAAGACAATTGCAGCCATCAGAAAGCTTTTGGGAACTTTCACATGGGTGTAGCTCCAGCCTGCTGGAGTTTTGCCTGCAATTCCTGTAAACCCAGGAGTTCTTCCTCCTCTGCTATATTGACTTGTTTTGTATCCCAGTTGGACTCGCTCACACAGTTCCCTGCTGTAGAGCAGTTCTGGTTTCAGGACAAGAGCAAAAAGAACCTCAACAGAGGAAGCAATTCTTACAGAAGTAGGAATTCTGAGCTCCTTGGCCCTGCCTTCTCTTCAGGTACACTGAGGGCTCTGCCAGCCTTCACCTGTGGGACAGACAGGCTGTGCAAGGGACACCTCTGGCACACGGGTTTGCTGTGCAAACACCAGCAGAACCAGCAGCACGGCCCTGCCTGCAGCACCAGAGTGCTATTCCCAGGTTAGGGAGGGAGCTTCCCAAGTAACCCTGCTAAAGGCAGGCAGAAAACACCTTCCTTTTGGCATCTGGTGCTTACTTAGGACCAGCACTTCACAATCATGGTTTATTTCTGTTCTCCCCTTTCATGTTATGACACAGATAGAAAGAAACTGAGCCATTACACCATCCCATCCTCATTAGGAAGAGCAGGCAAACACTGGAAGTGTTACAGCGCAAACAGACCAGAAGCAGCAGCTCATTGTGCTTCACCTCTGTTCCGTGAGTTTGTGATAAATCAGCTTCCTTCCCAAACCTTTCTGTGCTGCATACTCTAAATATACTGTAACTTTATCACAGGCTTAGACACAGCTATAAGTTACTTTTAGTCCAAGAGAATTCCAGTTTGTTGTGTGCCAAGTCACTGTGGGGGCCCAGGAGGCATTAAGCAGTGGTTTAGGTTACAAGGTACACAACAGACAGCTGCTGACAAAAATGAGTGCTACATACCTGATCTCATGTCTGCTCTGCATGTCATATTTTTCTGCTTGAAGCTTATCAGCCAGCACCGCATGAAGGTCTGACTTCTCCAGCAGCTTGTTATCTGCAGGAGCAAAAAGTGCACTTAAGACAACCAGAAAGCAAATCCAGATTCCCACATTCTTCCTGCCAGCTGTGATCTAGTCCCTTTAATTACTCTGACACAGCCAAAGGCTACGTGAGCCTCCACCACATTAGGGTGTTCTCCTTCCTCTTTGATCTCAGCAGGTTAAGGCACCAGCCACCCACAACCCCAGGAACTCCTCATTAATCCAGACTCTGTGTAGGACTGGTTGTATGAAAGCTTAATAGAGAGAGAGCGACTGCTCAGGTGCATTGCTATCTGCTAAAACAGAGAGAGCTCAAAGTTCAGACTCTTTACAGCCCCTCAAAGGACGGCAGCCAGGAGAACAGGATTGGCAGAAGCCAAACCCAGCTCTGCAGGGTCCTGTTTGCTTTCCCCCACAGTGTGTGGGACCCCCCTGCCATCCTGACACAGCTGAGGCAGGAGAGGGGCAGGCAGGAAAGCCCTGGACAGAGAGTGCTGGCCCCTAGATAGCTCCAAATTTTACAAAAGACCACGAGCGGGCTCAATAGCACCATTATTCTCGGTTCCACAAGCAACTGGGTGGGAACTGTGCAGACAATTCAGACATTCAATCACTGTCCAAAGCACAAAGTGCTTCAGCCTCTGCGGGAAATGAAACAACTATTTATTTTCCTCGAGAACGCAGAAATCCCAGCTTTTCTGTTATTACAGACACGTCCCAAACAGTCCCGTGAAAACGGCTGAGGCGAGGCCCCGGGGACCCTGTGCCACCACGGCGTTCCCACTTTTGAAGAAGAGGAGGAATCCCAGAACGATTCGGGCTGGAAGGTGGCACAGCGGGCCAGCAGGTCCCACTTCTCTACCCAAGCAGGGCCAGCCCCGAGCACATGGCACCGGACCGAACCCAGTTCTGGGCTATCTTCAACGAGGAAGACTCCACACCCTCCCCACGGCGCAGAGTCTCCCTGCAGACACTGACGGACATCGGGCAGGGAGAAGAGGAGCGCTACTCGGCCGCGCCCCCGCCGGCCCCGCTTACACTGGGCGATGATCTCCTCGAA
>VZTJ01004211.1:136769-236858 GCA_013397795.1 Orthonyx spaldingii | reverse complement strand
CCGCCATGTTGAGGCCCCTCTGGCCCCGCAGCTGCGCATGCGCAGACGCCGCTCGCCGTGAAGGGGGGATAGCAGCGCTCCGCTGGGCGAGCCGAGCCGAGCCGAGCCGAGCCATGCCGAGCCGAGCCGAGCCGAGCCGAGCCGAGCCGAGCCGAGCCGCGCCGAGCCGTGCGCTCCGGGTGACTCAGCCCGAGCAGCGCAGGGTCCCCAGAACGCCCGCAGCACGCCGGTGACACTGCCGGGGCTTTGGTGAGATGAAGGGCTGGTGCCCGCCTAGCACCGCGACTGTCCGGCCTCGGCAGCCACCGCCACACCTCGGCCTGCCACTGTTGCAGCACGGGTGTTACTGCGAGTGAACATTAAACATTTAAGGGTTCCACAGAGAGCGGAGGGAATGTAGTACTACACTACGCAAATACGACACATACGCAGTGCCATTTGTTGAGTGGTCTTTGTGCTCTTCCCCCACCGCCCCCTTTACAAGACACAGCCGCTTCCCTCATTTCTTGTCCGGAATCACGGAACAACGGCTGGGTCAGGCTGGGAGGGCCCTCAGGGGCTCTGGGTCGGGCTGGGGGGGCCCTCAGGGGCTCATCTGGTCCCACTCCCCTGCTCCAGCTGGGCCATCCCAGAGCACAGGGCATGGGATTGTGTCCAGAGAACTCTGGAATAGCCCCGATGAGGGAGACTCCACAGCCTCTCTGGGATCTGTTCAGGGCTGGGCGCTGCCCAGGAAAGTTCTTCCTCCTGTCCAGGTGGACCTTTCTGGGATCTGTTCCTGCCCATTCCTCTGGTGCCATTGCTGAGCCCTGGAGCAGAGCCTGGGCCCTGCTCTGACGCTCCCTGCACACAGGGACACACAGGGCTGAGGGCCCCTCTCGAGGCTGAACAGCCTTCAGGGAGGGTGGTGGTGAAATGAAATGAAGCTTGGGGCTTTCTAGGAAAAGCTACTTAATTTGGAACACAGCAGAAACTACTGTGCAGCCCTCCCTGTACTCCCACCTCCTGCCCACCTCACAAAGAAGCCACATATTGTCTGGCAAATGTAAAAATCCATAACAACTCGCTCCATTGCTCGACTTTGAACTGCTTAACTTTCTAAGTAATGTGTTAGGTAACCATATTATTGTAATTTAATTTGAACCTGAGCAGGACTCTTAATGCTTTTTGTCTTGGACCACCTAAATTGCTTTGTTTTTCTTTTGAGTAAATGAATGAAGATGCAATTATGAAATTGTAACAGCATGAAATGGATGATTCACTAGATTATTAGACTGGAGGAGAGCGTGCTGCTGGATGAGTTAATAATAGTTCATGCACAGCTCTGTCTTACGAAGTACACAATGCATGAGGTTATGTGTGTTCTCTGTAAAGCTAATTTGGCCAAGTGTAAGCACACAGCCTATTTCATTCCACTTATACATCACAAAATCAAATTAGTTGCTAAAAACCCTAAAATTACCTGTAACTCTAGGCTTAAGTCCTAATTCTACAGCTATAGTTACTGAATTCCTGAAGGGCAGTGCTGAGGGAAATTCATCCTGTCAAATCTTTTTCTCTACATCTTAATCCTTTGCAGAGAAAGAGGAAAGCAAATGAGGCATGAGAAGAAGGGAAAGGCAAAGATACAGAAGCACGGGGATCAGACTCAGTAACTCCTCTCCTGAGACTTTTACCTTGGCTTTAATGTATAATCAGCCCCAAAGTGCCTCACTGCCTTTGAACTGCCAACCCCCTGCTTTCTTTCAGCCTCTCAGAAAAAAAATCCTTCAGCTCATCTTTGAGAGCAGACTTTTCTCACTAAAAACTGGGAGGGAAAGTAATTGACCCCTATTTCTTTCAGCAGGGCAGGAAAAAGAATCAGTGTGACTAGAGATTATATGATTAAAAACAAAAGTGTCCTCAGACATTAGAGAAATATATTACTTCAAACATTGCACGTTTTACTGTTTACAGCAACTGCTAGAATGTTCCAAGGGAAGGAATTTAATCAATTGTCATCTGTATATGTTTGAATTTATAAAAATCACACTATGTTACAGATGTCCACCTTTCTGCAACCTGTGATTTCCTTAGTGGGCAGGGCATCCTGATTTTCTTTACAGTACCTGCAATGCTTTTTCCACTCCAATACAATATTCTTAAACATATCGGGGGTTTGTGGCAGTCTTTCCAACAGCACATCCCCGCTCCATGTCATCATCTCTCATCCTGCTCTCCTTTTATATCCCCAAGAACTGTGAGAATACATCACTCGTTCAGGCTGAAAGTGGCTTCTTCACTTGAAGCACCTTTCTGCTGCCAGCAGCATAAAAATCTGGCAATTCGTTCAACAACTCTAATTCAGGAGTAAAAATTTCAGACTACCAACGAATCAGCCTGCTTTTCAGAAAGCTCCTTCTTCAGTGAAGAAGCAAAAACTGTGCCTCCAGTGCATATTGCACTCGACATCCACAGAGGGAAAAGCAGGACTTCTGGAGTGTGTTCAGCTTTAGCCAGCACATTTCAGGAAGAATTGAGAATGTCAAAGCAGCCCAGCAGGAATGACAAATGCATACAGGAGATTTGATCCAGAAGAAAGACTTGGGAAGTTGGAATTGTTTACTCTAACAAGGAGACAACTTATGGGAAGCATGACAGCACTATGTAAATATGCATGTCAGAAAATTAAGACATTGCCCTGATCTGCTGGTTCATGTGGGATAGGATTGCACTGAAAGGGCCTAAAGTTTACCCAAAAAATGGCCACTAGAGATGAGGAAGGGCTGGTAGAAGCTGGTGAAGCTCCAAACAGGCTGCTTGAGGCAGATGAGAATCTCTCACGCTGGAGGTTTATAAGGCCACTTGAAAACGCTTGAAGGATTTGATTTACCCTTTGCTGGTGTGGTGAATGGATTGCAGGGTCCCAGGAAGGCCCCCTCCAGCCCAGTTCTGATTCTGAGCTGGCTGTGTTGTGGCTGACACTCAGGTGACAGAAGGGATCCCCGTCCCAAGGAGAGTGGAGCATTTCTGATGGGAAGTTTCCCTGAAGCCTGGTGCTCAGATTCACTTAATTCCTTCACTGCTTCCTGACTGGGAACCACAAATTTTCATTTTCTGGGAAGATGCTGATCACCAGTGTCCTTCCCAAAGTTACGTTCAAAACACTATTTTTGAATTCATCTTTGTTTTGAATCCCCTTTGAAAAGAGGGAACGTGTCCCACACCCGGTCCTTTTCTTTGTACTTCAAGCTATAATGTCAAGATACAAATTACTGTGAAGTATAGAGCAGACATAAGTTCTGTGCTAACTCTCCATCATTTCTGTTGCAAAGGTCTCTTTTTATTTTCCAGTCTCTGCTGCCTTTACTTTCTTGCCTTGTCTGACCTGTTTCTATGAGAGAGCTTTTACCCACCTCCCTTCTGCTGGGTTTGCTCTCATTCCACAAAGCCCCTGCTTTGTTGGTGGCTTTTCTGCAGCCTTTCTGCATGTTGCTGGACACTCCTTCATCCATTTCCATCCATGCTTTCTCTCTCAAGCCCAGCGTTTACTACCCTGCTCTGTGCCATCTTTATTAGTTATGAGATAATCTAATTCTTCATGGTAAGACAGACTAATTTATTTCCTATGTAATTTAGACCAGACCTTGGGAAAAAATGCAGTAAAGTGTTAATAACTGTAATGTGTAGCAGATTGCCATCCCTGGGACAGAATGGTCTCGGTTAAATGGAACCACAAGAATGAAACAGCTGAGTCTGGATGGGCCTCTGGAGATTGTCCAGTCCAATTTGGAGATTCTCCACAGGTCCACAGCAGACCTGTGTCTGGTCTTTGTGATGGCTGCAATACTGGGGTTTGTAAAACAGCTCTGATCACAGTTTTCTGAGAGCTACAGAAGAATGTCTGTTAGTTTTGATCTAAAAGGGTACACGAAAGTATCCTTTAGTTTAGCTGACTTGGGAGCTAGAGCAAAGATTATCTGCAAATAAAATTAATGAAACAGAATAATGGTAATGAACTGAGAAGTTCAGGGAAATGTGTTGATGCATAATGAGATAATGCTTTGTGATGATGCATAATAAGATAATGCAGAAAAAAATATAGCAAATTACAGCAGGCAAAAAGAAACCTCTCTCTTCTGTCAGCCTGGGATTCAACTCTGAAAGAATTTCTGAGAAACTTCAGTAGTTTAACACAAATACAATCTTAAACCACTTTTTATTAGGAGCTTCATTTGAAACAACACCATGCACACACTGTGGAGTTAGGAGGATCTTTTTCATATTCATGTGAATAATAACTTGATGTTTGCTTATATATATATTTAGAAAGAACATCTTGTACCTCTGCAGCTAACACCTTTCCTGCACAAGGGAGATCTGGCACATTGAAAGGAGTATTTGGATTATTTTGTAGCACTTGCATAAGGAGTCCTTCCCTAGGCCTGGCAGGAATGCCCTGGGGACTGCAGCAGCCCTTTGGTGGCAGGTGTGACCAGCATGTGGGACAGTGCCAGCTGGGCATGGGGAACAGGCAGAGCCATCGACCCTTCACCAAATGCTTCACCTCAACAGCATGAGCACCATGCAGATGTAGCTGATGTAGCTGATGATGGAGAGGCTTTGCAGCACCGTCACTTCCCCAAGCCCAGCCCACCGACTGCACCTCCGATCTGTGTTATCAGCAAGGGACAGCACCAATGACAGCAGGGAGGGAGTCTCGCTGGCAAATGTCCCACAGGGGAAAGTGTCGATTTCTCCACGGCACAGATTACAGAAATAAAAGCTAAATATCTGGGTATTGTCTATTGCCAGTCCATCTGTGGCTACTGGTTAGGAGATCTCTGGGAACTGCCCTGTGTCACCTTGGTCAGTTAAGTCAGATAAAATCCACAGTTTAATCACACATAAATATGTGAGCCTTCACAATGTTATAAAAATAAGGAGCTTGGTCTGGGGGTGAATCCACTAATTTCTGGACAATACATGCCTTCAATCACATGGACTGTTATTGCATTATCACAAGGACAACAGAAAAACGTGGTAAAATTTTAGCAAACCTTTCATTTTAAAAACAAGTGGGAGGATACTGACTAAATGGTTAGTTTTAAGCTGTACAGAAAAAGGGTGCTTGGGCCCAGTAGATTACAGGCTTAAGCAACATCATTTCTAACATCAAAATTATCCCCTTGCTATTTTGGAGTAACTCACTTTAATTTGGTTTTTCTTCTGTTTTTCCTCTTTCTTGAGCCGTTTTCTCTAAGACCCTACCTTTACCAGGAAGGAAATGTGTTGCCTACAACAACGTTTTAGGAAAAGGCTTAACGGTGCCCTGTGGTGGTTGTACACTGCGAGGACAAGGAAACTGGTGTGAGGTGCAACAGGTGCAGGCAGGAAACTTACTGTGTTCTGCAACATTCCATCCTGTAGCTGGGAACCTCAAGCATTTTTGAAAGCTGGGTCTCCATGGAAATAAGTACAAAAAGACTCCAGCTATTTTAAGAACTTAAAATAAAGGATGCCGGAAGGTTATTGATAGAGAATACATCTGGGGGAAATGAGTACATTTTTGGACAATTCACATCCTTCAGTTCATGTCTTTTGCTCATACTGCCTGCACCAACTTAACTGGACAACAGCAGAGAGGGCAGAGAAATGTGCCTGGTTTGGCAAGAGGGTCGCAGGCTCAGGGATGTCAGAGAAAGCAGCAGCTTGTGTTCAGTCCTGCTTTCATGTGCTTCAAGACATGGGCAGTAAAACCAGTAGATATCATCTTAGAGGCTTTCTGACAGAAATTTTAAAAATAAATAAAACAAAGAGAAGCAGTAGAGTTATTTGTTAAATTCAGTTTTCTGATATTCACATCTGCCAAGCTCCTGCAGCTGGTGGTGCTACCACTTCTAGGATCCCAAGGCACAGCCAGCCAGGCCACAGAGACAGGTACTGTGTAGTGTCTCACCACTTGTCCCACTTCTCCTCCACTCTGTGTCCAAGCTGTTCACCCAAGACGTCTCTCATCCACATGTTGGAAAATATACCAAGTTTAAATTTTTTTATTTTATAACTTTAGTCAGGTTTGTTCACCTTTGCCCTGGGGAAAGGGAACTGAAGTTTCTTTCCAGGGCATTGTTCCACCAGATGAGGCCTGATAAGTTTCACATCTCAACAGACTGGGAGCAGCACAAAAGATAATGGCCATCGAGGGCCATTAGTGGAACATCAGCTCCAAACAACACCCCTGGCATGGTCCGAGACACCTGGGCTGGAAAAGGAGAGATAAGAATGACCAGAAAGGTGACTATTTTATTATTTTTTAAGTAATCAACATGAAAACAATATCAGTGATTAAGTCATAACAGGCTTAGCCTAATAGTAACCACAGCATTAATACTTAACACGAATATAACAGAAATTACAAGTATGTTAACACTATTCATTCTCAGTCAATGAACAAAAGTGTACAGTAAGGTCAGCATTAGTCTGTTAAGAATGCTCCAAAACCAGCTGGCCAGTGTCCTCTGAAGCAGAGTGCTTGCTGCCAGGCAGGCCGGGGTGCTGCTGTCTGCCCCTCCAGGCAGCTGTACTCCTGAGCTGCTGTGGGCCCTGCCTCTTCCCCTTTTCTGCCCGTGGTTCTGGTGATTCCCTCTGTTGGGGTATCAAAGCAGGGCCTGCTGGAAGGAAAAGGAGCCGCAGTGCCCCGGGCCGGCCCTCACACGCTGTGTCCCCTGGGGAGTGCAGGGACGCAGCCCTGGGCTCCAGGCCAGGCTGGCTCCACGGACAGTGTGTGACCTGCATCAGGATCTGCTGTTCAGACTCTTTCCCACCCTCCCTGACCTCCTTGCTCCATGGGTAGGACATGCTTTTGGAGCTGTACCGCTTTGAAGATGCTTTCTTTTACATATCACTCTTTAACAGGAATCCTGTAACACAAAATAGAAATCATGCTTTTGTAGGAAGGGGGTTCTTTTAATCCACCCCTTCCATCTCCTAGTCCTTGTACCGTACCTTCCTCTTTTCCATAACATTTACTAATGCATCTGCTTGGCCACCTGCCTCTTAATGGAAGTACCAAAGTGACACTGAAAAGAATAACTTGCATTTGGTATTGTGGTCCTGGCCCCTCTTGGTCTGAGCAACATAGGATAAACTTCTCAGCTAGAACATTTTCATAATCACAGGGAGAGCTACATTCTCAAAAGTAAAATTCCTCAGTCTTTTGCAGAACCAGACCAGAGGACATCAGTGTGAACAAAGCAGTAGTCTCCATTGTTCTTCCCATCAGGATTTCTCCTAGGGTACCACCAGCTGCTGTGCCATGTTCACTGTAGAGACAAGAGAAAACATCAGCTTATATATTGTCAATTTTACAAGTTTTTAAGGAGACAGAAAAAAAAATCCTACAGCTTGCTCAAGCAGACTTTTCCTCCCAAATCTACTTACTAAGGCCTCCCTTACTCCTTCTCATACAGCTCATGATGTTCTGTTGAAAAAAACCCAAAGAACAACACAAAACCAAACCAAACCAAACCACAACAAATAAACCCACCATCCCAGGAAAGTGTATGTGTGATTACTTCTGTAGAGGGTTCAGTGATGTTTTTGGATACACTGTTCTAAGTTGCTAAGTGTTTACCACTAACTACTTTTAATCATCTTTCTATTACTTACAGCAAAGCAAATCCATTGCCCAATACTACAGATTTGTGCTATCAGGCCAAATACTCTCGGGAACATCACAGTATACTCCAAACAAGATATAGCAAGGTACTGACTATTTGCATTCCTCTTGTGGCCATCAGGCTTAAACAGTCCAGAAGAAGGTAAAAATTCCTGCAAAGCTAAGGCCGTAGTTTCACAACATGCCATCCTCTGCAGTAATACTGCTTTAGGATATTCCCTGGCACCCGCTGCTGTGCAAGCCCTCTAGGTTTGTGGGACAGCACTGAGCTGGGATAGGAGCCATGGAGTGAAGACTTAGCCAGTACTCCTCCAGTCTCGGTGACACCACAGCCCAAGACAACTCGCACCCCCCTTCATTCACCAGTAACACACCGGTGTCGTTGTCCTGCTGAGCGGCCCCTCCTCCGTGCGGTGCTTCCCGGAGTGTGGCAGCTCTGAACTGTCCCGGTAGTCCCGGCCCTTGGAGTTCTGCATGTCCAGCACCGCCCGGCTCTTGGAGGGGAGGGGTGGCTTGTTCTGCTGTCCCTGCATGCTCACGCTGACTTCAGCCCTCGATGGCTTCACGATTTTTTTAAGCGGTGCCGAGTTTTCCAATGGTGTTGTCATCTTTGGTTTCCCTTGACTCTTTTCCCCTGTATTCTTTTCTTCCACTTGGCAGGAGGAGGTGTAGGAGCGGAATCGCTGCGTGGGCACCAGGAAAGGCGGCGATGGCTGTTTGCCAGAGATCTTGCTGCAGTCAGGCTCCTGTGGCTTTGTGAGATGACAGCTCTGCTCAGGCAGTGGTGGCTGTTCTTTCCGCAGGGCCTTGGGGTATTCCTGCTCTTTCCTGGGGGCCACCTTGCTCTTGGAGCCCATGGAACCATACAGGGGGTTCTCAAACATCTCCGGCCTTTGCTGCCCCTCCTCCTGCAGCACAGGCTCTGCCGTGCACTTCCCCACGTCAGGCGGCCTACAGTCATGGGAGCAGGGTGAAAATGAGACTTGTGAGGAGCAGGCAAGAGAGTCACTGACTGATTTACAGAGAACATGAATAGTAAATGAGTGTGAGTGAATTAAACTGACTGCCTAAATGGGCAACAGGAAAACAATTAAACTCGAGGAGAGAGAACAGAAGTGTGCATTGTTTTTACTTTGTTTAATCATTAGTAACATGACAGCAGAGAGCAGACATGCATGGCTTTGTGTAAACTCCCTGCTAGACTACAGTCCTGTCAAAGTGATGTTTGGCTTCTTTTTAAACACAGATAAACCACCGAGCCAAACTGTGCCAGGTCCTTTGATGACTGCGACACACACAAATCTGAATTTGGATATTAATAAGAATCTTCAGATCTGGCAGAGAGGATGGAAATGGTTGTCTGGAGGCTTAAAATAAGAGCTCACATCATACTGTGGCATTTTACAACTAGGGCAATCTCCTCTTGCAACCAATGCAGCATGGTATTCCTAAGGAAGGGATAAATCTCCTTAATGCGCCCAAATGCACAGTGTAAGAGTAATGGCTCTGCTGTAGGGTGAGACAATCCGTGTGCATTCCCAGCAGAGCCCTTTGAGCTGCAGCTCAGCCTGGAATGACAACAGAGCTATACAATGGGACACAGCAGGTCCTGTGGGTTTGGGTCATTCAACCTGATTTGGCCAGGCTTTCACCTGGAAAGTACTTAAAAAATCAGCCACGGTATCACTGAGCAGAGTGGAATAGAGGTGAGTGGCACATGTTCTTTGGGTGTCTTCAAATGAGTTGTGTTCCTTGCCTCAACCTCTTCTCTGGCAGTCAGGGAGCAGAGGGCAGAGCCATCACGTTGCACTGTCGGGTACAGAACACACCCGAGCTATGCTGGCAGCTCTGACTCCTGCGAGTTCTGACTCCCAGAGTGCCACATCCATCTACCAGGGAGCTCTTGTCCAGCTCAGAGAGCAGCTGTCTCTTGCCTGTGAAGAGGTCTGCAGCAAGGACACAGATTGCACACAGGCACTAGGGTGAAGTAGCCTCATCACCTCACTAAGCTGGGAAGGGATGGGATATTTTCAGTTGCCAGATGGAAATTCTGCATGAAGGCTTGTGATAGAGGCAGCACATGGGGTGTAGCTTCTGCAGCAAGCTGGACATTTGTACTGTACAGTGCAAGTAGAAATTCAGTGAAAGTACTTCACATATAACACACAAAGGAGGTCTCCTTCCCATCCAGGGCAAGGATCTAATCCACACTCCCCCCTTTTTCTTCTTTCTTATTACAGTCAACTTTGTAATCTTCTCCTTCTCTTCTCTTGGTAGAGAATTAAACCTACATATATCAGGCTGAGACAATTGGAGTTGTTCAGTCTGGAGAAGACTCCAAGGAGTCTTCACTGTGGCCTTCCAGTGCCTAAAGGGCACTTACACAAAGGAGGGAGAGTGCAGATAGTGGCAGGGCAAGGGGGAACAGTTTTAAAAGAGGAGAGATTCAGGTTAGATGTTAGGAAGAAGGGTGCTGAGGCCCTGGCACAGGGAAGCTGTGGCTGCCCCATCCTTGGAACTGTCCGAGGCCAGGTTGCATAGGGCTTGGAAAGTGTCCCTGCCCATGACAGGGGATGGAATGAGATGAGATTTAGGGTCCCTTCCAATCCAAACCATTCTATAATTCTAAGATTCCATGATTTAATTGTAAGTTTAACTCATGTATCTTTGACTTTCCTTTCACAAAAGTCTGAGGAACTGCTACACTAATTTTTTTGAGTATGTGGCGTCTGCACTTGTGACCTTCACTTACTTTTTTCTAATTCTAGAGATAAAATATGTAAAGAATATGCTGCACCTTGAACTCTCCAAACAGAAAATGAAACAGTGACTATGCAGAATGACAGGAGAGAGGGGCCCACCCCCAGCGCAAAACTCAAACACTCACAGGTACTCTTGACTCCTACTACAAATGCTTCTGTTTGCTGTAGGCTGGAGGGATGGTTTTGGAGATAGAGGTGACAGCGAGGGTGATGTGGAGGATGACTGACTCTGCCCCATCAGGGAGGTGTTCTCTTTGGGATGCTGCTCATAGTTCCAGAGGGAAGGTGGCTGCTCTGGTGAAGGTGTCTGCTTAAGCTGGCAGGTTGCAGAGGGCTGCTGGGAGAAGGCAGCCATGCCCAGGTAGTTGGGGTTGCTGATGTCTGTGGGGGTGGAGCTGCTCAAAAGAAGAAATATTGTTAGGGAGGTACATGCACAAATACATTTGGGGTTTTTGTCTCCCTGCCAGCTACAAAGGAGTTAGTGCCCACTGACTGCTTAGATTCAATACCACCTACTATTTTTTTAACTTTTTTTTTGGTCACTGTCACTTCAGAATCAGGGAGTTAGTGGGAGTCCTGTTAGTGCCTCGCTCCCCTGGGTCACTGGAGAGGAAGCAGCTGGCTCAAGACCACCTCCCTCACCCCCAAAATAGTTCCTGTGGCTGTGGCAGATGCTTCCCTCTCCAGGCTGCAGAGAGCACTCAGCTTCTGCAGCCACATGCAGGGTCTGTCATGGGTTTCTGGGCCCAGCCAGAAGCTGCCTGCAAGGAAAAGCCCCAGTGAAAACAGGTGAAAGGACAGCCTGACCCAGACTCATGCTATAACTCTTGGAAAGGAAAAGCCAGGCAGTTTGAGCACAGCTTCCCACCCCAAGCTGTCCGAGGTAAGGCAGCAAGGTTACCGTAAGAGATCCTCCTTTGCCAGGCTCTCTGCAGAGGGGACAGCACTCCCCCAGTAGCGAGCGATGGCTGCTGCCTCTTTTGCCATCAGATGAGTAGATTTTGACTTTCTGTTGGAAATAGAAGGGCCTTTTTTAAGTGGGTGCAGGGGCCCAGTCTGGCTAATGCATTCTCAGCTTTTGAAGCTTTGGGCACAGGAGCATTGACCAGTCCTGACCAGAAAGCCATGGAGCAGCTCCACAGTGCTCAGCACATCTGTTGAGACTGCTCCCACAGCATGCCCAGCTTTGCATAAATGGGGCCAACCATTTTCCTGGAACTGACTTACCCACTTGCCCTTTACCTGTTAGCCTGATCCCAGTCTTTGTTAGGCTCTAAATTGCTGATGTTCTTTGGTTTCTGACCAGTGATTTCATCACGTTCAATCTTGACAAAATCTGAAGGAAAGAAGGGGCACACACAGCTCCAGAGTCTGTCTGCCAAAGTTTTCTGTGTGCCCATGTGTGTTAAGGCATCTCTCTTTGTCCATCAGAGTGATGGACAGTTGGAAACTGTTGTTGCTGTTATGTTTTCAACTGCCCACTAATACGTCATGTCTTGTTGACAGAGGAAGAAATGTGTATCTTGAAATACAAAGGTCATGACCCACCAAACAGCCACATACAGTCACTTTACCATCGAGAATAAGTGTAAATGTCATGAGGCTGCTGCTGCGCTCTAAATGAGAACAACAGGTATCAAGGTGAAAAAAGCAAAGTTTGTGATCTTTTAGCTAAGGAACTGCTCATTGAGAACCTAACATACTCTTTGCAGCTGATCCCCAGGATGACTGGAGCAGGGAGAGCTTGTCATGGAGCCACTACAAGTAAGGTAAGGAAGTGAGGTATCCCCATTCAATAAAACCAGTGTTGGTGACAGACAGGGGGCTCTCTCACTCTGCTGAATTTACTTGAATGACGAAAACCCCCAAGGAATCCAGTTGTTCTGTCTTTGTGAAAGAGTACAGGTATGCTCCTGAGAGCTAGCCATACTCACACCTCCTTGCACTCAGCATCAAAAGCACTTGCCTCTCTGTGACTACAGGCACTGCAGAGGGGATTTTCAATTTCTTGACAGTTATCAGAAATCTTTTGAGGTGAGCATTCTCTAGAGTGAGCATTGTAGAGATGATGACATTCCTTACCATACAGTTTCTCTCTCTGCTTTCCTTGTGATGTTTGTAACTTGATTTCCCCTTGGAAGACACCTGTTTTCTCTCCATGGTGTGTCAGCACAGTATGGATAGGAGCTAAGGATTCTGTTGCTTCTATTCGCAAGGCAATGCAGCCTTCCCCTAAAAGACAACAGGGAGACAATGAGGCTGGGACTGAGAAACTAAGCACTGAATTATTTTGTGTCATCTACTACCACTGCACTGACAGGTCTGTGACTACTGGAGAGAATCTGCTTTGGATCACAGTAAGGAGTGTAATATCTCCTGAGAAATTAGGGGCATTTATTTCACTTCATGTATGTGTGAAGGATTTGGGCATTGTAGATACCTGTGGGTGACTTCAGGGTTCTGAGTTTTCACTCCTGGTAAGGAAAACATGAGCCTATGGCTGCTATTGTTGTTAATGGGATTTAGGCAAAGAGCCTTCTGTGGGCAAGGACTGCAGTCTCTGGCTGGTGAGAATCTGGGAGCCACCAGCACAGCCAAATACTTTTCTGTAGCCAGGAGAAATGCCTCAAGTAAGTACAAGCGAAACAGGATTTGTATATTCTGAATAAATGCATTTAAACACGCTGACTCCTGATTTAGTTCCTGTAAAGGACTTTCTTTTTAAGCCTCTGCTCTTTCAGAGCTGGTAAAGCTCACACAGGTTGTTGCTTCGAGTTCATATTCCTTTAATCATAATTACTTCACAAAATATTGCCCACAGTGTATTTCTGTGTATGTTGAGCTCTAAATCATAGATGTTCAGTCTATAGGAGTTACTTCTGTTCTCTCCCACTCTTTCAGTGGTTTGGAAGAATCTAAGGAGATTTTGACCCATCCAGAACTTTAGAGCTAAGCACTTACCATAAGATTCATCACTGTCTGATGACTTAATGCTGATCAGGATATGTTGATCCAGGAGGTATTCTGGGTCTGAAATAATTGGAGTCAGCTGCAAAGACAAGTTAAGGTGGGTCAATACAATACGTGGTTGACAGGAGCACACTTCTCCCTGGGACTCAGTCCCAAATGAGGAAAACTCTGCTGGATAAACCCATGAGAGTATCATGTCACCTCCAGGATCAGCCTCTGATAATGTCTGGATATCTGTGGGAGAAGGCTTTGAGTCCCAGCACAGCAGATGGAATGCTGCAAACCTGACACTCACAGGATGAGCTGCAGTTTTCTCTGTAGTCCAGGACTGAAAATTGCCTGAGGAGGAAGGCATCTGGATTCTGATTACAGTCTGTTCCCAAAAATCTATCTGGCTCTTGTTGCAATCACTTACTGTAGAGCCTTTCCCAGTCTCTCAAGTGTAAGACACTCTTTCCAAAGTCAGCACTTCTTCTGGGCTATTCAGAAGGGTATTGACATGCACATTTGCTCCAAATCCAGGAGCTCCTGTAGTTCTTCCAGCTCCCACCATGCCAAGAAATGAAGAACAGCTCTGATCTCAAGGACAGAACTTGTGTCTGACACTGACACACAGAACACTACTTCTGGCCACTGATGTTCTTTTTAACACAGGTAAAAAATACTTCATCAACTTTTCTAAAATACACCAAAAGAAAGTTTTGTCTGACCAGGCAAAGAAAGTCCAGGGCAGAGTTACTATTTAAGATGGTTTATTTTCCATTTAAAATTTTTTAAAAAGGGCCTGCTTAAACCAGCATTATATTCATTAAAAAGGTGAGAAAAAAGTCATGGTCCTGAATGGCATAATCACAGCCACAAAATTCTTGATAGAGATCTAAGTACACTGGCATGAAATCCTTTCCTGCTTACAACATACTCTGTTTAGCCTAAGCCCATCCTGCATTCTTACAATCCCTTTGAGTGTAAACAAGACCACAACAATGTTCCTGAAAATAATATTTATGTAAGTGAAAGACCTAACATTGCTTATGGGATGAAAGTGGAAGCTTCTCTTCCATACAAATGTGGAGGTAGAGTCCCAGTTTACCTTTGGAAGTGCCTCGACGAACTTTACCACAAGCTCCCCTTCATTTCCATCCTCATTTTCTCCTTCCTGGCTCTTTACGAAGCCTGCAAAGGGACAAGAAAGGAGTTTACCAGGAGAGAGACAGCAAGAACTGGGCTACAAATACTCTTCACTATGCCTCCAAAAAGCCCACAATTATTTTCCTACTTGGACACAAATTTTAAAAGTATTAAGAAGCTTAAAGTCTGAGCTTTGGGTGAATGTTTACACAGTAAATTTGCAAGTGATTTTGCTGGAGCATTGTTAAGTGGTTTTATTTTACAGTTAAACTTGGCACTGAGGAGCTCAGTGCATACATGGACTGGAGGATAAGAACATGACAGCTCTTCCTACGCCACTCAAGATAGAACACTTTTGAAATTCTAATTAAAGATTCGTAATACACTGTTTCCATAGAAATTTATGCAAATTTTGATACAGCCAAAAAATAATCTTTTATGGAACTGTCTTTGACACAGCGCTCTGACATGCGATAATGTGATGAAGCATCCACCAAAGGCTTGCTGTCCCACTTACAGGAGCAGTCCTGTGATGGGAAATTGCTTAAAAAAACCCACAGCAAGGGCACGTAGGCTTGTGTTACATAAACAGCTGAGACTTAGCCCCACAGCATGGGGACAGGCAGTGAAATCTTCAGTGCTGTGGGGTACACAGTCCCACTTACAGAGTCACATCACTAGCATTCATTTCCCTTTTGGTTGATCCTCTGACTTATTCTTTGTTAAATCAAGTTAATTCAATTATTTAAAATTATTTTTGTTAGCATAATGCAGATGCTTTATTTTGAAATCACCTGAACACTTGTAGCAGGCACAATTAAAATTTAATCAATCATGTCTTTGCTTTGTAGGCATTTTCTGTGTGATAAGCAAGAACAATACATGTTTCCCATCAAGAAATAAATTATCAGATTGACAAACAAGGTGGAAAAAATGTCGGAAGGCTACATGTCTAAGCATAGATTACAGCTGCCTTGGCTGTGGAGTTTGGACTGTATTGCTATATAGGAGGACTTGTAAACCACAGCAAATCTTTAGGACATCCCTTTTTTGCATGGGAACGAATGATCCACAGAGCTATCTTTTTAGATCAAAGCAGGAAAAAGGGAACTAATCTAAACATGCAGAAAACTTCGACAGAAACAATAAAGATGGGCAAATCCATACTTTCTAAGCAGCTAGAGTGAAACTCAATGTAGAACTTGGTCTGGGACTTGGTCTTCAGAGTAGCGTAGCAGTGCAGGAACTCTATCTCCCCTTGGGAATCTGTGTATTTGGAGTCTAGGAAAGAGGAAGGGAAAATAATGGCACTTTCAGCAGGAGATAAAGAGAGGGCATTTTTGAGTGGACTCTTTAAAGAATCAGCTTTTTCTCTCAGCATATACAAAGCACAGCATTCTGTATCCAAGGTGAAGATGGCCCACGTGCATCCAGCCTGACTGACCATTCTTGGAAACGAACTGTGAGGTGACTCCCACTTCAAAGGTGGCAAACACAGGGCTGTGGTCACTTGTCGTGATGTCAGTGGTGCAGCCTGCCAGCGAGAAAGGGAGGATGGTTACTGCCCCGCTCCGGCGAGATCACTGCCACAGAAATATTATTCAGTAATTTTCCAGAAAACATAACTGTCTCTCTGGTAACTGTCTCTAGTCAAAAGTGTTTCTCTACATAAACTCATGTCAGTACACAGGGATGTGACTCTTCTCTCAGAATACAGAAAGGTTTGGTTAAGGGACACAAATTTACTGTATTGTTTTGCAGATGACTGTCAGTGTTAGACTCCTCCAGTACAAAAAGCCCTTACAGGCTTCCTGGTTACCTCTGCAACATGCACAGCTAATTAAAGCTCTAATATGGCAGGAAATCACACAAGAATACACTGGTGCTGCTTCAGTGCTACAAATCAACTCCTGGCCCAAGGTTAACAGTGAGTGAGCAAGCCCTGATTGCACCGAGGCACACACTGAGTTCCAGCAAACCCAGTCATTCCAGAGGTGCCTATTCAACCCCACACCTCAGCATCATGGGCTCCATGATCAGATCAGCCTGCCTCATCCCTGAGAGACTTTCAGAGCCCTGCTCCCAATCCATGCATAGGAAACCATGAACAGCATACTCAGATGCTCAGTCCTACATATACTCGATGACATTTCAGGAACTGGTATTTGAATCTTTTTTTAAACAGGTTTTGTGGGCTTTTTCTCTTTCCTGCACTGCACTTTTGTGATGCTTCTCAGCAGGAAAGGGAACAGGCTCTTGGTACCACACAGTCCTTCTGGAATATGATTTGATACAAGAGATGTGTTTGCAGCTCCAGTCTCTGCAGACTGGACTGTGCACATGGGGTCTGTCCTGCTGGCACTCACTGTCAGGAGTTCCTGGTAGTAACTGCACAGGAAAAGTGGTGGTTGCTGCCAAGAAATAACTGGTGTAAAGTGATCCTACAGCATGGCCTAAAGTTGGACAGCTGCAACTGTCCAGGTGGTGTTCTGCATATAAAAGAATAACAGAATGAATACCCAACCCTGTAAGGTTACAGGCAGAGAGATTTTGGCTCCCCTCTGCCTGGTTTAACATCAGGTCCCTCTATGTGGAGTGCCTGGCAGTGCAGGGAGATCCTACAGACTCTGTTCTGAATCATTTCCGTTTCAGACTGGTTGCCTTGCTATCAACAATCTGTTCTCTACCCACCATAGGACTGACACACAACGTGCACCATGGGGTAGGATTTCCAGAGCACTCGATCACACCAGGATGGCAAATTGTACTTCATCTGCAAACCAAAGAAGAAGTAATGTCAAGAAGAATGGAAAGGACCAGTTCACAAAAGAACAGGAAATTCATTCAACCAAGCACCATATATTTAAGTCTTTTTGTTTGCATTGACTCCTTTCAAAACACTACAAGGGCAGAAAATGCAGAGATTGGTTTAGGTCACTTTCTTCTGTAGGAGCTGCTGTCACAGCTCTGCCATATACCTCTGAAGGGAAACCAGTTTGCACCTACCCCTGTAGCTTTTTGCTTGGTGTAAGCATACTTCTCCCGGGTGCCTCTCTCAAAGCGGTAGGTTGGAGCAAAAGTAATCTCCTCTTCCTCTAAAACAGGGAAAGAGCTCTGTTACAGCTTGGTCTTTGGGAACCCTCACCTGGGCAAGAGACACTGCCCTGTACACCCTGCCCCTTGCTGGGGCTGGCAGAGGAAGTTGGTGGATGTGGCAGAGAAAGCTGCCAGCCAGTGCAGGATCTCACCGAACTGCAGGAACACCTTTTGGTCTCTTCTCTCAAGAAGAAGCTGGTCGAAAGCCAGCAGCTCCGGATACTGCTGCTGCCTGATCTTCTGGATAATATTCTCTGCTTCCTGCCAACAGGGAAACAGCAGAGCTACAGATGATGCAAAACCTTCTTACCCTTCACTGGTAAACTGGCAAAAGCTCCTGAACTGTTTGACAGAGCTGTACCCTCTACCACTTCTCCACCCTTCCCTTCACTGAAAGGCCCCAGCCTTTGCTGTGTGGCTGAACATTTGTCTATCAAAACAGGTATCATAAAGCCCACACATCCCCTACACAAGCACACACACGCTCACAACCACATGCACATCAACACCAGGCTTGGTGTTTTCTCCCACGTACTGAAACCTATCCAGTATTTATGATGGCTCGCCT
Source organism: Orthonyx spaldingii (assembly GCA_013397795.1). Taxonomy (NCBI): domain Eukaryota; kingdom Metazoa; phylum Chordata; class Aves; order Passeriformes; family Orthonychidae; genus Orthonyx; species Orthonyx spaldingii. The sequence goes on along the minus strand of VZTJ01004211.1, from coordinate 218,677 downwards.
GTGCCTGTTTGAGCCATTCCAAGCTCACCAGCCAGAGCAGAAAGGCAATGTCTGGACTGAGCTATTCAGGGACAGATGCTTGTTCACAGTGGGAAGGAAAGTTGGGAGGTTTGGGGAACTGAGACTGCCTGAAGCAGCAAAGTATGCCAGATGGCATTCCTGGGTCCATTAATCCTTGGAGAGGGCGAAGGGGATTTCCTTACTCTCCCTCAACTGGGGCCACACTCACTCTCTGGGGATCCCCTCTGTCCCCCCTCTTTTTGCCATGTTGCCCTAATTGGAAGAAGAGAGCACTCCTATAGCAAGAGAGTGTGCTGTCCCTGCAGGGCTTCCCGCAGCGTCCCGCACCGTCGGGGGCTGTTCCACACGGTAGTTCAAGTCTCCCAGCCAGAAAAGATGAGTAAAGCGATGAGTGATGTTAAATGGACTCAGTTTCTTATCTCCCAGTGTCAGGAAGCGCAGGATGTTCGTGTAGTTCTGGTTGCGTCTGTCAAGACAAGAAACATCTGCCTGACATCCTAAATTGCCGTGTAATTTCCAAATGCCTGGGATGGCAGAGGCTGCAGCTTTACCAGGAGGGAACTGCTCCGGCTCAGCAGCAACAGAGGAGCAGATCAGAAACTGAGAACTTGCCACCCCAGCAGACAGGCTCAGAGAATGTGCTCCTGAAGCCACTTCTGCTGCCTCCTGGGGCTGTGCTTTTCTGAGCTACATGTCCTAGAAACCCAGCATTAGATCGTTGCCTTCAGATTTCAGCAGCAAACACATTGCTAGATTTTGGCAGCTCTTCCAGGCCCTGGGGAACCCTTCCATAGAAGTTAACTCCATCAGTGGCAAAGATCCTGTGCAGAAATCCCACACCATCTGTTTCCTGGACTGGGAAAGATGACAAAGCCAAACTCTTCAAGTCCTCTTCACTTTCAAAACCACTCCTTCCAAACTGCTCCAGCTCCTCCCAGTGTGGGCACAGATCTCCCAGTGGTGTTGGGATCTTTGCCCTCCAGTCCTGTGCTGACCAGAACCTGCCTAATCCAGGAACACTCATTTCACAGCTGGGTATAAAGAATTAGTCACTGTGGGGATATTCCTGTGCTACGCCTCCCTCCTGGTATTCCTGAGGGATCTTTCTCAGCTGTGTCCTGGGGCTCACAGCACTGCCTACAGGGAGGAGGAAGACAGTCCCCTTCAGCACATTATTTTGGGATGGAAAAAGCCTTCCCACGTTTCTCCAAAACACTGTAGATCATGGAACTATTTTCCTCATGCAGTGGGCTTTCATGACAGGTCACACAAGTGTTGAGTGAGACTTTAACACTTGGCTCTGAAATAATTTTGCTGTCCATTTCCCCTGCACCCACATGGTATGGCCACATAGCAGAAGTCCCTTGTTTAAATGCCCTCCCAGGAGACATTAAACAATTTTTTATGATCAGGAAAACATGTTTGTGCCTGTCTAGTGGGCCCTCCTTTCAAACATGGCCCAGAGAATTTCACCCTGGCTCAACAGCCATTTTTGAGAGGGGAGGATGTATCTTACCTGTGTTTCTTTTCACTTCCTGAAGTCAAGTGGCTGTTAACAAACCCAAAGGAGGTTCCATTAAACATGAACGACACCCCCACTGCTCCTTTATTACCTGGCAAAAGGGAACCAAAAAAATGACAAAAAATCAATCCTCCAGGTTGAGTCTAGCAAAGATAATAAAGCACCTAGCACATGTGAAGTGAAGTGGAGGATAGAGAAGAGAAATTGACTTAATCAGCACAGAAAAAATTAGTGCATACGGCACAGATTGTAGGAACAAATTTTTAAGGGTGCTAAAAAAATTAGCTGAAGGGAGAGAAGTGCAACTTCCTTGTGAAACACAAGAAAGAGCAATCCAATAGCCAATCAAAATTGTTTGCTGGGAATATAAATATATGTATATGTATATATATGTGTGTGCTAAGTATACACACAAATAGATTTCCTCTCTTACAGGGTAGGATACAAGCAGTGCTAGTGGGATATAACTTCAGTAGTGTCACATAAGTGTTGCCCAAGGAGTGTTGTGGAAGGAGAGCTGTTCCATGAGGGCTGCCCGTGCCTCACCCAGCGTGTTTGCGATGCCAGTCTTCACATTGGCTGTGCAGATGTGGCTGATGCGGTTCTCGTGTTCTGGCTTGGCCAGGACAACAATCCTGATGTTCCAGAGGGTATGGATGGCTATCTGCAGGGATGGGAAGGGTAGAGGTTATAGTCCTGCAAACACCTGCCAAGCTGCACTGTGGCTGCAGCCTTCCTGACTCCTTCAGTAGCACTTCTACAGAAATTTTCTTCCTGGGCTCAGGATATGTTTTCAGTCATTTTAATCAATGCTGGGAGGAAGTACCTCCCTATTTTCTAGTCCTTTTTCTAGTTAATCTTTGGATTATCTTGCTTGCATAAAATAGTTTTCCAATCACCATGAGAGTTAGAGGTCCTGTAGCTTTCCAGATATGCTTAGATTTGCTTGACATCACTGAAACCCAGGCATGTCCAAAGCTGGTCTTAATATGGTTTGGTTTCTCTTATGACTCTGCCTGTGTACTGCTACATTCTGCTTTGAAAGTGCAATAGCCTAGGGCGAGATCTAGGCTACTATTGTCAATGCAATAACAATGAAGGGAGGGAAAGGGAGGAGGTGTAGGCAAAATTCCACTTGTTCCCATCTCTTTTATTTGCACAACGTGTACACCCTCATCTCCCTCAGTTCTGTGCAATAGCTGGAATAACCCCTCACCACTTTGAAGCTGATACTGGTGATTTCCTGCAGAGACTGCCTTAGGGTCTCCAGCCATTCCTTCTCCCCCTGGGGATCCTCCTGGGTGCCAATCACATAGATGTCATGAGGGATGTAGTCAGCAGTGTCATCACGGGTCTTCCCCTGCCCCTTGGAGAGGAACCAGGAGGTGATCTTCTTTGGGGGCGGGGCTGCACCTGTTATTAACACATCAAACACCAAAGGAAGTCAGAGCATGTCCTGGCAAAACCAGGATGCAGATAACACGTGAGGACAAAAATTCTGGGCTTCACATCTCATGTCACTTTCGTATTAGCCAGGGCACACTATTCTGACAATGAAGTTACCCCCACCTGAGCCACTGATAAAGGAGTGACTCTGCTTTGACCCCATTCCTCTGGTTCATCAGTTTTCCAAGCCAAGGCTAGCCAGGGGTAAAGGCAGGGAGCTGTACTCCTCGTGGCCTGCCACTGCCTTGACCTTAGTCCTTAGGGATGGCCAAGCACAGACAGCTCAGCTCACAGCAGCTAACCGAGGCTTCTCTCTCAAAAGGGAGAAAAATAACCTGAATTCCACTGTCCTCAACTACACCCTGTGCCCTTTTCTAAGTACCACAGACTCTCAGCTGTCTCCCCAGGCTGGACATGAACTGTTCCCAGTCAAATCAGAGCAGCTGACGTGCAGTGTGTGGAACTGCTCCTGTCCTTTCTGCACGGTGGAGGATGATGTGCTCTGCTGCACCAGCTTTGTGCCAGTCACAACTCCCTGTCACTGGAGCAATCCTTCAGTACCCAACAGGGACAACCTCATGGTCCTTTGAATGGAACCATGAGACGTGTCAAACCACATCCAACAATAAGTTTAGATATCAGCTCTTCCCCTGTCCCAGGAGGAGGACAGCCCTGGTGTACAGACCTGCCATGGAACACACAGAGTCTGGGGCTCATCGTGCCAGCTGAGCACATCTTTTGGCAGTGCCTGAAGGAGTGCCCCTGGCAAAAGGGAGCCCATACCCATATTCCAGGTGCCAATGAAGATGGTGATCATATCAGGCTCTGGTTGCTCCGAGTGTTTATTCTTCATCTGCTGCAGAAGCTGGCAGAACCCTTCTCTCTTCTAGACAGGGAGGAGCAGAGAAAATTAATGAGATACTTAACTCCTCCAACATGACCTCTTGAAAAACTGGCTGAACCAGGAAATTCCCAGCACACTTGAAGGGCAGATTAGCTCTGCACTATCCTGAAACCTTCCAAGAGGCTGCCTTTCCTGTGGTGCTTTTTTAGGCATTTAGCTTGTGCATTGCTTTAACAAAGCTGAGCTGGTCAGAAGAAAGTCTTTTGTTCCCTCTTTGTCTATATGAACCTTTTCACAGCTGCTATCTCGACTCCTTGCCTCTCCTCACTGCTTGCTCTGTCCTCCTCCCTCAGTGACAACACTTAGGTGTCCAGTGTCTCCCTTTACACAGTCCACGTGCTCATTTTCTGGATGTTTCCAGAACAAAGGAGAAATTTAATTTTTACAAAACCAACTACTGTCCTTCAACAGTTCCTCTTGCTACCAAGGAATGTCCCATATTCCACTCCCTTCCAGGTACCTGCTCCAGGCTGGCAGGAAAGAAACACCATGTATGTACCTTGGAATCAGAGAAAACATATTCCTTCCGCTGTGTTTTTTCTTTTTCTGTTTCCAGAACAATCACCAGCTTGTTTGGAAACTTCTGGGACTTGATGAGCTGCAAGACTGAACAGAGGCTGGGTGTCACGAGCTGCAGTCACTGAAAGAAGGGTCCCACCAAAATGAACAAAACCCTGCTCAAAGGCTTGGAATTTACATGGTCTTTTCTGTCTGTGCAGTTTGCCCTGCACACCTGTGTTTTAATGTTGCTTAATCCTGTTCTCAATAGGAACAGATTTGGACTCCAAGTGAAGAGGGCCCCGAAAACTCTTCCGCTTGGAGCTCTTTTCCATCCCAAGCCTTGTAGTGTGAAGTGAAGCCTTGACTTCATGCAGACAATCCCCCTGTATCCTGAGCCAGCCTACATGTGTTCCTTCCCCATCTGTGAAAGAGGATGTAAAACCTCATTTGGTGGGAAAGGTGATTCCTTCCATCTAAAACAGCAGCTAAGTAATTATGAACACCAGGTGGAGAAACCCATGCAAGAAAGCTCATCTTCACAATTATTGCCAGCAACAAGTTGTTTTTCTAGCAGGAGAGAGCCCAAGGGCATCATCTACTCTCTGATAAACCTAAAGAGGTCTCAACTTCAGTGAGCTGCCTGTTCAGAAAGACAACAGAAAAAAGGGAAGTTGTTTGAATCAGGCAATCACAGATCAAACTGGCATTGCTCATTATGAGATACTGATCTACGTACAAAAAAATTCAAGGGAAATTCACTGGAAAATGTTACTGAAACTGAGTGTCTGGTCATTAAAAATCATCGCAGAAGTCACCATGTTCCTGCAGAATGTTGGGGGTTTTTTTCTCAAGTGACATTGTTTTTCAGAAGAAAAATGGTTCTGTTGCAACCAGCTCTATGGGGAATCTTCTATCAAAACCTGCTCCCTTGCAGTGCTGATTCCAGAGTCTTCATTTACACCTGGAGGCCAGGTCTAAAACAATCTGTGAAAGCTGTATCCCAGTACTGAGATATCTGTCTTGTTGAATGGTGCTCCTGCAGCACCCAGGACGTAGCAGAATTCCCTATCCTCTGGGCCAAACCTTGCCCCGAGTGGGGCTGAGGGGAACCCCTCCCCATCATTCAGGGACCCAGAGTCTAGTACAGCATTTGTGACATCAAGCTGACATCTTACTTTTCTTGTGGGTATAAAACTTGTCTTCTGGACCATCCTTAGATCTCTTGATAATCAGTTTTCCCATTTCCACATCCACTTTGAGTTGTATTTTTGAGAAAATTCCTAGGGAGTCAGTTTTCACCTAGTGGAATACAGAGAGGTTTTCCATGAGGGACTTTCTACACTTCAGTCACATGTATTACAAATGAAGCACTTCCCTGAATTCCTGGACACATATCATTATGCCAGTCTCACTAGACATTTCTTAGGCATTTTCATGGTGCCAAACAGCATCCAGAAATAGCTGTTATCTCTGTGGCAGCACAGAAAACTTCCCAGGAGCTGAGATACTGACATAAATCTGTGTTACTGTCCTTCCACATTATGATCATCATCGTTAAAGGAGTAAATTTACCTCGAAAGTGACAGGGGGGATAAGGGACCGCCTGTGTGTTGAATCAGGACCTTCAATCAACAGTGTTTTCACCTGTAAAAGAATTATGTCTAATTTATTGCATTTGGTGATTCTGCACTACATTGAGAGTAATGAAATCAGAATAAAGCAATCTTACTGTGGCAGAGCACTGCACTGAAGATGAACAAGGAACATAACTAGAGGCAAAAGATGACAAGAAGATGATATAAAATAGCTTGAAAACTCTACCTTTTCTTCAATAGAAGACAGCAAAGAAATCAGCTGGTTGAGTTTCAATACAATATTGACTGGACTTGCTTCACCAAGCATCTGAAACCGCAGCACAGGAACAAAAAGAGAGAGGGAGATGGGTGATTACCAAGCCCACAGAGCACAGCCTGGAGTGCAGTCCCAGGAACACCTCACACAGAGCAAGGAGCAGCACTTGTACCTTTGCCACTCTGATCTGTAATGGGCAGATCTGTCAAGGCAGCTGGCCATGCATGGGAGTCAGCTTGCTGCTGGGGGCAAGACTGCATGACCAGACCTGGGGTTCAACATACAGAAGTTCTGGACTTTTGGTTTTCTGGTACGGAGAGGAAGGTCATGGAGACTTAAGTGGGTTTGGGAAAAGCAAGGATTTAGCAGTGAAGCATCCTGGAGTGAGGTTTATGGAAAAAGAAGTGTGCAATGCCAACCCACATGGAGGATGGGGAGGTGGGAGTCATCAAGCAGTTGGTGGCACTTTCCTCTAGAACAGGAAGGGGGAGCAGGTGGAGGGGGCTATGGGATAGGTGAAACTGCTCGATAGAACTCACTGTGTGCCCTCTGCACTGCTGCAGATAGAGGCTAAAGAGAACAGAAGTGGCGTGTGTCCACCTGTGTCCACCTGTACCCCGGTGGCCATCGCTGTGCCCCAGAGCCAGCCCTGCCCCTGCTGACAGCCACCCACACACCCGTCCTGCTCTTCCCACCTCCCAGAGCCAGCCCTGTCCCCGCTGACAGCCACCCACACACCCATCCTGCTCTTCCCACCTCCCAGCCCCCTTACCTGGGAGCGCTGGTGGGTACCGGGGTGCAGCTGCTGCTCGAACACCTTCTGGATGGACTCCAGAGACGGGAGAGTCCTCGAGGCCTCACTGGGAACACAGACACAGCACAGGTCTAAGGCTGTGGCCGGCTGCCTGGGTCCATTTGCACTCAGACACAACCGCACAGAGGAGACAACAGGCACACGTCCACACTGGGCCTGCCTGCACCATGTGCCCCCTGAGCTGTGGGATGGGTGATGGCAGCAAACTCCAGCTGCTTGGTGATGTGGTCGACAGGGCAGTGTGGGTCAGGCAGCTGACTGCCTTGCAAAGCTGGAAGGTGGCCATACTGGCTGCTCCTCGGGGTTTGCTTTGGAGGTTCTAACTTCCTAAATCTTCCCAGAAAGGTATCCCAGTCTGGGCCAAGCCTGAAGATACGGTGTACAAGCAGCATCAACCTAACTATGCCAGCTTGTAGATCCAAGTGCACTCAAATGCCTCAGAGCCCAGCACAGTCTGGTGCCTCTGAACGCTGCAGCCGTGGGAGCAGCTCGGTTCTGCACAGGCCTGTGCAGCTGCTGAGGCTGCTGGGGACAGTGCTGGGGACAATGCTGGGGACTCTGTGCGAAGAGGAAACTCATTCTTAGATATTTCATCTCACATGACGAAGAGGGGCTGGGCACAGCGAGGGGTGGAAGAGGCAGCCCTTGATCTCCTGAGCAGAACCATTTACGGGTAACAATGGGATTCCATGGGATGCTCATTTGTCAAAACGCTGCTGTGTGAATTTGGCACAGAAGCCACGTGCCGATAATGACAAGACGTGTCACGGAAAGAGCGGCCAGGGAGCACAGGTCAAAAGGAAGGTGACGGTGGTGAGCAGCACTAGGACACTTGCACAGTGTCTAGTCAACAGTGGATATTAATGATTTCCCTCGCTTTCCTTAGTCTGAATGGACTGGATTTTATTCCATCTTTGTTAGGGAAAGTGGTCCAAAGCAAAAGTGTGCCTGCCTGAAGATTAGATATTTGTCTAGGTGCTGAACCAAGGATGACTAATTGCCTAAATTAAGCATTCATGTTTGACATTTCAGTCTGAAAGACTTGCCTGCCGTGGGACACACAGAAGTACAAGGCACATGTAGGAATCTGGTTCTGCTAATTTTATTCCTCCAATGCCACAATTCAGCTCTGGATCACCTAGGGCCAGTGTCACTGCAAACAGCTCTGGCTCCAAACCCAAGACTCCCATTGATTTCTGGAGCCATGGAGTCAGGCTCCAGGAGGCTGCAAGCAGTTGCAGGAAAATTGGGTGAAGTTTAGTTTGAGAAAAGTGAAAGGATATTTACTGTGATGTGCAGGCCATCTCTTGAAAATACAGCAGCAGCTGTTTGAAGCAACTCAAGAGTGATTTCCCATGGGAAAACTGCCCTCTGTTCACAGTGCAACGTGTAGGCCGGTGTGGGGAGGAGCTCCTGTGGGCGTTCAAGCTCAGCAAAACCACAGGGTGGTTTTAATCACACTTGTAACTTCTTTTGTTTTTTTCTCTTGACAGTATAAATACCTTTAGTGATCTTCGTTGAAGTGTCAGAAGCCTGTGTTTCCACATGCAGTTGCACAAGTGCTGGTATGACAAGTGCTTGAAAAACTGCCTTAAAAGCTCTATGTGCAAATTATCCATTGAGGGAAAATAAACAAGAATATGCAGAGCAGCAATTGATGACCAAATTATGGCTTCAGACAGTAGAAGATTGAATAGACCACTATTGGTGGTTTTCACTTGAAGCTGAACAAATCCCCTTGCATGGGTAATCCCCGCTCTCTCTGAGTCAACTTTCCAGCTTCTGGAGGATTCCCCTGGCCAAGGAAACCCTTGTATGGAAATTTCTTTAGCACAAAATGCCTCACAAAAGTACCCATCAGCCTTACAGATCTCAGTTTTGTTTCACTTCCAGTATAAGATCTGCCAGAGGGAGCGGCCTCTCCCCAGGGCGGCTGTTCCTTGCCCCCAAGGCTCTGATAAGGAGCTGTGCCATGGCTGTCCTCATCCCCTTGGCCACTGCTAACCCTGGAAGGTAGTAGCAGCAGAGTTAAAACCAGTTTTCCCAGTCTCTGATGAACACTGGGCTCCAGGTCTTGCTGAATTAATCAGGGATAAAGGGTGAGGGAAGAGCTCACAAACTTTGCACTCTGGTCTGCTGTGACCCAACTGCTTGAGCTCCTTGGCCAGATGTGCATCCTGCCCCTGTCCATGGGCAATACCTGAACTGCCAAAGGCACAGACTCTTCACAAACAGATGGTCCAGCTCCTCTCTCAGTCCCACTGCTCACTACAAGCTCTTTCCTTCTCCTGAACACAGAGCAGCTCTGGTACTGTCCCCTCTGCCTTGCTGACTTTGGCAGTCACCACCCACCCACAGCCCGGGCTCACAGCACAGGGCTGAGGCAGCAAAGGGCACTGGATGCTCCTTTCTCACAGAGACAGCAGCATGTCTGAGCCTGACCCTGAGAGATGGCACAGCTGGGCTCTGTGAGGTGGGGAGAAGCCAGAACACAGATCACAAAACCCTCACACTCACAGCAAGTCTGTGTGGTTCCCCAGCAGCCAGGCCAGCCCAGCCACAGCGAGTCTTTGCTGCACTCATAACCCTCAGCACTGACAGGAAATTCAGAGGAGCTTCAGCTCCACTGCAAGAGCTCCGCTGTGCTGATTAACAACTCTTCTGGGGTTTTGTTTGGTTTTTTAACTTATTCTCAAATAGCACAAAAATAATGGACTCGGACATTAAAAGAAGACACCAAAAAGTAGCCTAGGAATTACCTGTATGTTCAGCTGGAATTCCCTGCGCAGCTGAAGGAAGCTTGGGGAAATAAAAACTAAATTTAGGGAATGCCACTGACAAAATTAGAGTTCAGAACTCACATAAGGGAAGTAATCTCAAATCCTAGACAACCTCAGACAGTAAGACTAATACAGTAGGAGACCCAAGCATCTGATTATTAGCCAGCTGAAGGTAAGCAAGTAGTTTAGTTGGTAGAGATCCATGAGACAATGTGAATAGAGAGGGACAGGTTCCTCAGTGAGACTTGACGGGCACTGAAAGCAGCCACAGCCTGCAGTTCTGGATCTTCATGAAAAAATTGAGAAGGCAGCCCCAATAAACCAAAATAATGCAGGTATGGGGAGAAAATGCTGGGGAATGGGGGAAGACCTGCATGAGGACATACATTGCCATAGCTATGTGCAGCCACCAGGACACAAGGCAGGACTTTTTCCTTTGCTGGGTTTGTGGTGGTGCAGTGTTCTGTCTTGGGATGGTTTTTATCCCATATCCATTTTTGGTTTTGGTTTTTTTTTTCCTTCTGTGTCTGGGGTGGTGGCTGCCCCGCCTGCCCCCAGCTCCAGGAGTATGGCAATGGGTGAGAGCCAGCCCACCTTCCCCGGCAGACACCTGTCTTTCAAATCTAGACGTGTCCCAATGCTCAGCAGGCTTCCACCAGCAGCAGAACTCACCCAGCGCTGCTCTAAGATGTCACTTTGCAATGTCCAGTCACCAGAAATCCTACAGAAAATCTGAAAATGTTAAAGATGTCCTGGCAGTTGAGGGAATTATGGCCTTGTGGCATCTCCTTTCTTTCATCTCTCCACGTGCATTTATGAGGAGTAGGATTGTGAAACTCAGAGAACATGAAGTAGAATAAGAAGTTGGAAATGGGAGAAGCCAAACATCATGACAACGACAGCACCAGAGGTATTTTAGTAACACAAGACTCTCACTTGTGATTTCATTCGATTTGAGTTTCCATTGTTCAGGTTTATTCTTAGCTGGCCACCTGGGTCTCCCCTCCCGTGGGCGTAGAGAAGCAAAATGCTCAGACAGGGTGCAGAAGGGCAGCTCTTGGCACAATATGTCCTCAGTCCTCCCAGGGGCTTGTCTGTGGGCAGCTGGCTTCTAGGAGAGCAGGATCAGGCCAGTAGCACGACCAGCCTCACCTCTGCATACACCAGAGAGAAGGATATGGCGAGCCATGGAGAGAAGTGTGGAAATACGTGCCCTCTGCTACAGAGTGCTCCAAGATCCCTTTGCTTACAATCAGCAAGGGGGAAATAACATCCTTCCACCAGAGAAGGAGGGAGCTCTGCAATGTTCTAGTTCCCTGTCAGAGTGTTTCTATTTGGGACATGGAAGATCTATAAACAGGAAAGGTAAAATCTGTAGAGTCAAGAGTCTAGGCTTGTTCCTTTTTTTCATTTGATCTGGCCTTCGCCGACATCAGTGGAATCACTCCAAGTTCACAATGCATTAGTGGGAAGGAAAATCAGTGTTTAAATCTAGTTATACACCAATATGTGCTTGTTTCCATAAACGGCTTGTGCTTGACAATCCTGTGGGTGTCATTTATGCATTACCAAATTATGCAGTTAATCGGTTAGTGCATTTTTTGTTTTGTTTCTTTCTAAACAAAGCATAAAATATAATACTCTGCTGACTGAAACCACCTACAAGGAAACTTGATTGTCAGAGCTGGGTCTTCTATACAGATTTCATATCTTTGGAGCAGAATCAGAGGTCATGAGATCTAAATACACTGTTTTTGAGGGCAAGCCAATTTCCTGTGCCAGAAATGAGGGTTCTGAATGCATGCACGTAGAACCTTTGTTGGCATTATACTCTGAAAACCAGCTTCTAGTTACCTGAAGAGTCCTTTGCAAAGAGCTGTAAGTAATTTCTTCAGTTGAGGAAGATTGCTTGAGCCGGTCTGCACAATCTCAAAGTCACTGATGATGTGAACTCGCAGGTAATCCTGGATAAGTTTAAGATGCTCGTCAGAGACACTGTGAAGGAAACAGACAGGTCAAAAGCCAGCTCTTCTCTCCACTCCCAAATATCAAACAGCTTTCTTATTTTTCTGAAATTCCCACTGTTGGGGCACATGGCTAATAAACCAAGTTCTCTCAGATATTACTCATCCTTTATATTTGAAAACTGTACCTCAGCAGAGAAAGTATATGGGCGATTTTAACAATTCAGAAATGCATTTTTTCTAGACAACAGCTGGACTGTAAAAGCAGCCAATGCACTGTTGATCTGATTCTGTTATTTATTTGGTAGTATAAATGAGGAATAATTTTGTGGAATCAAACAGGTCCTCAGCTGTCCCAAACAGAAGCCCAGCGAGCACAGAGCTGGGCTGAAGGTTGGTTCTGCAGCCCTGTCACTTGCCTTTCCTTACCTGCTTGTGTCCTGGTACTGCAGTCGCTGGAGTAGTGTCTCAGAAAGGGACAGTTTATTCACATCTGCCACCCGGGAGTTTTCGGGGAGAGAAGAGACCTCCTTCGTCTCACTGCTCGGCAGTGCCATGAGGATGTTGCGTGGGGGCAGGAGAGGAGGTGTGGGTACCAGGTCTGGCAAGGAGGAAAGGAAAGGCACAGTCATTCCAGCATGGAAATTGGACCTCCTGTCCCTCACCCCAGGCAGGGCAGAGCCCACCCTGCAGGGGCAGCCCTTGCAGAAGCCATCCCTTCTTAAGGGTCTGTGGAGGGATGTCAGAGCTGGGAAGCTCAGGGCTCAGCACTGGCCCAGCTGCGTTTCCAGGGATGGCAGTGGTGTGAGAGCAGCGGGATGAAGTGTCAGGCTTGGACCTCATGTGCAGGCAGCACATGCCTCTGCCTCTGCCTCCGCCTCTGCCTGGCAGTGAACCCCATCCCAGCCAGTTTTGACTCTCCCATCTGCACAGCAGCTATGAAGGTTAATCAGTTAAGTTGATTATAATGCTTAGAGAACACAGCTGTACCTCACCCACATCATTCCCATTATCATGGGGATCTGCTACTGAGGCAGAATGGATGGACAGACATGATGGAAGGAGCACAGAAGCTGCTAATGGTAAGAAGAGAACAGCTAAAGTAAGCAAACACAGTTGGAGAAAATAGACCCCATGACCCAGTGCATAGGGGCTGAATGTCCTGCCTTGTCCTGTGGGCATTGAGTTAGAAGGAAGAAGGGTTTTCCTGCTGTCATCCTGCTGCTCAGCATATCTCCCTCTCCTGGGAGAAGAGTGGGTTCATCTCCACTGATCCCAGAGGTGGTTACCTTTTTTTTATACCAATTGCTCCAACACTTTGTTACACATGTTGTATGTAGCTGATCGAATTGTGAGGTTTTGTTTGTTTATTTCCTAATGGTGGAATTTGCATTACAAAAAGACCCCCAGGGCTGGCCTGCTGCTCCTGGGCCAGTGCTGTGATTCAGAGCCACTGCAGCACTGAGCCATGGGTGATTAATGTGCAGGGTGCTCATCTTCCACCTCTGCAGTTTCACATCTAAGATGGCCAGACATCTGTAGGCCTTACGTGGCTTCAGCATGATGGCACAAAGTGCCTTAACAAAACTAAATCCTGTACGTGAGCAGCCCAGACCCAGTGGTGATCTCTCTTCATCTGAAGTCTCTTAGTGTGGGCTAGAACTTCATTCCCTGCTGCTTGCCTCTCTCTGTATTATTTTTGCTGTAGTTCCCTCCTCTTCCCTGGGATCTGGAGACTCAGTACAACTGGCCAAAACCCAGGAACATCCTTCCTGAGCAGCTTTGCAAAATTTTGTTCTGTTTCTTCAGGAAAATTGCAGACCAAAATCTTCCAGCTCCTGTTAGATATACAGTGGGCTTCATCAAAGGATTACACAGACGCTGGGTTGCAAAGGCACATCAATCTGCCCTAGTGCACAGGGCCTGTCCATCTGTCCCAGGGACTGTGTCCTTCAGACAAGCTTGATTGCAGTGCTCATTATTTCCAGACAAACGTCAGACAGGACAGGAAGGATGGCTCTGTGGGCATGACCTTCCTCTGGGAGAACAATGACAGATCCAAGGGGTGATCCAGGAAAAATCCAAGGAATGATCCAAGACCAGTGAGTGTCAGGAACCCACAGTGACATCTCATATAAAATAGTTGGGATGATGCCAGTCACACCTCTTCATCATACACCTGCCTCTGTACATGGAGTTAGACTGTCTGCCACTGTCAGAGCCGTGCCCTCTGCTCAGGACTGTCAAAAATGTCCCCTGGAGCAGAGCAGCTGAGGGGACTTCAGATGCCCCTCAGCAGCTGCAGAGAGATGTGCTCCAAGCCCCAAGGGAGCATCTCTGTTTTGAGAAGGGCCCTACAGATGCAGGACAAGGAGACAGTGCAGAGGTTTGGGAGATGGCTGGACACAAACAACTGGAATCCAGATAAGGACACCAGATTTCCCATCCCCACACCAGATGCAGTATATTTCCACAGAGGGTCTCAGTGTATTCCCTCAGGTGAGCTAAGCTGATGCTCCAGGTGCAGCACCACAGGAGACATGAGGGTTCACTGCCTCAGGCCTCTCTGTGCTGTGCTCCATTTTATGGCACAACATGTTCTAATCTCCTGCCTGCACTGCATATCTCCAGTCAAGAGATACGAGTCAAGGGTCTGCATCACCAAGTCACGTCATAGGTTTCTTACCAGTGTCCTCCTCCAGTTCATCAGCAGCCTCCTCCTCTTCCCGTGGCACTGGATATTTGAGGTGCCATACCAGACCCATGTTCTCCTTCTTGTAATATTCTATCAGTTCCTCCAGGTTCTGAAAATACTTCACGGGAACGCCCTCTGACGCCTGAAACAAAACACAGAGGCAGTCATGGCCTGGGATTTCCTACCACAGAAACGCTGCCCCTTGCAGAAGGAAAAACAAAGTCATAGGGAGAGGAAAAAGCCACTGCTGCTGTCCAGAGAGAGCCAGCCCTGCTCTCACTGCCATCTGACCACAGGCTGTGTGCAGAACAGCTCCTGCAGCACAAACAGAAACAGGTAAGCCCACATGTTCCAGCCAGAGTCAGCACAGATGCCAGCCTCAAACACTCACTGAGCACAGATGGAAGAGCTCTCTCACTGGGTTCAGGGTGCTTGACTTCACAGCAAAGGAAGATTTTATAAACAAATAATTCTCCCGGATTAATCTTTGCATTCTCTCTTTTACTGAGCACAAAGTCCCTAGACTGTGTTATATTTTGTGGTATCCAGGAAGAATTTTTCTGTGAAATTGCAAGGTAAACATGGCTAAATCCAGACTTTAACATCCCTTCCAGGACTCAAAGGCTCAGAACTGGGTTCAAATGAAACAAGGTACCGCCCCACACAGAAACGCTGGGATGGAGGTTTAGAGAGCGGCGAGGACTGCGAACGGGCACGGAGTGACACTGCCTGTGCCAGCTGAATTCTAGCTGTGACCAAACCTGCCTCGAGCACACCCTGGCCACCAATGTCAGCAAATGGTTACCCACAGAGGCCAAACACAGGGATAAAATTTTAAGGGTCTTCAGAGCCAAAGCTTCAGTGCAATTATATCCACACATTGGCACGAACGGTGACTCTTCCAGCAGGAACAGCTGCGATCCCTGCAGCTCTGCCCAACTGCTTCAACCACAGACCCTACAAAGACAGACACGGTCTCTCATGGCTCAGCACAGACCTTCCGGCCAAGGGAAAGGACCCTGCATCACCTCCCAAACTGCACTGAAGTGCCATCCAGTCCCAAGACTACAGCAACACAGGGTCAAAGCTCTGATCCCTCTCCTTGGGGTACCCTTTCCCTGGTGGGATGCTCCTTCTGGACAAGAAGTTTTCCCACAGAAACCAACCCAAGAAGCTCCTGTCTACACCTGCCATAAAAGATCAACAAGTGGGGGCAGAATGGTGGAGAGCAGTTGTTTTCCATCCCCGCAAGACTGTTGTTCTTGACTTAAAAGAGCAACACTGGGAACTGTTCACAACCAGGCAATCTGAAGGAAGACCTGATCACCTCAATGGCAGGCTTGACTGGCACTGTATTGCATGCATAAAACTAGATTTTGCATAGGAAACATGGTTAATTAGTAAGGAATTAAAGCTGTGCCTCCAATTGGACATAACTTGTTAAACAGACATTCTGCCTCTGACTAACAGGCAGGGTATTTAAATTTATTTTGGGATTGCAACGATTGCCTGTGAAAAGTAACACACACAAAGTTTCAATACGTGTTTGAACAAGCTTATTTACTTGCCATTTGTCTTTGCTCAGTTTCTTATTCTCTGTGAACTTTTTTGTTTGAAAGGCAAATGTAGAAAATCCAAGAAATTAAACAGGTGATGTGTGAGCAAAAACCACAGCAAGCAGAACACAGGAAAATGTCTTCAGCAAGTCCTAGCAGCAACAAGATTTCTTTTCAACTTTTTCTAAAGAATAAAATCTCAGGCCAGAAATTAGGACAGTGCTTTCAATAGTGAACTGCATTTGAAGTCATCACTGCCCTAAGGCTTGCCATCAAAAATACCTTTCATTTTTAGCTATACCTGCATGTCTTTAAAGGCTCAGCAAGACACATTTTCACAACAAACATGGGTGATGTTTCTGAGAGCTCTGCCTGTACAGCCTCCTTTTCTGTCTTTCACATAAATGCTCCTGCATTTAACAAGATTTATTATTCTCATACACTGGAAAATGTTGTATTCAGCATGAAAGTGATGCTTGGGCAAACATTGGATTATATTTTTGTGAGGCCAGAGATGTTGAAACAAATGACTGGCTAAAACTTCTCATGACTCTACCCAGAGTAGGCCGAATGCTGCTCTGCTAGAGCAGTACAGTCTCTGCACATTCAGAATGACTTCTCATTTACACCAATTAATGCAAATAGTGTCTGGGTCCTCCCAGATTCTTCTCCTTCTTTGTACCAAGTGTGAAGGCTGGGAATCAGAGAAAACCATCAAGGAAAAAACAGCTCTAATCCATCATATTCTGAAGTCACAGTGCTGCACTGGAACAGACCTGGAATAGTTCAGCCAGTCTTCCATGCTTCTCTGTTCATCTTCCATGCAGTACCCTCTTCTGCTCTGAAATCCCCACTTTTGTGATTATTCATTGACCAGCAGCCCCCAGCAGCCCAGAGGGCACTGGTGGCAGCTCTGGTAGCAGGATGGCAGCACGCTCAGCCTCTGTGCCCTGCCCATGGCAGTGTTACCCACACTTCACCCTCTGGATTAGCCTGCCTGGGCTGCCTTCTGCCCACCTGCAGCCCCCAGAGATGGGCTGGAGCTCATGAGGGACAAGGCTTGGGGTGGCTTGCTTTGCCCCAAGCTACCCCAAAGAGCACCTGGGAAAAGGCATCAGCCCCATCAGAGCACACACAGAGACCCTAAAAAACACCAAGGACAAATAGGGTCAGGGTTTGCCTTGTGCACCCCTGTAGGAGGAAAGCTTGCTGTCGGTGCTCTCTCACCTCTTGAATTACTGCAGCCTACTCCGCTCCTCCTCTTTCCAAAGTCGTCTTCAAACTCCTCCTTCAGTTTCCTGTGCTACTTCACCACCTGCCTGCTTCCCCAGATCTCCCCCGACTGTGCGTGAAGGCTCCTATCCCGCCCCTGCACATCATCCCTGCCACGCCCAGTGCCCAAACACTGTCTTCTGAGCCTTGTTCTGCCCCTCAGCTCCTGCTCTCCCAGGGTGCCTGCAGGAAGACAGACTGCCCTAAACAGCTCTTGATAGAAGTGGTAGGAAAGGCTGAATTAGCACTTTTTGCTGCCCAGGACAGTTCGGACTCTGAAACCATCCTGGTCTCTGTGGCAAGCAGAAGAAGGAGCATTTTGCAACAGGCCTCCTTCCTTTAACTCACTGCCCAGTCTGAAGCCTGAGGTGCAGCCCAAATTCCTCGGCATGGCCATCAGCCCCAGCTCTCGTGCAGCCTGGCTGGGTGCCCACCTGAGCAGAGAGGCTCTGCTGTTATGCACCCTTTCTACTCTGTTACCTTGGCCCACTGCCCCCAGCCACCTTTCTTGATGAAGCCCTCTTCTCCTCCCTCAAGGATAACTGGAATCTGTGGCCATGTTGAGGAGCTGGGCTTTGCAGGCATCTGAATCCAGATGATCATTCCCAAAGAGAAGCAGCCTCCATCCCAGCAGTGCCAGCTCCTCTGACAGCCTGCCTTCCCCAAGTCCAGTCAGGAGAAAAAAGAACCAACTCCCCATGGCACATAGTAAAATAAAGGACAACATTTCATATTTTAAGACAGAATTCAGCAGAGAACTGAACATGTGGCCCAAGCAGCTGCACAGAGATAGTGAGAGCTGAAATAAGAAAATGGGGAACCAGCAGGGTCAGGAGCTCCAACCAGCCATGGCCAAGCACAGAAGGAAGGATGGGCAGCCTCAAACCTGCTCAGCACCTGCTCATGGTGGGGGAGCTTGAGGGTCCTTCCCCACACCACAAAAGCCACAGCAGTGGCACTGCCTTGATACACATCAGCTCATCTATCATGAGTCTAAAGGTAAAATCACTGGATTATTCTCATTTATTTTATTTTGTATTATAATTGTTATTATTTGCAAGGACCTCAACAGAGGAAGCATGAGGGAAGGGCTGCGCCCCTCCAACACACAGATGTGCCCAGCAGCTCTCTCTGCCTTTTGCCTGCACTATGAAACAATCTCCTTCCAGTTCAAACACCCCCAAACATCCCCACTCCCCACAAGAGAGCAGGGAGCCCTGCTTTGCGCTGCCTCACTCTGCACAGAGGTGCAGCAAACACTGTACATTGTTTGAAATGGGAGAGAGAACAGTAAAAACAAGGCTTTGTTGCACTTGCTTCTCCCCTTGGGGAAGGGATGAGAACAAAGCCTGCATGACAGACAAGAGTCACGTTGTTTGGCACACAAGTGCAAGGTGCTCAGATACCACCCGTGCCACGTGAGCCCCTCCAAATCCAACAGCTCATCATTTTGCTCCCAGCCACAGAGCGATAGGACCATGGCCCAGGATGGGGTGTGTTTCCAGCCAGCACTGCCCAGGATTGCAGGGATGATGCCTGAGCAGCCTCAGCTGAACACGGAAAGTCTGGCTCAGTAATGTTGCTGTGAGTGCACAGGCTGCCAGATGACCTCCCTGAGGGTTGGTCTCTGCCCGCAGGTGAGGAAAGCAGCACAAATCTGAGACGTCTGCTTTCTTCACACTTGAACTTGTGGCAAAGGTTTATAGGTGGGGAAGGAAAATTGGTGGTGGATAGTGAAGTACTGGTATGGAGTCAGGTTGCAGATGGTTGCAGAGCACATTACCAGAACCTGGATTGATGGTAAACTATTAATAAATGTCCTCAAGACAACTGCACTGGATGACAGGAGCGAGGGAAAACGCAGCCTAAACTTTACACAAGCTTGTTCTGGATTTTGAGACAGGAAGCAGAAGCAGAACGGGGCACTGTGAACAAACCAGAGCAGGACGGGGCAGCGCAGAGCAAGCCGGAGCCACCCCAGCAGAGCCAACAATGAAATCCACTTCCCACCACCCTGCCTGCGTTTAGTAAGTAACTGTTTCCTCAGGGTTATCGCAGGATAGATCTTGTTTTAATTGCGAAGTGAATTGTTTCAAGTCATTATAAACGTGGATGGCAAGTGTCATCTCCACGGCAACACACCACATCCCCAGAAATGTGCTCACAGGGCTCACGGGACGCCAGAGAGGCGTGGAGGGCAGGCTGTCCTTCCTTGGGGATTCCTCCCGCTGGTACCTTGGCTTTGTGCTGATGGCAGCCACAACATATGGAAAAGAAACACCTAGTGAACATATGCAACTTAGGGAGCAACCCACAAAACAGCAGAGTTGTACACAGGAATCTGGAGAACAGGGAATCAGAGACTGAGCAGCAATTTCATAGTGGGAAGCTGCATCCAAAGCAGAAGTCTCTCCAAGATCTATTAATGTGAGTGTCGTACGAGATGCAAGAAGAAATTTTTCTGCTGTACTTTGTTCCATAAGGCTTTAGTTGGACTGCTGTGGCCAGCTTGGGGCACCAATTCTTATGGAGCATGTAAAATACCATAGGAAGTCCCAAGGAAAATTTCCAAGGAAGACTGAAGAGTTGGAAGATGGGATTCACACAGAAAGCTCAGAAGAAAGGGACAGGTATGGACTGGCAAAGGGACAGTCTGGAGATGTCACAGCAGCAGTCTTACAAGTTTTAAATTCTCTTGTAAGGAAGATGGCAACCAGAGGTGCTGCAAGTCCCCAAGGGACAGCAGTGCCGTGCACCCAGGCCCTGCTCACAGTGAGTGAGCGAGTGTCTGATCCTGCCTCAGCCCCAAACCAGGGCAACGCTGGGCTCAGGCACCTGCCAGGCCTCCTGCCACCCCAAACTCTGTGACTAGGGGAAGCCCTCTGCAAATCTGCCAGCTTCCTTTAGCCAGATCCAGAACCCTTGAGGAGCACGGGTAAAGCTGAACATAACCATGCTTGTCACGACCAGCCCTGACATTTCAACTGCATCCCAAACCAAGACTTTCAGACCTTCCACTTCTGACTCCAGCCCTTTCGGCTGTGAACCTTCTTTCCCACAGGATGCCTTGGTGTCTCCTGTCCCCCAGAGCCTGCCCCCAATTCTGCCTGTCCTTCCAGTTTTCAATTCCCTCCAATTCTCTGTATGCTCACTGTACAATGGTTGAACACAATTAGCTACAACTTGCTCTTGTCTTCTTGCTGAACTGGCTTGTAGACTGTTCATGTCATGAGAACAGGTACAATTAATGCCCTTAATCACTGGACTTGGTTAAATTTTGTGCCCCCTTTCCAAATTCAACCACCTGAACTTTTCAACAGGTTTTTGTATGGCTATGATAATCCGGTCTTCCTTTGTATCTGGTGTATCCATGTAATGCCATCTGGCCAAGAGAACTCCTTGCCAAAGACACTCCAAATGTGGATTTAGTGAGGAGCAGCCCTGAACATGACTTTAAAAGAAGTTGCAAGTAGAGTGTAAAGACATGAAGTACAAAGATGTAAAGACTATGCTGAGCTAGGAGAGGAAGTGGTTAACTTGGGGTTCATTACAACAATTGTATAAATAGATGGCACAGGAAGTCTGGGGCCCTCAGAAGGAAGAGGAAGTGTTTTCCTTTCCTGTGCCAAGGCACAAGAAGGAACTAGGAAACTGATCATCTGGCTACATTGCTTAAGGCCAATCTTTTCTAACTGGAGTGCTTTAAAACAGATATTTAAACACATACACAGGCATTTCGGTAACAGGCAATAAGTTTTCAAAGTTACAAAATTTTTGCAATACCCACCAGCTTAAATGGAAGCTGTAAATCAGGTCAATTCTACTGTGGTGAGAAAGGCTGGCAGGAGCTTTTCTCCTTTTAGATTTGGAAAAAAAAAATTAGGTTTTGAGGTTTGGAAAAAAGTTCTCTGAAAGACTGTCTGTTAGATAGGAAGTCTAGGTGGCATTTTTTAAATTGACTTTTGGCTCTCATGTAGGCAAGCTTTTTATATTTCACTAAAGAAGTGAACCTAAGAGCTAAGAAATTCCTGGTAAATTATTTTTAAAGCATTTTATAGCAACCTGGCTTTGTTTCAGTTTTGTTTTGTTAGCAAGCCTGCCTTATTTTTAGACCAAATCTTGTGCTTAGAAGTGTTAAGAGCATTTCACAAAAAATGGGATCATAGACAGGAATCACAGCTGTAGAAACAGCTACTTTCCAAAATATAAATCACCCAGAAATGTACTCTAATTTGAATGCAACACCTGGGGTTTGGAAGAAATGGAGCTACCTAGGAGCACAAAGGGAAGGAAGCAAGTGTGTGGCTGAGGAAAAGAGGGCTCCTGTGACTTGGAAGGTCAATAAGAAATGAACTTTAATAAGAGGTGGAAACTTGTGGGCTGGCAAGGGAGTTCTGCTGCTGGATAAAGCTCAGCAAGAGGGCCTCTGCCAGGGAACTAAGCACGAGAGAAGAGGAAACAGGAGGAATCCAGGGAACATGGGCAGAGGATGCTGGTGGGTGGCCAGAGCAGCACTTCCTCACTTGGAAAAAAACTGTACAAATTTTGGGGAGAATAGCACAGTGTAAGTGCAGTTATAAATCATGAAACCTGAATAATGTTGGAGGGAATGGAAGGTGAACAGTCCCTGTCTCCTCCAACGTGAGAGATGATGGAGGCTTTTTGTCTCATTCTACATTTAGTTTGGTCTTGATGTTCAAGTTTGCTAATACATGTCACTTTTGCTACAGTGACCTTTTACATTTAAGACTTTGGGTGAAAATCATGGAATTCAGAGAGTTCTGGGAAAGAGGGTTTCAGAATTTCTGAGACAGATGATTCATGGAAGGAAACAAGGTATTACAATTTAATAACAACTAAGTACATATTACTTCTAGCTTGTGATCCTGGCTGAAAATCAGACATCCAAACAAGTCTGAGTTAAAAAAGGGAAAAAAAGAAAATTACTGTATTGTCAGTCCTATAAAATTCCCTCTGTTCCTCCAGTGCAACTGAAGGATGCCAGTACATACCACCACAAGCTCCATTTCTCTAAGCATGATACTGACTTAAGAGACTCTGTGCATTAATTACTCACACTGCATCACACAATCCCATTCTTATTAAACATTATAAAAAAATGGGAACGCTGAAAGTTTCCAATTTTGGGAAAGGCCATCTCACTTTTTCCTGTGTGTGGTGTCACGGAAAGGACTCGAGAAGCAGAATTCATTCTTGGTTTCAAAGGCTTAACATGTTCTCTGTGTGGAATGTGAGCCCAGTTGCAGTTAATCCTGAAAAGATCCTGACTCTCATATCTGCCACTGTTGATCTCTTCTGGCCCTGCAAGAGTTTTCCTCTCTGTCATCCCATCCAGGCTTCATTCTGGCAGCCCGAGGACTGGAGGTATTCACAGGCAGGCAGTGCTCCCGTGGTAGAATTGGGACACTTGCAAATTAGGAGAGTCTGATGGAGGAAAGGAATATTGAAAGGAGTTCTCAGTAGAGTATAATTGGCTGCCAGATTTTTATCTCAAGTTCCTTGATAAAATCCTACGTACTAGAGAAAAGTGTATTAGAAGCTCTGGAAGGTAAAGGACCTGTGGAAGTCTTTTGAACTGGCATTTTCCATGCACGATAAAGGCGTAGATCATAAAAATAATGTACTCAGATCCTATTTAAAGACCCCATTCCACTCTGCTCCAGCACTCCATGGTTCACATAAAAAGTATGTTAATTACCAAATATCCAACGAATATAGTTAGCTAGAAGACAAGAAGAACACCAAACAATTCTAGAAAGCACCAAGACTACATACTTGGGATAGTTCTTCCCACTAAATAAACCATCCAAACTCCAGCCTTCAAAAAAGATTTTGTCAATACAGCACACAATGATTCAGCTTGTAGCACCAAGAGAAACCTGCTGAGCAAACAACGCTTTCAGCATTTATCTGTGTTATAATAAATAAGATTTACATCAACAAAAAGCAAACAACAGTACAGTTTCATGATGGAACATGAAGGACTGGTATTAAATTTAGCTACAGGGTGTAAGTCAGATGAGTTGATGATGAATGAGCAAGGACTGCAGATCCATGAGGATTTGATGCAATTTTTTAGCACTTCTGTAGTGTGTGGGTGGAATTTAAGTAAAAGTTTTGGAGTACACTACTTCTAAGAACTTTTGTAATTTTATCACAAGCCTGGTGCTTTTTGGTTTTCCACTGAAGAGCTTCAGCACTTGAAGTCAAGTGAAAATTTCCATTTTCATTTCTTCATAAAATACCTAGCACTAGTGCTTACCAAGATAAGCTTGAAAACATGGGTCCCCAGGAGCTGTCAAGGCACCCAAGGCAGCAAATGTACCACTGTCATTGTTTCTGAAGGCATTTAGTGGAGGTTGTTGTGGTGATTCTGTCAGTGCTCTCTGCTGACAGTAGCGTGCTGGGAGAACTATTGCAGTTTACTTGCTTCTTGTGGAAATTCCTAAGCTCCCTTCAGCTTTTCCTTCTGTGGAAGGCAATAAATACATACCCAGGCAACCATGTGTGGTGTTTGAAGTCCTAGGAGAAAGAACTTTTCCCTGAAACAGGTGAAGACATGCCCACAATGGCTCTGCCTGCACAGCTGGGCAGAATCCCTTAGCCCACATCAGTCTTACACTGAGTTCCTGGGGATCTTCTCCCACCTGTGCAGCAGACAGTGGAGGATCCACAATCAGCTCTCTGCTTTCCCTATTGTCCTCTTGGCTGAATGAATCCTGGTTTCAACTGTCACCAAGCACTAAATATGCATAAATTACATAAACTATCCAGTGGGAAATAAGATTAAAGAGGTAATGCTTATTGAAGATATGCTGCTGAAACAAAGCAATGCAGGCAGAAGGTGCATGGGAAGCAGATGCATGCACCACATTGAACTGCACCATTTTCTGGGATTGCATAATTCAAACCCCTAAGCAATGCACAGCAAGGGTACGCACCTCAGTGCCACAATTTCCTGTCTTTAGTCTGCAAAATTTCTCAGGCTTTAGCTACAGCAACTGTTTTCTATTTTTGTGACACTAAGGGTGACCACTTGTCCTTTCTTTCAAGGGGCTGTCCCTTATTTCATTCAGTTACTGCAAACCCTTACTCAAGCAGTTGGAAACCCTGAGCCAATACCTGCTGACTGATACAGATACAGAACCCAGCCTGAAGCAGCACCATCATTTAGCAAAACTAACCACAAAACTAAAACCAGAAAGAAAACACCCTTCAAATCCTCTCCTTTTATGTTCTTCCCCTGAACCGCACCCCTGGAATAAAAATAGCTGATGTCAGACATTTTTTGTTATGCTTTGCCCCCTAAAAAGGGACTCGGGGTTTCTCGGTTTGCATGCACAGGAATGTGCAATGACAGCAGGCTACCCAGTGCCTCTGTGAGCAACCAGTGCCTGCCTGTGGCTCCTGCCATGCGCAGTCATGAGATACTGAGGCTGTTAAACAGCACAGGTCACCACAGTCCCATCAAGTTTTGGAGAATAAGGCTTAATGCAGAGTTACCTGGAAATTTTAACTCAGGCTTACCAGTCTGCTAACAGAGAGCAACTCCAGCCCACAGGGAGCTTCACCACCCTTTGCCCATGGGGCTTGCTGAACCCAGCTGTGCTGCGTCTTGGCTTTTAAAATACTGCAGAGGCACAGCTTCAGAGCCCTGGGATGGAACAGACCACAACCAGTTTAGACTTTCAGAGGAAAACCAAGACTGAAAACTCTGACAGAGGTTACAAACTGAAGACATAAGAAGTTAGACAGCAGGGCAAAGGTCTGGGAACAACCAAAAGCTGCATTGTGACTTATTCTTTCAGAGGGCTGAAACAACTGAGTCTGAGCTATCTTTGCTAAAGTTTGTTTCGTTTCCTTAAACCATTTTGTCGTTTGCAATCAAGCCTTGCATGTGTTTATGCAGCAATCTGAAAACTTAAGGAGGCTAAACTTCAACCACCAAAAGGTAAATTTGAAGAGTATTGGTGAAGGAGACCCCATTTACCTAAAACAAGTGCAACCAAGACAATACTTTCAGCTGATATTCAAAGGTGATTGTATCCTTCTATTTTACATTTATGTCAGCAATAAGCTGCAGCCCATGTAGGGTGCATTGGTCCCATTTCCCTGGGTGCAGCGCAGACTGAGTGAGTGGGATCTAACTGGAGCCTAAGTGTCACTTGTGATGTGCTGGATGAGTTCCATGTCTGCGTGGAGAAGGATGCAGCCTGCAATCATCCATCTCATCAGCAAATCGAGCTAGATCTCTGAAGAAGAAAGGGCATCACCCTGTCAGTAACAAGTGCGGAAACAATTTTGTACTGGTGGCGATATTTGCCATAAGACTCACTGTAAAGAAATCTCAGTGTTTCCAAGACTCATATCTTAAATGATCAGGACAAAAAGCCTCATACAGCACCAACAATATAATAACTTCTCTTTCTTTGAGAAAACAACTCAATGCCTGTAAATGAGTACTTTCCTCTGTGACCCATCATTCCTCAAAGCACAGAAGCAATAGAACACAGCATTTCATTACCACACAGCTGAGAGGGAAATAACCTATTGTCTCCCTGAATACCTGAAACTGAGTTATGAAGCTTCATTAGAGGTCTTTGGACATATAAAATATATAAAGGATAAGACAATCAAATGGATTGAACAAATGTGACTAATAACATTAAAGCTAATATCCATCAAATTACTGCAAAATGAGAGTATTTTCTTGTTGATAATGATGGTTGCATAAGTTTTCAATTGTTTTTTACTCATCTGCCATAAGAGTTTCAAAATTTCAGGAAAATTTTGGTTTTGCTAGTGCAGGAGACATGGAGGTGGGTGTGTCCCAGGGGCTCATCTCAGGGTTATACCAGCTTGTAACTCGATTGTTGCACATCCGAGCTCGGGGGAAGATCCAGTGGGGTGGGAAAGAGCTGCTGGGTGTGTGATTTTGGGTGGTCAAAGCCTTTCCAAAGGATTACACGTGAAACAATTACTCTTCTAAAACAGTAATTGTTAAAACTGTTTAGTATATAACAGCCCTAATCTTTATCTTCTGAATCTGGAAGGATTTTGCATCTCCTGGAAGCTGCTTTGTACCTTCAGCGAGGATTGGCTGTTTGCAATTTTCAATTGTTTGAGCATGATGAAGGCTTTACACATAACACATTTATTGGAGGGCAAACAGCAAAAGAAATTTATGACATTCATTCGCATTTCACTCATTAGGGGGAGATTTTATCTGATAGCACATCCAGATAAAAGGAAAAGAGATTTCACTTCATGGCATGTATTAGCTTCCAAATACCTGATTACATTTTTTGAATCTTGAAAAACTAGTATCACTTTAACGTGATTTAAACCATATTCTCTGAATTTATTATTTTTTTTTATATTTCAGGAAACTGGAAACATTCTGGAAGGGTTCAAACTAGACAAAAGCTGGATATGGTTTGTTTGTATGAAGAATTTTGTATACTGAGAGATTCAGTAGCAGGAATGTGCATGTTTCAGGAAATACCTAGTTCTCATATTAAATGCTGCTTTGTTCAGCTTTCCAAAACCCGTGTAGTGCATTAAGTTCATTCCTACCTCAGATGCAATAGTGGAAAAAACATTTTCCTTGTATAAACAGATTTGGATAGTTTGCAGAAACATTAAATATATGGATTTTGCTAAGCCCTGATTGTAAATTATTTTCAGTCCTACACGTAAAATGCATTACAAACTGATTTAAATCAACATTAAATTATATTGAAAAATATTCACATTTTAATATCTTCAATTTTTGGTAATAAGATGAAGCTTAATATAATTAAATTGTGATTTTGGACATACTAGACATGTGCTGCCCTAACCATGTTTCAATACATTGCTTATAAGTATTGTCTGGTTGTTCACTTGTCCCTTCTTTCTAAACAAAAAAAGTGATCACCCTGATTATCTCTCAGCCCAGTAGTGCCAACAGAGTTGCACGAGCACGGTGAGTTTTCTGCGGTAAGAACTAACTGAGGTGAAATCTGTTCCATTCTCATCACTATCTTTTCTTGAGATAGCCTCTCTGCAACCTGCAAGTGGCATTTTGGGCAGACCTGTGCCTGCCCTGCCTTCACTGGAGCCCGTGAAGTTGTGCCATCAGAGCTGGGCAGGCACAAACCCCTTGCAGAGCTGTGACAGAAGCTGTAAGTGGTGGATGACTGAGCCTCACCTGAAGGGTTTTACTTTGCTTTATCACCCAATGAAACCATCTCCAGAGCAATTTCCCAGTAGAAAGGTTTTGATCAGATACAGATAGAAGAGCAAAATCCACAGTAAATCACAAAGTCCTTTTACAGAAAACCTTTTTGTGGCCACACGTGCCAGAGCAGCACAGCACACTGAGATTACAGTGCAGCAACAAAGAGAACAACAAAAACTTTGCATGTCTCTGCAAAGGGCTGACAATGGACTTGGTACTGCATATGGCACAGGCACACAGTGTCTCTGACGTTGGTGACAGCACCAGTGACACCAGGAATGCAGGAACTGACCTAAGCTCATAGCTCTTATCAGATGCTGCTGGCAGGACAGCAGCCCGCACTCCAGAGCAGGTTTGCACACCGGATGGGGCCTCTGCCCCAGCTCCACCCTGCAGGACTCATAAACAGAAGCCAGAACAAATCCTGCTCAGGGGCAGGCACAGTCCTGCCAACAGTGACGTGACAGGCAGCCCTCTCACCGTACATCTTGCCCATCCCAGGAGAGAGAATTTCTTTTGTTCTGGCATAGTTAGTCAACCCATATACAGTGTAAAAATCAAGATGATTCCCAAAAAATGTGTTTCTAGAAGTGCACTGGGGAGGGAGGGTTTCAGCAGAAAACTCTGTACAGTGTTTGGGGCTTCTCCTACCTCCTGGGAGCCACAGAGCACACTGGTGATCTGCACTTAGTGTCAGTTGGCACAGTGAGTCACAGCTGCTGGCCTGCTTTCTGACTGCTCACATAGCACCATTTGTTTCCTGTTGCACAAAGCCCTGTGTCAGACTAGGAGAAAATGACCAGAAAAAGAAAGAAACAAATAGCTATATGATCACTCACTGTAAAACAGTGCTGCCAGGGCATCTATAATTTTCACTAAAGTCAGCAAAACCCACAAGTATAAAGGGTCAGGCCATCCCTTTGCAACAGGTAGTAAGTATAAATGTAAGTAATTTTTTTAAACAGTGACTTTCAGCACAAATACAAGGAATGCTCATGCACACAGGAATGATGATCTGGCACTGCAACTGCAAAATGAACACTTGCCATGTTTCCCCATGGAGCAGGGAGCAGGAAGATGCACACACACTGCTGCCTTCTGTCAAAGAGCTGGGCAGCTGGGACAGCCCAGGGAGGGAAAGAGGAAAGAAAAAGACAGGCTGTAACTTTAAAAAACACTAATGCCTTCCTTACTGTAAGACAGTCTTTTTTCAAAAGGGTGATCTGGTTTTTCCATCTGAAACAACACTTTTCTTCAACATCCTGGCAATACCGTGATCACTTCTGAAAAGTTCAAAATCAAAATGAAACATTTCACCTGAAAGCGATTTTAAGAAAAGAAAAAATCCATTTTGCTCAAACATATAAAGTGGTTCTTACTTCTGCTCCAGCCAAGCTCTATTTCTGCCCTATACTCTGGGGCAAACAAAAGACATAAGCAGCATTTAAGGCACTGTGGGTGGCTGGAGCCTTTATCCTTAGCAGTCTACAATAATTCAAGACAGGACTTGACTTGAAGCAAGAGCTCAGCAGGAATGGAAGAGCAGACTTGAGAGTAACACAAGAGAAAAACCAAACCTGGTCAAGCATCAGGTCATGCCCATGGGAAAGCACCTGAGGCTGTGCCTTCCTCAGGCTGAGGCCAGGCTCTGCCACATAGCACAGGAGACAGCACATGATTAGACAATCAGAGAACCATGGAATATGCTGAGCTGGAAGGGACCCACAGGATCATCAAGTCCAACTCCTGGCCCTGCACAGACACTCCACCCTATGCCTGGAAGCATTGTCCAAATGCTTCTGGAGCTGTGGCAGCTTTGGGACTGTGCCCATTCCCTGGAGTGCCTGGTCAGTGCCCCAGCATCCTCTGGGGGAAGAACCTTTCCCTGATATCCAACCTGACCTTCTCCTGACACAGCTCCAGACGTTCCCTTGGGTCCTGCCACTGGTCACCAGAGTGAAGAGATGGGTACCTGCCCCTGCTCTTCCCCTCACAAGGAAGTTGTAACTGCAGTGAGTCTCCTTGCAGTCTCCTCTGCTCCAGCTGAACAAACCAAGTGCCCTCAGCCACACCTCATATGGCCCCTTCAGACCCTTCACCATCTTCATGGCCTTCTCTGGGCACTCTCCAATAGTTTCGTGTCTTTTTTATATTGTGGTACCTGAAACTGCTCACAGGGCTCAAGGTGAGGTTGCACCAGCTACCAAAAGGCTGCTTTGCTGGTGCCCCAGTTTCTTAAGGAGACTCCACCTTTATCCACAAGCTAAAGTTGCTCCTGTAACTACTGGGTTCAATCTCTCAGCAGCTTTTACAAAAGGTATCTTAGGTGCCAGGCCTGTTTGTGCAGTGTTGCTATCTGTCCATCAGGATATCCCCAGCCTTCACACACAGTGGCACAAGGCCAGTGCTTGATCCTGCAAATGACCTATGAAGTGTTATCTGGCAGACTGTGAGCAGAGAATAAGACGCAATCTAGCTGCCCCTGAGAAATGATTGATTTCACTGCACCAGCAGATAAGACAAGCTGTGAACTCCTGTTTGAGGTGCACCAGAAATCAAGAGACATCAAAGTCCACACTACCACATTCCAATCCATATTTACTGACCAGCCACGGCCAGTGGTTTGTTCCTTCTCATCACCTCTTTCAAACATCCTCACTCACGAGGCAGGTTATCCTCTTGGCAGTGACCCTTTGAAGGTGAAGTATATAAAGGTAATAGAGGTAAAACATTAGGGAAGGGAAGTACCACAGGTTTTCAACAGCAGCTCTTCACCTCAGCGCCTTCGTACACGGAACGAGAGCGAGTTGTACTGGGAATAGCCTCACCCGATTGCAGCCTACCAAGTTTGGCATTTTATGGGGGTTATCTTTAGGCAACAGAGACAGGACCTGCCAAGGACAGTTTAGCCCACCCAGATGAGAAACTGATTTCTTTCTCGCTGCCTAAAGATACAACTCAGCTTCGACCACGCGACAGCTTTGACTGCATGTCCAAAATGAGGGGGAATGAATATTGATGTATCACACACATCCTCTGATCCTGGTAAGGTCAGCCAGGGACAGATGTTTAAAATTATTTTCGGTAACCCAGTCCTGGACTGGGCCAAGTTTCCCATTTGTTGAGGGGATGCTAGGGTCATAAGGAATGCAGAGTTGGCAGTGATGAGGATCATATTGACACCTCAGCCAGTTGAATAAATTAGATGCTTTCAGTGACAGCACAGGAAATTTTATCTTCAGTGAATCTGGATGGCAAGAACTGACCATAGATGCCTAGCTGAGAAAAACAATTTTAGTGTCTTCAGTTTGTCTCTGGTGTTTAGTTTGATCCTGATCCTCCTCCTCCAAAGGAGCCCAGAGACTCCTTTGCTGCTTCACCCCTCTTTGCACAAACATCATTACATTCAACTAATCCCCAAACATTCAATAACTGCACATTAATTATGTCTCCCCACTGGAGCAAGGGAAAATCACTTTTGTTTTCAGAGAGAAGAAAGTGAAGTACCCCAGCTGTGAGTTGCCCACAGGCAGGCAGCAGCTGAGCTCTCTCAGGGGCAGTTATTTCCAGCCTCCTGCCCCTGCTCCTGGATCTCTGTGAAACTGTGTTTTTCGCTCTCTTCCTGTTCTCTCTTAGTACAGCAAGAGTTGCAGACTAGCAGAGATATCTTGATGACTAATTGTTCTCAGCCTAAAGAGCTCTACTTGCTGTTACAGATCCTGTGTTTCAAGGGGTTTTCATTACCCCTACCCTCCTTCCTTAAATATGCTTTTGTCAGCAAGATGCAAGTTTGATTCATCCAAGCCACGCTTTCTTCACATATATTCTGAAGTCTCAAGTAAAGAAAGGAGACAACTCGTCAGAAAAGAAAGGCAAAAATTCTGATTGTATTTAAAGAAAACAGCCTGTGACAGTGACCTCTACAGCTCAGTATGCTTTGAAAGGACACCAGATGAAATCCAGATATGGCAGGCAAGAGAGATTCCCAACCATGCTAACTGCTGTAGAGCTGCCGCAGATGTAGAATCCCAAAGGCAGATCACAAACCATGCCACAAAACGCTGGAAGGACATATGCAAATATTTTTTTCTTCAGCCTGAATGCAAAAGTGCACCTTTGCATGCAAAAATGTGCACCTCCCTTTCTGCCACCTGTCCTTGAACAGTTAATTTAACCATGAAAAAAAAAAAAAAAGACACTATCATTCCACTAGGGTGGGACCAGACTCTAATTAAAAAGAGAAAACTGAAATGTATTCTCCAAGACTTAACAAAAAAGTGGTGCAACTTGCAGCTTTAAGGGTGAAAAAACTCCACAGAGTGGTAGAGGGAGAGCTGTCATACCACATGTGCTGAGCATGTAGCTGTAATGTGACAGATCTTCTGAACCTGCTGTCATCAAGAAAAATTCTTGACAGACAACAGCCCAGATGTGGGCAGGAAGACAGCCCTTTTTTCAGGAAGAAGCACTGTGCAGCTGAAAAAAAGTCACATTCACGATCAGGGCTCATATTTGTAACTAATACAGGCTAATCTCAGGATTGAGTATTGAATCTTTCCTATACCATTTTTATAAACTCAGAAATGAGAAGCATCTACTGATTGCTTAATTAATTTAACACCTGATCTACTTTGATAGAATTAATAGACTCTTTCCTTTTTAACTGGGATATTTTTAAATGTCAACATTCCATCTTATTCAACAGCTTTTACATCCTTGCAAATAAGTAATATTTTCAAAAATCTGATCTTTTAATACACATGAAGTAGTTTTTGTTTTATCCAAAAATCAATAGACAAGCAACTGAAAAAAAAAAAAGCCTGACCCAGCTGGAACACTGTACTAAGAACAGCAGCCAAGAACACAGCACTGTTTTTCCTCTGAGCCTCAATTACAACTCTCATTGCATCTTTCTCTTGCCAGAAGAAGCCAGCCCCCTTCTTCTGCCTCTCCCACAGAACTGGAATAAGGCAGCACAAAGCACGAGGTGTTGTGTCTTCAAAACATGAGGTAACAACACACTTTATTTAGCCTACTCCTGATATTCAACCTACAGCTCCTGGCAACCCAGCATGCAAAGGTATTCCACCACAGTCCCTCTGCATTCCGTCACATAGGAAAAGAGAAATCCCTCACAATCAACATGGGACAACATGGGGCACAAGAGGACCTTACAAATTGCTTGTTCATAAACCTTGATCCAGCATGACAGCTGCCCATTGCTACTGCAGAGAGAAACACAGATTTCTTATGGCTGCAGTGCTCTGCTCCGCAGACAGCAGCTGTACATGAAAACAGGCCCTTTGTCACAGCAGAAACAACCACAGATCCAGCACAAACTGGGAAGTGCAACTCACATCTTCCCGGGCTGTAAGGCACAGAACTCCCTGCACAGACCTTTGCTGGCAGGTGCTGGGAGCAGCCTGTGGCCCAGCGCTCTCTGGAGAGTTGCTGCACACAGGCACATTGCTCTCTGCTCAGGTTGCAAACTCTCCTGTCACTCATGGCATCTGTGTCCTGCTAGAACAGGCTGCATGCCAGGCTGCACGTCCAGCATTTCTCACACAACCTGCCATTGGGGCAGCTGAGGGACAAGGAGGGGACAGGGCTTGCCCAGGGCACCCAGGCCAGCCAGGGCATGGAGGGACAAAGTGTGGGGCTGTGTGGCTGCCTTTGAGGATACCCTCTGGCCTGCCTTTCTTCCTCTCCCACAGGGGAAAACCCAACATAGGATCATTTCTGTGCTTGTTTTCCAAAAGACAAAGCAGCTGTCAAACTCATACCCCAAAGTTATTCAGAATTAGGGTTCCAAAGGTTCCTTCATCATACTGCTGCCAGTGCAAAGAGCAAGGACACCATCAGCAGTGCCAGGGTCCCATGCTGGCCCTGCCAAAGAGCTGGTGTGGGACATAGATAGTTGTGCCCATTGCCTGGGCCTCAGGTGTTCGCCAACAATCTCCCTGCCTGTGGGGCTTCATCTGTGAGCTCTCTGGCACAGTGAGACCTTGATCTCTGCAGCTGCTCTGGGTACTGTCTAAAATGATCAACACCATATCACCTTCTGGGCTCTCACCACCACCACATCACCACACCAGCACAATGCACCAAAACACACTCTTTAGGACAGAATGGCCAGGATAGATCAGAAGGTGGGGGGATATCAAGTATCACTGCGGAGCCTGCGGCACAGCGTGTGGAGCCAGGTGGGAATGGCAAGTTACTGGTTCCAGCTGGGTGCTGGTCCCAGGCTTGCACCTGGCTGAGCCTGCACAGGTTTCTCTGCAGAGTGTCACCCAGTGCTCCAGGAGGAGGGATGAACTCTGGTGACATGCCATGGTAACACTGCAGACCCAGGTCAAGTCCGGCAGAGACTCCTGCTGCCAGTTCCTCCTCAGAAACAGAAGTACAAGTGAGGCAGAGGAATCTCAGTGGCTCTGGGGAATCCAGCTGTCAAGGCTGTTGGCTGGCCCTGGGCACACAGTCCTCTGGAGCACAGCACCAAGAGCCTGGAATTAGCCTTGGTGGCAATACAACTGTGTCTGTGCAGAGCTGCATCTGAGTGGGGCTCCTGAGAACAGCCTGAGCTACCCAAAAGTGGGTCTTGATGGAGCCAAGCTGGATGTGTGCACCCAGGACATGCAACCCACCACTCTTACCAAAAGCCCACAGCTGAAAGCAAGCTGCCAGCACTCAGCTGTTCTCACTAACTCGTGACTCTAGTTTCAGATATGCTGCCTCTTAAGAGCAGATCTCAAAGAAATACTGATAACCCCACAGCACACCAGGAAATACACAACTAACATGGTGCATGGGAGACATGTGAGGTGCTCATGAAGTTGGTAGAAATCTGATTTCTAGTGTGAGAAGCTAGTTGTCATCTGAAATGGGAAGGAATGATTGTAGACCCACTGTGAATAGCAAGGCAGACTGGGTAGCAGGGGCATTTCCATTCTGTTTAGCAGAGAATGCCCATGCAGCACTGACTGTGCCAAGAGCATGGGTTGGCTGCAGTCCCCACAGTTGCCCAATAAACTCATGCCCAGTTCTTGGGGCTGTAGGAGACCATGCCTCCCTCCCCACCCCAAGTTTCATGATTTATATTTAGAAAAAGGGGGCTGAGAAGTGGCACAGGAAGGGGAAGTGGCACATTTAGGCTGCTAAATCAAAATAGGAATAAACAGTACATCTGAAACTCCTGCCCTCAATTTTGGTACCTTCTGGATCCTGAGACCAGAACTCAATTTACATTTTCTGGGTGTAGACAACTGTGCTGCAATTTTGGATTGAAGCGATCCATGATGTATTGGTAAGAAGTTGGCTTCAGAGGAAAAGTTATTCCATGTGCTGAGCCTCTCAGTTATATAAAACATGGCTGTGCCACTGAAATGAAGGCACGTGTGTTAAGGAATGTGCTCATGGCCACAGCTATGGACAGGACCAGAGACTGAAATTTCCACAGCAGTGGACTGGAGACCAGCACTGTGCTGGCCTGATATTAGTTTAATTCCTTATATCCTTTTTCTGTCAGTGTTAGAATTACTTTGAAAACCAGCAGTTCTCAAGTACATTTTTGTGGGACTGAACAGTACAGAGATGGCTTACCTGGACAATTAGCTTATTTTCTTTATCGGGCAGAATTCGGTAGGTATAAACACAATTCCGGTACCTGGAACAGACCACAGGTGATATGGTTAGACCATGTCCAGAAGGAAATCTCACTAAGGCATCCCTCCCCATGAGAAAAGACATTGGAAAATCCTGAGACAGATTGCTTCGTGCACAAGGGTTTTAAACATCTCTTTCATTCTTTCCCTGGAGTCTGCAGACTAACACAAAGCTGAAGTGTTCCTGGTCACTGAAACAGGAACGTCTGCTTGCAGATGTCACTGCAGAAAGTGATATCAGCATTAGCTCAGAGGGAGTTATTCCACTCTTCTGGCCGGAAAGAGAGAAAACACCAAGTGGCTCTAGCTGTCAGTAGAGCGGGTATCTCAGGAAGGAATGAAAAAGCAGAAATCCGAAAGGCAAAGGGCCAAAATCAGCAATAAATGAGTAAACTGAAGGGCTAGTGCATTGACTTGTATTGGAAAAAGCAAATATATTTCAGCTAAATCACAGTACAACAGCTGATTGCCAGGCACATTTTTATCCATAAATCCTAAACAATAGCCTAAATGAAAGCCTACCTCGCCATCCTGGTGTGGATGCACACTGTACATGTGCATCTGTAGAGCACCCACAACAAATATTTTGTCCCAGCTAAATTCAATTAGATTCTTATTTAAGGGGGGATGGAGGAGTCTTGTGCCCAGTGGAGGGTCACATCAATGCACGGGAGCCCAAGGGAAGGCTGAGCAGTGCTGTAAGCTTGACCTTCCTCAGCAGCTGCTGAACTTTGTGCAGCTCACCCAAGAAGTATTGACTAGAAAATACATTTTTACCTCTCTCACAACAACAGATTGATCAAACCTTTTAAGTCATCTGCAAAGCACTTGATACAATATCGCTTTGAGCCAGCAAAAGGTGCTGGTTTCAACCCCTTCCTTCTTGAAAGAAAGAACGGAATCCACGCTCAAAGCTTCCTTGGTTGTAACAGAAACACTGCACTACCTGTGGAATTGTCACAAAATGTGGGCTGAGGTCAGCACCCCAGCTGGGGAGATGAGGCAACTCAATAAACATCCTAATGTCTCTTAGAGTTGTGATGAGTCTATTCATCATACGCCTTTCAGAGTCATTTCACGCAGGAGAGAGGAGACTGCCAGGATTCCAGGCAGCCTTATATGAGTAGTCACAAAGAGACATTGCAAATGAAAATAAATTCCTTGTATACCATAGCTGAATTTTTTCAGGGTGTCCAAAGGATTTAGTCATGTATCCACATGAACGTGTGTCTTTTGATAGCATTAATACAAAGAACACAGAAGAATTCAAGCTGTTTCCAGAGCTCGTTTCACAGGCATCTCATTCACACATCTGGTACAGAGCTGGAAGTCACAGACATGATCCCCAGTCCCAGGGCAATCAGTGTCAGGTGAGGATATGCCCCAAGGAAGGTATGGGGTTTGTTTTTGTGTCACTGCGGCTCTCTTACACCATTTCCTCCTGCTGATACGCAAACAGGGCTAAGCAGAATTGCTCGTGCAGCTGATGAGAGACAATTTGTGTGTGTGTAGGTTATGAAACTGATAAATGAAGCAGCTCAATGGCTCTTGCTCATAAGAGGACCCTCATGTGGCCCTCACAGGAAATGCCCCGTCACACAGACTTACGAGGCTGCTGTCATAATGCTTGCAAAGAGGTTTAAGCTGAGGACAAGTAAGATCAGTATAGGAACAATGAAAGAAGGGCAGTTGGGCGAGACAGGAGAAGGGAGGAGCACTTCCTAGGATCAAAAGCAGGAATCCTCCTTGCCAGTCCCCTAATTTAGTCTGTGTGGATGGAGAAGACTGGGACTCTTACCCCATTTTTACCCTTAGGCTTTCTCTCCTCGGCATCCTGACTGTCAAGTTATGTGGTACCAGTTACCACCACATTCTAGGTCCTCCCTAAAAGCTGGGTTGAGTCCAGAATTGCTCAACCATTGTTCAGGCTGTCCATGTGGAGGGTAAATAAAACATCAGCCTCAGTTTAAACAAGTCTCCAAGTACTTGTCATCTCCCTGTCCTCTCACCAACCGGAGGAGGAAACAGTGTGACAAGGCTGGCATTTTCTCCTTCCTCTCCTGCTGTATGTTTTTATGCACAGGTGATGATGTGCATATTGGGAGTGTCTGGAGATCCTAAAGAGGGCTGCTGTGCTAGGCCTGGTGCCAAGTGCACCAGGACAGAGGCACGGCCTTGGAAAGGGCATCTCACAGGCAGGGTCCTCTTAGAGGAGTCCCAAAGCTGCAGCTGGTCCTTGAGTGTCACCTCTAGAAGTGTTGTTAGTCCTGCAGCCATTCATGGATGAACTGCCAACAAAAGATCCCCTGGAGGAATGGTACCAGTTCAGGTGCAGGGAACACTAAACAGGCTCTTTTTGATTTCAGGATTCAGGCATTCCCCTCCAGGTGAGAAAGAGCCCATTTCTTGTCAATAAACTGACGGATCAAATTATTTAGGCACAGAGAAAGGAGGAGGAAAAGGGCTTTGCTTCTTGCCTTTTATGGGGCAATGTGACCATAGCACGGGACAGCAGAGCAGGGGGAGGAGCATTCCCCAGCCTTTCACTCTCTAAACGCTGCTGCTCTAAGTTTCAGAGAAGGAGGCGAGGCAAGGCACGCTTAAAAGGCCCTGCAAATACGCCTCCCCTACTTGTCTATATTTATACAAACCCTGTTTTTCTAAAGCAGCTCTTCAGTGAAATAACTATTCCATTCTATGATATTATAATAATAAATGCTTTTGCTGAATCTTGATTGATCTGCCCAATAAATATTAGAGCTTTGTAGAATATGACATTTCTTTTTCAGAGCAAATTTAAAGGTTTTTTGTTTTCAATACCTATACACAGTTGACACTTTCTCGTTTTCAACATAATTCTCTTCTGTGGAAACAATTTGCAGTCAACCTTTCAATTCCCCACTCTCCCATTCTTTGCCTCCAGCCTCTCTCTTTTTTAAACAGTAGAAACTGAAAAGCTCAAATTTCAAACACCTCCCAGTCAATAGCACAGCTGAAACTGATACATCTCTGAGGAAT
Source organism: Orthonyx spaldingii (assembly GCA_013397795.1). Lineage (NCBI taxonomy): Eukaryota > Metazoa > Chordata > Aves > Passeriformes > Orthonychidae > Orthonyx > Orthonyx spaldingii. The sequence goes on along the minus strand of VZTJ01004211.1, from coordinate 180,426 downwards.
TTTTCAGCTTCAGCAAACCTGCCCATTTTATGGAGAGGACATTCAGAGGGAAAGACTTATTCATCACCTCTCCACAAATTAACTGCAAACCAGCATAAAGTGAAAGCTTGTTAGATCGTTTGACAGCAGTCTGTGACGTTTCCTAGACTGTAATTAATGCCAGCCCTTTGCACCTCTGACCCGGCTGCTCTTGGCTGGCAACACTGGGTGCTCCCCAGTTCTTTAATCAAGCCATTCATATTAGCCACCTCAGAATGGATTTAAGAACATAACCTTTGGCTCCCGGTTCAGAAAATCATGGTCATTATATTGTTTCTATTTCCTGATCTCATGTCTCTCAAGTCACAAAAGGCTTTCAAAGTCGGCTGCATAACATTTACAATGGAAAAATTTACGCAAATGCATGCTAGTAGGCATTTTTTCAGCACCTTCCCTTTCTATAATCCTCACCATCACTCGGTGAAAATATTTTGGGTACATACTGGTTACAAGTAAAATCAATGGGGTAATACTAAAATCACTCAATCAAAGCAACAGTCTGTTCTAGTAAATTGTTCCCTGACTGACCACTCAGGCACTCAGCCCGTGTTACACAATTGTCTCTCCTCTCTCCTTCTAGTACTGGCTATTCATCTGCAGCTGCCCTTCTTTCTCTGCTCCCTCCAGAAAGTCAAAACTCTTCCCTGTGTTGTTACAAGCACCTTAACAGGCAGGCACCAAGGCTCTCTGCACCTTGTGAACACCCCTACTCCCCAGCCACCACTCTCTGGCAGACCAACACCTACGCCCACAGGGCCGTTACCCAGCCCCATGCTGCTCGGCAGCAGAGACTGCTGTCACCAGAATCTGACCTCAGAGATAAGCAGTTAACCCAGAGTTATAAACATCTTCACCTTCACCACTACAAGAAATATACTTTCAGACAGAAAATGAGAAACCTGCTTGTAATGTAATGTGGGGTAAGGATGAAATGAGTTTCATTGATCTGCTGCACAGTGGCAGCAAAGAGGATCTGACAGGGTCCCACAAGGGCTCTCTTGATCTCTCCTAAGCAGGGAGTGACTGTCTGATCTCTCTGTAATGCAAAGTCAAGTGTCTCACATTTTGCCTAGTGACTTCAGTCTCCTCTCACCCCTGCTCTCCTGCCTCCAGGAATAACACCTGCCCCTCACAAACCCAGGGCAGGAGGCCTTGCTCTCTGGTCCCTAACTCAGAATGGGGGGATCAGGGCTGCCAGCATTTCTCTCCCTATTTCCCACATGAAACGTTCACCTCATGAGCCACATTAATGATGCAGGTGGAATCACAGCTGTGCTGGGTATACTGTGCACAGCTCCAGGAACTATTTCAAGCCTTTTGCTGAATGCAACACGGTGCAAGCAAGGGGGTCAAACATACACTGAACCAGAGCAAGAAAAGTGCCTGGGAGGTACCAGGCTCAGGACTGGTGTCACTCAAGATAAATACCTGACCCAAGTTGTTAAGACACTCCAGAAGTTCAAGAGGCTATTTTCTCTCAGAGCACAGCAGCAGTGCCTTTAACTATTCTCTGCTTTTGAATCAGGGACAAGAGCAGCATGAGCAGTACAGCAGTACATAACTACAGGTTTATTCAGGCTGGCTCCCAACCCCTTCCCACCCCACGGCCCAGTCAGGTGAAACCAGCCGTGCTCTGATGAGGGCTCCACGCGCAGTGCCTGTTTGCCTGTGTGCTGGGGAGAGGGCAGGGGTGGCCCCTGCCCAGCAGGGACAGCAGTGTGGGCTGAGGGCGCGGGGAACGCTGTACTTACAGCACGCAGAGCGCGTATGCCGAAGCAATGGACTCACTGGCCCGCACAAGGAAGCTGCCATCCTTGCCTACTTTGGAGAGCAGGTCTTCAGCTCTGGAGCGAGTGATGTTGCCGTGGTACCAGCACTGATCCATTGCTGGAGCTGGAAGAAACCTGAATGCCAACACAGGAGCTGCCAGAGCCGCCTGTGTGTCTGTGTGTAACAATCAGGCAGCTTCAGCTCACCAGCTTCCTGTTTCAATAGTGCAGAGAGGGAAAGGAAACTCAGCCACGGACAACTTCCTCAACAACAGCTCAGAGAGTGAGCATGACATATCCCTGCAGCCCCCGTTCTCCCTCTTCATGCTGCAGCTGAAGTGACTTGCAAGCCCATGTTCCCTGCCTTTCCCTCCCGCTTTGTGTCCAAAAGTCCCAGCTGGTGATCTCCTCTGCTCCCTCACAGATTCAGTCCCCCAGGCTTTGGTGGCCTGCCGTCCTATTTACGATCTCATGCCAGATCCTTTGAGTCTTCATCTTTTTCCTGCCTGTCTGTCCTATCCACTACAGGTCTCCATGGAGAATAAATAAACCTCTGATCAGAAACACACCATGCATTAGGATACATAGCACCAGCTGCCTCATTCCTGCCTTGACTAGTCTTCATATCGAGCTAGGTGTGAGGAGGGGACTTCAAAGAACTGAAAAAAATAAAATTACTACTGCATATCTCCATGTACAGAAGCAGACTGAAAGGCTGATTTGTGCTGGTGATTTATGACCAAAGCTCCCTGTCAGTTAGGGACTCTCCCTCCTGCTGTGAGATGGATTCAAAGATCTTTCCTACTCTAAATCCCCAAAGGTGGGATAGAGCAAAGCTGTGTCTGGCAACCTGCGTCAGAGAGGGGAGAACTGGAGCTTTCACTTCCCTTTTCTTTGTCTGTACATCTGTCCCTCAGCTGTGCTGTGTGGCATGCTTGGTGCTGCATCTCCAAGACATATTTGCAGCAATGCCAGGACATTGCTACAGGGACACTGCCTGCAAATCTGGTTGCCTATCCTGTACCTCCAACCACTCTGCCTTCTGCACATCCTTATTTGAGCTATACCTGAAAGCAGGAGCTGAGCTGGGAGTCAAAATCCAGAGGCAAAGGAAAGGCAGAAACCCTGCTAGCCCTATGAAACCCTTGGTTCCCAGAGCCAGGAGAAGCACTGGAACTGCAGTACCTGGACCGTGCATGAAGTGCTATACTGTGTACTGCATGGACAGCAAGGCACGAGAGAACAGACTGTCACTGCACAGGGGGAGGGTAGAATGTGTGGGCGTGGGAAGGGAGGGTGAACCAGCACAACCCAGCACCCATCCCTGCAAGGCTTTTTGGTGGTTTCAGTTATGCAGAGGTTTGGTCTGCGTGTCCAGCTTAACCTCTGCACTGAGATGAAACTGTGGGCAGAAGCAGCCCAAAGCTGTGTGGCCAGAACAGGGCCCTGCTAGATGAGCAGAAATGCACCATGCAGGGCTTCCTGTCCACGCTGAGCAAGCACTGTCTGCACACCAAAATTAGCTCAGCTGAACCTGGCCTTCAGCTCCACCAGTATCCACACAAGCCTTCAGCAGACAAGCCCCTATGAATTTGGGTGCCTAAATGGAGTCAGACACTGAATGCCATGAGGTGGCTCTGCCAGTGGACAGGAGCTGTGAGCTACAGAGTGGTTACAAACTCTATTCTCCCAACCAAAATGAGAATCTGCATATGGCAAAGGCACCGTGCAGCTGCTCTGACAGCCCTGCCTGGCCACAGCGCACTGCTAACCTCACCTGCACCAACTCCTTGGGATTTCTGGTACCTCCGGTAGCTTCTCTGGAGCACAGCTGCAGCAGGAAGCAGAACAGCTCTGAATGTCAACCACTGCTTGACCTCACAGTGCTCTCCACGCAGCAGATATGTATGTCAAGGCAGAGTGGACAGAGCTGTTCACAACATGAGTTTTGATAGAATGAAACTGGTTGGAGAGCTTCTCCTGATCTTCTGCAAACTGACATCAGGTACAAGCCTTCATTAGACATATGAGACTAATTAGCTCCATACTTAGCTCCCATCCACCCCGCTACCAACGCAGGTTTTTAGCAAGCTGCTGCTATTTCCTTCAAATCCCCTGTCCAGGCACACGCTACTCCTTGACTCGGAGACATGATCAAGGGGAAGGGATCCAAATACCAGTGATGATTGTGGCAATTGAATGTGCAGACTGGTTTCTGTGAGTATTTCTTGGTCCTAAGAGAAAGCACAGTGCAACTCCAGCTGTTCAAAAGGTGAATCCCAATTCCCTATAAACATCTCTGTGATCCCTAATGGCTTGTTAGCTTGGAATAATATCTTATCTCCAAGACACTACAATAGACACTATCTAAACTGGTTTTGCTATTAGGTAGTATTGTACCAGATGGGTGTCCACTCACCAGCCTCGCCAGAACCAGTAAATAAATACTGTCTGTGGCATCATTCAAGATGTACAGTGGTCATCCAACCCCCCCCCACTTATATTCAGCCTGTGCACTGCATCAGCATGGAAACTGCCAGGCTTGGCCAGATAAAAACTTCTTAAGTATGCATTTCCATGTCATGAAACTAAAGTATACCATAGCACCTGATGAGGACGTTAAGTCTATAGGGCAGCAGTCAGCTTTGCTGAAGTCTAAATATACCATTCCCTCATTAGGCATCAGTGACAGGCTGTTGGCCACAAAGATGATTTAGACTCTGGCCTACATCTAAAGAGCATATGAGTAATACTCAGAAAGTACTGACTACATGAGCCACCCTGCTACTCCAGCCCAGCATGTTACTGACCTGCTGCTTGGGAAAGGCTTGACAAGTTACAGACGTATCTTGTCATGAGATCCCTTTACTCCCTTGGTATCTGCAGCATCCAGGTGCCCTGAAACAAATCTCGATAGTGAGGAGAGTCAGGGCCTCTTTTCCCACCACCCATGAAAGCTGTCAGTAGTGACAGGCAAGAGTAGGAGCACTGTGCATGCAGAGACTCGCAGACCTGAGCAGTGACACTGCAAAGGATCCTATGGGACTTGCTAGTGTTCCCCAGAGGGGATGTGTTCTGAGAGAGCTCTGGAAAGCAGGTGTTTTTCTTCACCAAGAGGGCAAACAAATATATTTTCCTTGCAGTCATTGAACACGTGCACACACGCAGGATACAGCACACAGGAAACAAGCACAGACTGGTTCATATGCAGGATTTTGTCCAGAGGCATGGGTAACACTTTCCTAGCTCCATCTGCTGGGATGTGTCTCCCCTGGTAGCCATTTGTTTCTGGTCAGTCCCTTGTCTAGTCATTGTATAATACCTCCTTTCAAATCACGCTGTAGAATAGTGTCTCTCTCACCAAAACTAGAACCGTTTCCCTCAGAAATCTGCTGAAAATCTGTCTTGGAAAGCCTTCCAGTTTGAATGTTTTATGCTAGTCTGGTGTTGGTCAGGTCTTGTTCCTCTGACACTGGTGCTTTTTTGCTGGAAGTGGGGCGATGTTATTTGTTTGACATAGTGCCTCATATGCCCATAATACTCCAATAACAAGACATGGGGTTGTCAACGATGAGTAGTTGCTATGTGGATCATAGCTTGGCACTTGTGTTAGAAAGACCAGCAAGCACTTCCCCTCCTGACTCTAAATTGGGAGCTCCCTCTGCAGACCTGTCCTGATCCTGCAGGTCCCATGTAGGCAAAATGCCATTTTTGCCACTTGTGCCGTCTCCCAGCATGGAAGGATCCTGGTGTCCTCAATGACTCCTACTGTCACTGCCCAAGGAGAGGGAGCAGCCAGAGCACACAGGGCTGTGGTTTTCTTACACACGGGAAACTGCAGCTTCTCAATGCAGTATAAGAAAAAGGGTGAGTAAGCAAGGAAACACAGCATGGGAAGTAAAGAGAAGGTTAAGCTAGACAGAAGCCCCTGGGGTGCCTGGGAACTCAGCAAGGCAGCCCCAAATGCACTGAAGAAGTGGGCAAGGAATATCCCAAGAGCAAGGCATCATACAGCCTTGCTGAAATAAGGAGACAGAAAGCCCTGGAAGTTAGAGGTGCCCGCATTCCTACACTGACTGCAAGAAGCAGTGCTCCTTACCAGAGCCAAAGCAGTTTCCTGAAGAAGATGACTGCAGATATAGGGTAGTAAGCCCAGTGCCCTCTCTAGAACTCTCTCCACAACTTACTAAATACCACTTAGCATAACCCTGCTGCCATCTGTTCCCTTGCAGTCCCTACGCTGTCAGCACACATGTTCCTGATGAAGTCTATTAGAGACCTCAAGGTGAGAAACCCTATACAAAGGTCACACTTGTTTTGGGCACGTGGTATGTAAAAAGACAGCCAGAGGGAAAGGCAAAAAGGGAGAACAGGCAATAGAAAACAAAACCAAACATGTTAAGTTGTGATACGTTTAATAGATTTCACAATCTACAGATGTAACAAGCCAACACCAAACTATGTGTGCAGCAGGAGTACAAAAAACCTTTTGCTGAGGGATGAGAAATGACAGTGAAAAGCATCAGCAAAGGTGGTTTTTGGAGGGATGCTGATGGAAAGGCTTGAGACTCAGTGTTCTGAGGGAAAGGCTTGCTTCAAGGTGAACATGACAAAAATCATCTCTTCACATTGCCTGTGGGTCCCATATTCAAAGAGGCAGGAGAACAAAGGTGAGCCGTCAGGCCCAACACCCATGTACTGCAGATCTGAATAGGCACAGAGGCCCTTGAAGAGTATGCTGGGTTTTGTCCAGTGTGCTGGATTTAAAGGGCTTTTGTTGAGGTAAATTCCTAAATCTTTTCGACCCCTTGGGTCTGTAGGATGAGCATAGAGTAACCAACTATCTTGACATCTGGCATCTCGGGGAGGTGGAAAGGCAGTAACACTTCCATGGCATCCAGAGGGAGGCTCTATTAGCATTTCAACCCGCTGGCCTCCCTCGAAGTCCAGCCCATGGTTGTAGCTGACAGCCTGGATCCTGGCTCCCCTGCTGCTCCTTGCATTGCAGTAAAGGACCATTCTGCCACAGGTGTGCACCTCTGCTACCTGGCACTCCACCGCGCTCTCCTCCCCGACGAAGTTCCCCATCTCCCACGTTGCCCCGTGGTCAGAGCTGATGAAGCAGAAGGCATGAGGGGTGGGGTGTTTCTTGGGGTCCAAGATACGATAGGCATAGGCAGGAATCACAAGGCTTCGGGCCTCGTTGTGCAATTGTAATCCATGACCCGGCCCCACTGCAAACGTAGCCCAGTTCTTGTACTCATTCCTGATGGTCCTATCAGTGACATCCTGGGCAGCGCTCCAGGTGCGTCCTTGGTCCATGCTAGTGACATAGCAGAGACGTACCAGGTTGATCTTTGTCCTCAGCTGATGCTGCTCAGAGATCTTTCCTGGGACAGCTATGAAGAACAAGATGAGTTTCCCTGAGACCTCATCGTATACCGGGCAGGGGTTCATAGATCGGTGGCCTTCCAGGTGTGCACTGACAAGGGTCTCCATCCTATTCCACTGCCAGGACCCGTGGGAAGGGAGACAAGAATGGAACACACTGTTACAAAGAGATCCATGTTACAGTGCAAGGATGCCTGGATAAAAGCTACAGAATAGCATAGGAAGAACAGAAACAGGATAATGGATAGAGCAAGAAATGGGAAGACAATCTGGCATCACCAAAGGCAAGTGAAAATTATTTAGATGACATAAAGCATGTACACTTCACCAAGCAGGTGGGATATGTCCTTTTCAGTTACTACTCCCTGAGAAACTGATAGCTCCATATCTCGATGCAGCTGGTGGCTGACGATACCGTTGAAAAAGCTACAGCGGCTGAATTTTCAGAAATCCTCACAAATGTAGATATGGCACACAGACATGCCTAGTAGTCAAAGTGTGTTAGTACAGACACTGTGCTGTGTCAAGGTTTTTTAGGAGGTCACAGAGAAACCCGAGCCCTTTTCAAGCATCCTGGATGATGATAAATTCCTTTCATTCAGACTCTTGTTCCTTCACTTTGATCAGTATGTGAACGGGCATCCCAGCCTACACTGAGGCACCTTGTTAGGGCTGATTGCGTGGCTCTGGTGTGGAGATTTGGACCCTGAGCTGTCTGACTCAGAAAACAGGTCGCAGAGCTGGTATAACTACCCAGCAAGCCCTGTTTTCTTCAAATGAATAGCACATAACACAATCATGTTTCTAACACTAACGTTGCAATTAGAAAACTATGACTACATAGTGTTATTGACTCGGTAAGTGAAGCAGTAGTTTCCAGTAAGATTATATTAATTAGCTTTTTTGCCCTGATTTGCCAATTAGCCTTTTTGTTCATATCTTATCTTTTTCTATCCAACCAATATTAACTTTTATTGAATATTTAATATTTCCATGTTAAGAAACTCTAGCGTGTGAATACAAATTACTAAGTTTATGACCAACTGAACCCTACTAACTGAATTACAGGGAGTTACACAAGATGTGACCTGAATGGTATGACACTGCAGGTGGGCTCAGAGGCTGCTTCTGCTAGGCAGACTCCAGCTCTTAAGAGCCTATAATCTAAGACAACCAATGAAGGTTTGGAATAGAAAAATATAATTACTTTTTTTTTTTTTTCCCAAGACATAAATGCCTTTGCATATGCAAAAAATTATTATAAATAGAGCTTGCACCACCCCCAGCCACCCGGCAGCATAACTGTTAATAATAACTGGTAGGTTAATAAGGTAGCCAATTCACTGGTACCAGCAAACCAGACACTTTTTTTGCATGGGGAGACTAGCTATTCTCAATTGTTTTTTAAACCAGAAATTAGTCCTAAGATGATGAATTAAAAAAAAAAGAATAGTCACTGATTGCTAATTTACTCCTCCCCATCCTTGTGGCATTTCTTCCTCTTCCTTGAGGCCTTTCTGCCTCTCCGCCTCTCCACTCCACTTTTCCTGCTACAACAGGACTTTTGTCCCATCTCTGTATCTGCATTCCCAGCTCTGCAATGATGGGTCAAAGCCACCCCCAGAATATCTACTCCACTTTAGTCCCCCCAACAGCTGTCCAGAGGGTTGAATCCCAGCAGTTATAACAAGATGTGCATTATTTATAGGCAGATTTGTCTCCTGTACCTGGGGAGGAGAAGCTGCCCTGTCCCTACAGCAAGAGGACAGATACACTCAACTCCTTTGGGGCAGGTGAGCAGAACAGGGGGCAGTGTCCCCGCCTGCTCCCTGCGCCGGTACCTGAACGTGCTGCGTGGCTGGGTCGTACACGCCTCTGCGCATGGCTATCAGCTTGGCGTGCTCATCCACCAGGTCCTCCCGCTCCTCAGCAAAGGCCAGGATCATGCTGAACCGCGGCAGGTACAGCAGGGCTGGGATTCGGTAGCTCCAGGAGCCGTTCCGGAATAAAGTTTCTTGCTCCAAGACAGGGAACGCAGCCATGGTGCTAAAGGGAAGAGGACACAGCACACTGCATTTTGATCCAGCCAAATGGGATGGGGCACGTTCCACTGCTTTTTGCTCTCTCTGCTGAGTGGGACCTGTCCTACATTGAAACATAATTTCTGCTACTTTCAGCTTTGTCCTTTCTGTCTGCTTTTCCAACGAGAACCTATGTGTAGCATAATAGCTGGAACTCAGGCCAAACTTACCCCAGGAACAGCCTGGCTGGTCTGACTGGAGTGTTACAAGGTAAGTACACCAAATACAGTTAATGAAAAAGCTGTGCTTTGTTTTGTCTTTTTAATTAAATGCACAGGCTGTTTTTTTTGTTTTGTTTACTCTGTAATTCAGCAGACTGTTGATAATAAGACATTGTAGTACTTTCCCTCAGAAGGCTATTAATGTCTCTGCTGATGTTGTATCCAAAACTTGGCACAGAACTTCTGCTTTGCCAAATATGAGATTAAAATCCCATATAAGTGACATACTGAGGCAATCCTTGGCCCCAGCTGTGTCCCAGTTTGAGGATGGTAAGCACTGAGCATGAATAAGGAAAGGAAAAGAACACCCCTCCTTCCATAAGATAAAGAACAGTCTGAATGGTGTCACATCACTTTGGGTGGAACTTCTGACCAGGCAGAAACCTTGTCCTCTTTACAATGGTTTAAAAGCAGTGTTATGAACAAAAGCAAATGTGAGGGGGAATTTAGGGAAGATGCCTCTGTGTAACTGGTCTGTGCTATGCCCCCCCATAGCCTCTTTTCCTCTCCTCAGACCTACTTGACCCTCTGTCCTCTTGCACCAAGCCTCTCCAGTGAAAAAACCAGTAGATTGAGGGAATTATATCTCAGCAGATGGGGAAAAAAATAAGAAAGGAAAAAAAAAAAAAGAAAAAGATAAAGGGAAAAAAAAATTCTCTGACATGATGCACCAGAAACTGAAGGCTTGGATATCCCCTGCTCAGCAGAGAAGGCGATGAAGAAAAAAACCAAAATAAATATTAAAAAATCAAGCCTTAGATCTCTGACGCATTGAGTGGGTAGGATGGCAGGAAGAAGATGACAATACACTATGAGTAAGAAATTCAAATGCCTCCTACCTCGCTGAGGCAAGACTTGCTGCACTCTTCGTTGAGGATTCTCCTATTTACCTAAATTTTGGAAAGTGCTATAGCGGCTACTGGACACGGATCAGCTCCTGATGTTCTTGAAGGCTGCCTTGATAATTCAGGACCAGATATGGAGGCAGCTTCGGAGTGCATGTACCTACCTGGAGAATTGTTTGCACTCTTTCATCTTTAAGAAGATTATATTAGCCAGCCTAACTAACATAAACTTGGTCAATTTTTTTTTTTTTAAACAATATTTATTTCTGAGTTAGGACAACACAGATAAACTGAGTTTATCTTCCACAGAAGTCTGAAGCACAAGGCTAGCTAGCTCACAGGACCATACATTCCACTCTATCCAGATCCATAGCTAGGCAGTGAGTGTTCAAATATTCCTTGCTTTCACCTTCCAGATGCTATAAATATCAGTGAGATTTTTGAACTCACAGCACTGCTCAGAAGGGTCTGAACTGCACTGCTCTAGCTAAAGCCAGCTGTACAGACCACAGCAAGGCACAGCTCCACTGCCACCCCGATCCAAAGCCATGGGAGAGAGAAGTCTATCTCCCAGGGGCAGCTGCTCCCTCCTCACTGTCGCAGAAGACACAGCAGCATGAGGAAAGGCAGCAGCACTGCTACTGTACAGAATGTTACCAGAATTGGATCACAGCTATCCATGCAATAACATGAAGGAAATAGGAAGACCTTCCTAGAACAAATAACTGTGCTGTTTGCTACTTACCAGCATGGATCTGGCTATTTATGGCTCCTGAAACAGAAACTCACCAGTGTGCTTCCAGACTATATAAAGGGAAATTATTTAAAGAGAGATTAGTCAGCCTGTCTAGTGCAGCACAGGTTCCCTAGCGTTCCTGCTCATGATGCCATCCTGATCTTGCAGTCCTCCTTCAGAGTAGGGCAACAGGGGAGGAAAAGAAAGGAAAAAAAAATAAAGGAGAGGAAGAAAAAGAAAGAGAGAGAGATCTGGGCTGGCTTGTGAAGCCCTTGATGGAAAGCCAAGAGACAGGTGCCACAGGAGGCCGTGCTGCAGCCTGCTGCACACGAGTCCCTCCCGTGTGAGCCTGTCACCTGCACACAGCTCTGCCCACACTCTCAGCCCTTCTGTGACATGCTCACTGTGAGTGTCACAACATCTTCCACTTATTGCCAAATGGGGATTGAGGAAATAGCTGAACTGGGAATAGCTGCCATAGAAACAAGCCTGAGGTTCCTGGACACAGCAACTATAATCAAGGAAAATACTAGAATCAAGTGATGTTTCCATCTATCCAGAGGCTAAGCAGAGATACAGAGATATGTGTGAGTGTGTGTGTGCATACACTTGTACATACACTCCCTACACACAGTGTGGGTGTTATGGCTGTATGCATATATATTCACACTATGTGTCCATCTGCAGAGAAACTTTTCCATCCTTTCTTAAACATACAAAGTCAGTATTTAGCTTCTTCTACCTTCTCCCTTGTGGATTCTCATGCAAAGATTGAGTCATAATGGTTTGAGTTTCACACAGAATCAAAATTGCAGGATCTTTAAATAAGCTTAGAATTCATTATATATATATATATATATGTATATGTATATATATATATATATCAAAAGAAAGCAAAATAGTGCTGCTTTAGTTACTTGTCCAGCCAGCTGAAAGGAATTGATTTTTCTTTTGACCCCAATCTGTATTCAAAGGCACGTCCACTGACTAGACCCTCCTGAATAAAAAAGAGGTAAAATTGGCAAATCGTTGACTGGACAGCCACATGAAGAGTGTTCCAATGCTCATACTCCAGGACTGTGGGAATTCAAATCACACACGCCAGTCCCTCCAAGGCTAAATTGCCAGGGAATGCATGTGTCCATGATGCTACTCAGTTCCTAAACCCTACTGGAATAGCAGTGGCTGGTCTGCAAGGAAGAAAACAGTGTCGCAGCCAGCGTAACACAAGGACATTGGCAAGACAAAGATCGCAACAATATCTTTTGAAATACCAAGAGCTATATTGGAAAAAAAATATAAGTTTCTGGGAATACAAAGGCCTGAAACACAAGCAAGAGACTGAAGAGCTGCACACATGAAGACAAAAATTGCTCAGACTTGTATCAACTCAGCAACCTTGGAAAGAAGAGTTAGCTATACTTCTGTGAACTATAGGAGTAAGAAAGGGAAACTGAAGTTTTCCTAAGAGAAAAGAACGTAGCTGGTCACCTCTTTATGGATGACAGAGGTGCTAGTGAGGAGAAAGGAAATTTATCATGTAGCCATAAAGCCAATATCCCCTACCACGTTTTGGTATTTACTGGAGTCTTTCATTTATTTTCCAGGCTTATCCTTGCAAAGTGTCTTGTTCAGGGAGATTGATGTTTACCCGCAATTCCTCTCCAAGGCACAAGAGAAGCTGCTGCACTGAGATCCAGTACCTCACCTCTGGGCAGGACTGGGCAGACAGGAAAAGAAGAGCACAGTGGAAACACTAAGAGAAGGGGGAGTTGAACTGGAGGAAGCCATTACTCATCATTTGCAAGTTACACAGTTGTAATGATTTCCAAAGCAGAGACTGTTTCCAGCACACCAGAAGAGTCAAAAGAAATAACAGCTGTCAACAAGTGGATCTAATGCCTGGAAGGAGCCCAGGTGGCAGTAAGGAAAAAGTGCTGGTAGACACCAGGAGAGGGTACTTGTTCCTTCCACTTCTGTCCTTCAAGGCAGCTCACACAGACTTGGAAAAGGATGAGCCATTGCATGTTTATTTGCTTTAACCTTCTCCAAGAAAAGTGAGTAAAAAGGATAGCATTTCCATTGGCGTCAGCTTCTGTAAAAACCTGTTCTGAACATGTTCAGAACCAAGCTGAAATGTCAGCATGTCTTTAAAACACGCTTTAAAATACGCTGAACTCGATCCCTTGGTCCCTGTCAGAGAGCTCTACACTGTGTAGCAGGCAGCTTGCTCTTGAATGATTTCAGATAGGTCCCAAAAGAACTATCCAACCCACTCAGGGAGAGTCTGGGGTGAAAAACACAAACAAAAAGCCCAGAGAGAGTCAAGTGCAAAACTCAACTAAAATTCAGCTTTTCAAGGCAAGCACAAGAACCCAGGACTGGGTGTTCTCTACTCAGCATCAGACCTGGACTTACAGTGTTTTCCAAACGTATAAAGTCAACCAAGCATTATGCCAAAACACACTCCTTGTCTCACTTAAAGGAAAATAAGACATTTCCACTGGGATATTTCATAGAGGCATCCCAGGATTAGTCACATTCCAGTTGTTTGGACTGAGAAATACCAGAGCCAGTTTGCTTCTACAATACTTGCTACACAGCGTACTCCTGCATGGAAGATTTCCTCACTCCTCAGCAGCATGACTGTGCCTGTTTCAGCCAAAACCCAGCATCAGAGCACTCCATCTCCAGCCTGCTTATGCCCTTACACCAGACCCTACACTAAATCTAGGCTATGGGATTTCTTAACAAGCCAGGTAACACATATTTATTTAGTCTACTACATCACCCTCAATGTAAAGTCAGAAAGATGTTATCAGCAAGAACTGTCAAACAATAAACCTTAAAGTAAAACCTTCAGAATTCAGAACTGAAAAAGACACAAAACTGGAATTACTTTAATCCAGCAGCCAGTTGAACTAAACTTTTAAACCACACTAGAAACAGAAAGTTTCTCTTGTGGTAAAAACTTCTTACCACATTTACAAGGGGATCTTCCGGCTCCCCAGTACATGCTTTCCTAAACAATCAATCAGGGTCTGCTTTCAAACTGTTGTGGCTCAGCTTGGCAGTAGCTCCTGTGCCTTAAAGTGGAGGTTTTCTTAGCAAGAGAGAGGAATTACATGAAGCAGCAGTATTTTTCTTAAAATATATTTGGTGGAGAAATATACAAACTGCATTCCTACTTGAACCTACAAAATGTTGTATTTACCTTTTTAGTTCCTAGCAATGTCTAAAAGAAAAGAAAAGAAAAGAAAAGAAAAGAAAAGAAAAGAAAAATAAATACCTTTTTAACTCTGTGTCTTCTGGAAGTCACGTCAAAAGGAAAAAAAAACCAGAATCAAAAAGCACTTGTATTGGATTAGACAAAGGGGAGGCTCACCACACTCTTATCAACTAGTCTCAAACCTGCAAAATTATTTATATTGGCAGCAATGTCAACTGTCTTGGATCCCTAGGAAAAACTAGAAGCTGGCATATAAACACAAGCTTACATTTAAATAGCAAACCTGCTTTGCATATAAGGGGTGGTTCCATCTGAGCTGGACAAACAATAGGGGAAGACTTTTACATTATTATAGTAATTAAGCAGCGTATTTCTACCTTCATGGGTTGGCACACTGTGGCACAGCTGTTGGTTCTACACAGGTCAGCATGCTGTCTTATTTCTTGGTCCTCTACTCCCCTGGTGCAGAGGAGGGCAAAGCTCCTCTGGTTGCAGCAGGCAGACTCCCAATGGTTTCTGTCAGAGTCCTCCTGAGCTCTGGGAAAGTTTGCTGAAAGAACCCACAAAACTGTTATAACCAACAGGTGATGGTGCTGTGATAAGCTGGAATTCTGGCTCCACATACCTCCAATCCACCAGCATGTGCTTTCTGGATAAGAAATGGGTTAACACAGGAGTGCCCAGGCAGGGATGCAGGAATGACATGCTGATGTGCTCAGGTGCAGCTCCCAGAGCCTCTGTAAAAGTGTTCTGAGGCCAGCAGCTGCAGGCAAGGAGCTACTGGGGCGAGCCAAGCAGGGGAACAGGGAGGAGAATACAAGCCTAAGGTGACACCTGAGGAAGAAGGGACGGCAGCACTCCTTCTCCCCGCTGTGCCCTGGCTGAGAGGCAGCACCTGTAGCTTCTGCGAGTACCCAAGCAAATGATTTCACAACTACATTGTGTGTCGGAGATGACAGCAGCGTCCCATTTCCTATCCCATTTCTTGCTGCATCCCTTGCTTTCCCCTCTTCTCTACTGAGTTTCCATTGCTGCCATTAACACTGCTTGTCTTTGAAGTGATGTGAAAGAATGAGGGTAACAATCCTGTGAAGAGATCTTGCTAGTCATGGAAAAAGAGGAAGGAAAGTCTCCTCATTTGATGGCAGTTGTGGTTGATCTGTGCGAGCCAAATACCGAGTTGCAAGGATGTGGATTTACAACCAAGCAACTGACCAACCAAATTAAGATAATGCTTCTGTATTACTCTCTTTCTCTTGAGCAACACTGTATTCTTTTCTGTGCCAGCAGAAATGCTCATCTTACCTTGGCAAGCCATCAGAGGATGTCAGAGTGGCAGAAAACTAATCCAGAAAAAAAAAAAAAAGTGAACAGTTTCTGCTAGGTCATTGTCCTGGACTGCGTCAGCAAGAGTCCATCAAGCAGCAGAATCTGCAGCTGGAGCAGGAGCATGAAGCTGCTGACAGGAGGAGCAGACTCACCACCCAGATTGGCACTTAGCCATAGCATCTAATTAGCTGCATCGTAAAACCACACCCCGTGTTTACAAACCTTGCCTAACTGGGCAAGTAAAGTACTGCCTTAACTGGGGCACACAAGAGAAGACCGAGGGCATTTGTATCTCTCTGACAGAATCAAACAACAGCCAGTGTGAGGAAAAGTCCCTCCTGAGACAATGCCATTGATATCCACCAGATACTAACTTTCAACAGTGACTCCCGGAGAAAATTCAGAGTGAAGTAAAGCAGAAGCAATTGCTGGAGGAAGAGAGACACTGAAGAGGCTGCTAAGGTGCAGTCTGCCAGAAAGCCAGACATGACTGATTGCTTTATGGATTTCTTCACCTTTTTTCTTCTCCTCGGTTAGCAGCAGTGTTATTCAGGTGATTTTCTGAGTCACACACTTGGTGTCCGCAACCAGACAACCCATAAATACTCATTTGTTTAATAGAAATCACCTTTCCCAGCTGCATCTTAAAACTGGTTGTCCATCTCTTCTGAGTGGAAGTCCCAAGTGTGGCTTGGTGTAGTGGCAATGGTTCTATGGGCTATGGTGGCAGCATGCACATGGCAGAGTGGCTCTGCCTCTGGCCATCTCCCACCTCCCCTTATCAAATCTCTTCCTCTCTAAGTAAGATCCCACACATTCCCCTGCAGCCAGCTGGGGTACCCCACTTTTGACCCACGCCCCAGGACCAGTATCAGACATGACTGTGCAGAAGCTAACAGTTTAGAATGGCTAAAACCACTTCTAAAATGAAAGATGTGCTGCTTAGTCCTGCTGTGAGGTTAAAGGGAGTGAATCCCAGTGCCTGTGCAGGACAGCCTCACAATTAACACACGGGCTGCTTCCCTGCAGTCACCAGCAGCACTGCCAACATCCAGGCTCCAGCACTGCTCTTCAGCCTCCAGCCCACAGCACAGATCTCTATTTGCAAAACCCCTCCTTTCTGATAAAAGAAAAAGTGCTTTTCCCAAAGAACATGTTGTGTTCTGCAACTATTTTACAAAACTGTTCCTTATTAACTATCAAAAATGGATGTCCTACTGTAGACATGCACAGCCTGATCCTCCCTCTTTCCTTTCAGTGTAAATCAAAATCAGTGTCACCAGTGAGGTTTAAAACAGGTTTAGGTCTGAGGAGGATCAAGATCTTCACTTCTATTGTTCCACACTTACTTCATTGCCCTTATATCTGATTGTTGTAATGAAAACGTTTTTTAAAAGGTTAAAAAATGCAAATGGGGTATGTGGGTGCATTAATAAGAGGATATAAAAATAATGCAGAAGATAATATAATGACAGAATCCTGAACAATGGAGCATTTGAATTTGGAGTTCAGTTTTGGGTGGCACCTCTTAGAAAAGATACAGCAATAGCTGCAAATGGAGGCTGAGGAAAAGAATTCAGAAGCTAATGCTCGTGAGCATATGTGACAAGAAATTAGCAGGAAAACAAGAGATGGTACATTTAGTGAGTGACACTCAGTCCATTAAAAATTGTCAATGTATATTTCTCTTGCAAAATGCTCAAACTTGAATCCATTGATTCCCAACACCATTAGAAAGGCAAGGCTGGCTCAGGTAATTCAGTGTTTTTGCTATGCTGTACAGTGTAGCTGCTGTTGTCAGGCAGCTGTAGTTAAAATCAAGAGGTCTGTGGGGTCAGATCATGCGAGGCAGCAATTACACAGTACTGCAGATTTTAAGTTAAAACACCATGTGCTGCTTTCCAGGCATTGGGGAATATGGTATTGGTGGTGCAGAAGATAAATCCTATAGACCTGGGTTGTGACTAAAAGTCTGTTCTGTCGGGGGGGAGGAGGGGGGTGGTGAAAAGGGCAAGAAAAAGCCAAAGCCAAATAATAATTATGAATATAACAGGCAAATGCTAATGGCAGAGGTCTTTGGGAAACAGGGTTCACTGAATGAGAAAACATCCACTGTTTTCTTTTAATTCCAATTCTAGTTAAGGAAAAGAGCCTCTGAGTACATTTGAGACCAGCACCTCACTATCCTTATCAACTGTAGGAACAACAAGCATGAGGAGCAGGAACTCTTTGGGTTTGTACTATTTCACACTCCACTGACTCCAGTTACGTTACTTTTGATTCCCATCAGGAGGTGTAGGCACAGAATCCTGCTGCCATGTCTCTGTCACAGTAAATACAACTTATTTCCTCACCTTGTGGAAAAAATTGGACAAAATAAAAAAAGTATTCCCTTAACTCAAAGAGCAACAGCATCACCCCATAGCAGACGTGTAATCCTTCTGGCACTCCATGGTGAGTCGTGGGTTTGTCACAGGGAAGCTTCCTCACCCTGTGAGAGACAACACCCAATAAACAGCCTGCTTATTATATACATTACACCATTTCTCCATTTACTTTGCCCATTTGGAACACAAAAGAAAAATACACTTTATTTTTGTCAACAAAACAAATGGCACAATCTATGGGAAGCAAAGGAAGAGAGGTGGTGAGGTTTGAATACAAAAAGAGGATTGTAGAAGCAGGATTTATTTAGCCCTCAAAATAGCAACACTGCGAAGGAGTCACTGCAGCAATTTAATGACTGGAAAATGCAATAAAACTGTAGTTCCTTGCTTCATGTAGTCTGCAGTGCTTGGACACTCAGATAACCAAGTCTGAAGAACAAGGCTAGCTAGATTCACCCTGGGCAACTCTTGCAACAGAGAGGAGCCCAAATTCCACTGTATCCCTCATTCCTGAGTCCTGCCAGCTCTCAAACCAGGAGTGCACAGACCCGATGGTGACCTTGATTAATCATTACAGGATTAATTGCTGGCCAGGCCCTCAGCTGGTGTAAAGGGACGTTGACACTGGTGACCATGAAACTATGATGTCTGAGCTCAGATTAACCCAAACTTTACTCAGTGAACATCTTCCACTGAGTAGGCTGGGAATACAGCTGCATTTTAAAAAGTATAATTTTGTGACCAATTACAATATTTTGAAATGAACAAGAGACTTGGCAAGTTCAGTGAACTTCAAAAAGAAAATAAAAACCAAAGGAAAGACTACCATCAAATTCAGCAGGCTCTTTGATGCTCTTTCTAAGAGTCAATCCAGCTGCAGGCTTAAAAATACCAAGTGAGTTATCTGAGGATGAGGGAAAAATTCTGTCCTAGGTATAGCACTGATCTAAGATATTGCTATTATTTGTCTTCCTTTGAAGCACTGGGCCTAAGCTGCCCCCAGAAGAGGGACATTCAAATCATGGGAAGCAAGTAGCCTGGTAATAAGAAATTATTTCAAGAGGGAAAATTATCACAGGCATTTGAACTCCTCCAAAAAGCCTTAAAATAAAACCAGGCTGGCTCTGCTATATCCACCCCAGCGCCCAGGTATGTGAACACACATGAAATTAAGAATGGCAATCTAAAAATAGTCATAAACATCTAGGTCTATTCATCTCAAATGGCTGTAAATAATGTAAAGCAAGAGCAGTTTCTCAGCCAGTGGGCCTTAAAAATGGAAGCAAATATTATCGACTGTTTCCACTTACTTGAGTTTGCAGATTTGGACTGAAGTTTCGCCCAGTTGTTAAAGATTTATATGGGAGGTTTAACAATGCCCTGTCATTAAGCCTTGGCACAAGCAGTGCAAAGGACATTCAGGGCATATTTATACTAACTTATCTGGCTAAAGAGAAAGCTGTTCCTTTAAACTGTGTTTGCTGTGACTCTGGAAACTGAGCAAACAAAATCTGAGGGGAAACTTTACTCTCAAGCAGAACTGACAGGAAGGTACAAGAACTGAAGGACAGCGAACTTCTGTAGGACATACATGCCTCTGGATTCACAACTGAATTGCAAATCTCTAACAACTTGGGAGAGCTTAATTCACACTTTTTGGACATACCTCATCCCGATGGCAAATGAGAGACTGGCTCAGCCTCTGAGTGTCAGGTGAGTAAAATCCTGTTCTGGGGGGATGCTGGGAGAGCAACTGCCCGAGGAAGAAACCTCAGGCCACAAACAAAGGCACAAATCCAGTGCCCAAGAAAGAACTGACTTTGCTCTACAAGCAAAGCCACACTGAAGGAGTCCTGTGCAAGCCAGAGAGAGCACAATTGTGACACTGTTGAAATACTGGCTGACAGAGAGGAGAGACACCACTGGCACAACTTGGCAGGCACAAAACCCACCACCCACAGGGAGGAAGCCTAGCCAGAGGGGAGACCCAGACTGCACAGAACGGCATTAATGTGACTAACTGAACAGCAAACATTCCCAAACCAACCACCCAACCAAGCTGTGTGTCTTTTTCCAGGGGCAGCACAAGTTGTGATTTTTCCTGTCAAACGTTTATGTGTGATCTTGCTTTAAAAAAAAATGTATAAAGACAGGAAATATGAAAAGCAGCCTGTTTTCCTCTGAACTCTAGGCTGATCCTCCCCCTGAGCCAATTTTTCATTTCACTCTCAGGAGACCAGTCGCTGTGAATCCAGTGTAGCTGTGAACTCTGTCCCAGCAGTTATGTATATTTTTAAATGCACAAAGTAAACAAGGACTCAAATTTCATAAGAACAAGATAGCTCTTGTGATCTTAAACTATCAACAGATTTGACCGTTAGAGTGGAGCTGTCACTTCAGACCTAGTTGAAAGTAGGAAATTGCACTAAAATAATGAAAACTATTTAGAATATTTTGCTGAACCTGCAAGAAGTACTAACTGGCCAACATCTACTTTAAGAGATGGACAGGAATTTTATTCAGGGCTGATTTTCTACAGATTCAAATTGGGACTGTTAACTCCAATCACTTTAAGAACAACTGTCAATACAGGAGTATGTGTGAAACACCACAGTAACTGCCAGACAAGAAGAACCCAAAGAACCCATTGTCCCACACTGCTATAATTTTTGGTGAGAACATTTGCAAGACAATGTCAAATGATTTAACAATATAATTACCCTCATCTGTCCCTGAGTATGTGGCCAGTGCCTGGGGATTTCACTCAGATTTTCATTTTGAAAGTAGCTTGTTCTATGATTTCTATAGGTAATCATTTTTTCCCCCAGTACTTATTGGAGGAAATATTTCATGTTTCCAAGCAGCACCCTGTGGAAACTGCCCCATCATGTCTAAAATAAGGGAAACTGACAAGACTCAGTAAAGCCTGAAACAATCTGGAAGTCTCATCTCCTCCTTGCCTTCTCTTTCCTATGTGAAATCATCTTGGAAAGAGATGTCTGTGAAATAAACAGGTCAAGCAGGTTACTCAATCTGCAAAACTTGGACTTTGCTGTTCCAAAAGGCAGCAATTCCTAAAACAAGAACCCTTTTTAGGAGCAGTTGCAGTCAACTCAAATAAAACTTAAGAAGAACAACAGGGCCACTGAGGAACTAGAAATCTAGACAAGACGCCTGTTTCTCACTTGGGGACTGAAATGTAGAAAACATCACATGAAAAATAACCCAAACCAAGAGAATATTCAATCTGGTTCATTTTTTCCTTTAATTACAGTATTTTCCAAAGTTCTTTTGAACACATCAGGTTATCTCACGTCATGCTCTTGCACTTAGTTTGAGCTCCTGCTCAAGTAACTCAGAAGAAAAAGGACTATGGAAGAAATACAGGAGTATTCACAAACTATAATATACTGCTCCGGGTCTAGAGATGGGGAACTAAGACTCAGGAAACACTGACATGCTCAAGATTGCCCAGGGAACCGCAGTAGAGCCAAGAAATGACATCTACTCTCCCAGGACTCTATCCTGTGCCACAGCCATCAGATTCACTAACCTTATCCAGCCTTCCTCTTTCTGTGCTTAAAAACTGGGAATGAAGAGGAGGGTAACAACTGCTGTAAAAAGGAAAGATCCAGAAGGGAAGATTTTGACAACTGTTCCCAGCACTTGGTTAAAGTGAGCTACAGAATTACAGTTGCAGACACCATGGCACTAATTTGAGAAAAAGATGGAGACTCCCTGTGGATACACATGCAGCTCTGCACATGTCCCTTGTTTTCTGCAGTGCCATCCATGCTGGCTAGTGCTGCAGCTGCCAAATTAGAGGCGAGTGGGGAAGGCTTGGGGTTGATTGCCTAAGCCCTGGGCTAGTCCCCCAGTACTGGGAGAGAGGCTGCTCTGCACTGGGAGCTGCAGTCCAGGAAGCTTCTCCTCCTGCCAGGGTCTGAAACGGGCCCTTCTGAAGGGGAAGTTTGCATTGGTCGATGCTGTTCGCTGATGAGTTTCTAGAGTTGTGTATCAAGTGTTTTTCCTGAGTTACTGAAGACCCGTGCAGTCAGAGTAACAGGCTGTAAGAATAGAATCAGCTTATGTCGGGTTTCAAATCAGCTGAAATTAGCTTGATGCAGTTGACAAGGATAGCCTGGCATAGCAGCACTCCAAACCTGCCTGGCTTTTCAAACCTGCAGTAACCAGCCTAACAGGATTCTGATGTCTTAGGGACTTCTGGCTCCCTTGCAGCTACACATTTGCAAGCAGATTCACCAAACAAGCACTCCTTGGACCCTTCACCCAATAATCACTGAGGGAGGAAAAAGTGAGAGCTCTACTATTTCTTGATCAACAAAATTAGCCTTCTCTTTCCCTGCTTCTGTATGGAAGCTTTCAAATGAAAAACCCTATGAATTCTTACCTCTCTGCAGTTCAAACAACCACCCATGCTCATTTCTTCCATAACAAGTGTCTCATACGCAACCAGCAAATCTAGAAATAGAAGTAGGCATCATTCTATTTTTCCCCAAGAGCAGAACAGGTCTTGTCTGCCCAAGGGACACTTGACCTGTCTGCTTACTAATGAGTCTGCCTTGAAAAGCTTCAACCAAGGCATCTGCTAATCCTCCTTGTCTAAGTGTCCTAGCATTACTAAACCTCTCCGCTTTCAGCAAGCCATTATGCCCTGAATATTATTTCTCGTACTATGTTTTTGACTAAATCATTTCATCAGAGACTAAAGCTTCTATATCTTAGTCCTTTAAGCTTTTTAAGTAAGTTCTATGTTGCATACACATTCCGTGGCTAGAAGGCTTCACAAAGCCCAAAGATAACAAGCAAAAAGGAACAAGGACTCGCAACTCCCACGTGCAACCCTGCAAAACAGACGAGATCATCAGGCAGACTGCTGAGAGCCTTCCTGTGTACGTACTTGCATGGTACATTGGTGTCTCCTGCTTTGAGGCTACATCCTGTGATTTGCCCCTAGGCCCTGAGCTGATAATTGTGTACTCCCCCCAGCCTAGGAGATGCAATGATCTGGTTTTTAATTATTCACTTACCTTCCAGAGATAAGCCTGGAAAACCTCATGAGTTTTCAACCACAGCTACTTAGCAACAATTTCCCTGGTATCTTCTCAGCAGAAATAAGGAATGGGATGGGATCAATGACAAGAACATTTCATAAACAGCAGGAAGAAGGAAAGGGGGCTTCCTCTAGAGGCAGAAGTTCTTGTTAGTAGAGAGATATCAGTGATGTCAGAAGAATGAGTTTTATACATTTCACTTCTCAGGACTCTCAAAATCCTCAAGCGAAGATGCATTTTCACCATTGCATGTGTAATAATTTAAGGAAAGGAACAGAAATAAGGTCAGATTTTTGTTTTATTAGTTTTACAATAAAAGGCAGAAGGGTTTGTAGATTTCCACTTGTGCTCTTCTGTATGCTTTAAAATTGAGGTTGAGCCCTTCTACACAGCTGGAGAGCATGTGTGTGTTTATATGTGTGTATATATGTACATATACACATATGTAGAATAGCTCCAGAGGCGAAATTCTTTAACACCTGAGCTATTGCCTATGGCTACATCTACTACATGAGACCCATGGAATTCAAAGGGATAGGGCTGGACCACTCCTTGAGATGCATGTTGAGCAGCAATAACAAATAGTAGTGGCATACAAGAAAGCACATCTTTTTAGATAATTGTTCTTGAATTATAAAGAATCGGTAAACACTAAGAAAGATAAACCATGCTGCAGCAGGAAAATATGCCATTTTTTAGTGTTATTTATTAAGTATATATTGATGTATATTAGTTAATTTACACAAAGTAGTGACTATAAATAGTCCATGTTTCATGCAGAGGGAATTGGATGAAGACACGTATCCTCTTCTGTCATGTGTAGTAACATTTATAGAACACAGTTATTTGGTGTCCCTGTTGACACATGGCTTACCTTTATGCATAGAACTTCCCACAATGCTGGACTTAATTCCAGAAACATTTTTAGACCTAGCAAGAACGTTTGAGTCATTTTTAGCCACTTTAAATGTACTGGTTTCTCTCTCCATTCCCATTCACTTGGTCTCAGGGTTTCTAAAGTACATGGTTTAGAGGATTTATTATATGGGTCGAATGTGTTTATTTTTAGTCTCTGAAGTGTTCTAAAACAGGTTCTCTGTAACATATGTGCAAGACATAAAAGGTTTTTTTGTCACAAAAGTGTAATGAAGTATATAATTCTATCTTGGTTTTGCTTGCTATAAATAAGGTACCAGCACTAAATCATGGCAATAGAACCTTTATGTTAGCTTCCTCAACTGAAAGACTATCTCAAAATTGGAGTTTTTGTAGTTTGATTCTGTTAAGGCTGGTTATAGAATTCAATCTTATTTATAAAATAAGTACAAGATGTTTGATTTCTGGAAACATGTGGTGTCAAACTCTTTGATATTCTTTCAGCCAGCATTCCCAAACTTATTGTCTAATTTTCTCTGGCTTCTGCTGTGAACCTCCTTGGTCCATGTCTCACTTTCTGGTCAGTCTGTTCCCATGCTCCACCTGTTTGTCTCCACCTCTGTGCCTTAGTCAAATAATACCTTGGCCTTGCACCCAAATAGTTGAAATTCCTTTGTGAAATATCACGTCCCTTGCTCTGGACAGGGACGTGTGCTTAACTGTCTTTTGCCACCACCTAATAGAAAGGGTCAGGATTGTAAATACTTCCAAGGAAGGTGATCCCAACCAGTAACAATGAAAATATAAATATTTGTGTAGTCAGGCAGCTCAGGGTCGTGAGAGCTTTAGGGTAAGATGTTACCATGCCCGTACATCCTTGTGCTGGAAGTCAGTCCCCCTGGAGCAGGGGTGGCTCAGCAGGACACACGACAGCACCACACTCACACTGGCTCCAAGTCTGTGCCTTCACCTCAACCACTGATGAGGCTAAGTGAATTCATAGCTGCATCTGCTGAGAGCTAAATCTGCCAGAGCTTAGGGCTGAGTCTGTGGGTGTTACTATTCCCCCGACTCAGACAGAAATATCTCCCGATGCAAATGCAGGTCTGAGCTTGTGCAGAGCCCCAGAGTCTCCGTCAGGGTCCTCTCGCATGCGGCACTCCTTAAGGGATTGGCACCCACATGAGCAAGAGAGGCTGCTGATGAGTAAGGCCTGCTGCTGGATCTTGGACTGTGCTGCATACCAGCAGAGCTGGGTTTGCCTCATTATCATGCAGAGTGAAAGAGTTTAGAGATGACATTCCACTCCAAATAAAACCAAGCAACATGGAAAAAAGTCACTGCCTAATACATGAGCAGGGATGTAATGGGGGACTGTTGCTGGTGGGAGGCAGAGGTTTGGTTTTGGTTTGCACAAGACTTTAAGAAAAGCGTTTTAAAATGAAACCATTAAGATGCAGCTAAATTGGCATTTGCATGTACATTCAGACAGTATTTAAAGAAAAATAATAAAAGAGCCATGTTATTTATAAGGGCTTAAAGTCAAAATTTTGCCTTAAAAGAGCTCTATCTGGTTCATCAAATATACATGAAAGGTGCATCCCTATATTCAGCATGCAAAACCTTCCAGATGAGTCATCAATAGGACTTTTATACTTGAAATAACTTCAACACATAAAAAGGAAGAAAAGATTATAAAACCTTCTGCCTTTCTACAGCACAAACACACTACAGCCAAGACAGCAATTTCTGCATTGAGCCCCAAAACTTTCTGTGGAGCTAGGCATCATTTAAAGGGGCATCCAGCCATGGATGGATTTGAGCTGATAGCAAAACTAACACAGAGTAATTCAGGTAGGAGTTCATTGTCCTGTGTGCTGAGACCACCCACCTGCATACTTTGAGTGGCCACTCAGACACATCAATACTGTTATCTTTATGCCTGGTGGCGGTAGGGACACATACAGTCAGACAAAGGCAATTCTTCTGTGACTATGTCCCAGTATAGGCCAATCATTCAGTCAAGTTGTATTCATACCTGTTATTTCCTGTTTTGAAACATCCCTGAGTTACAAAGCTGGAGATTTCAGTCTGTCTCTAGTATTAATTAAGCAATCTTCATTACCCTCCCAGGCTGGGCAACAGCATTGTATAATATCAGCAAATTGAGCAGTTTTCATTTCAAAATCCTTGTGTTAACTTCCTTATTACAGTACTTGACACCTCTCAGTCAGCCAGTACATCTCCCCACTTTAAAGAGGAATTAGGAATTTAATAAAGGACTGGATTCACCAGCAAGGAGAGCCACTAGTCTCATCCTGCTGTACCCCTTCCAGCACAGGGAAGGCTGAGAGCAGGGAGCCAGGTAAGTCCCACATAAATGATTGCCTTGTGGCAGTGGAAGGGAGGGTGCAGAAAAAATCCTCCCAGAGACACAGACTGTCAGATTAGGGCCAGCACCAGGCACACCAATATAGCCCATTATCCAGGGCAGCAAAGTACTAGGGAGGCAAAGCATCCACGATCCAGCTGCCTACTCTGCTGTGCTGAAGGTCTGGAAAACTGCCACTGAGAGAGGGGCCAGGGCGTGTGGAGCAGCAGGTTTGGCAGGGAAGGAGGTGGCTCTTTCCAGCATCTCAGACACCACTTGCACCCCTCCTGTCTCAGCAACAGCTGAGGCAGCCAGCCTGGCTTTCCAGGGCTGCCAGCCCCCAGCAGCTCCCTCTGCTACCAGTGCCCACCAGGGCTGCCACCAGTGACAGACCACACAGTCTGCCTCTGCCACGACTCGTTCAGCTGTGCCCGCCTGGCGCGCCGTGGGATGAGGGAGAGATGCTCAACTGGTGCCAGAATGTACCTCCTGCTCCAGACTCCCACATCAAACTGCCCAGAATAAACCCATTTGAAATACCTGCAATCTCAGCTTTCAGTCTGCAGCTTCTGCTACTAAAAAGATCGTTATCTTTGATTAGCCCTAACTGGGTAACGGAAGTTACAGCTAATACATCTTTGATATATCTGTTACCCTTCAAATCCCTCTAAGTCCACTCTCCTTTTACAGTAGTCACATCCACAGCCAGCCCATGCCT
Source organism: Orthonyx spaldingii (assembly GCA_013397795.1). NCBI lineage: Eukaryota > Metazoa > Chordata > Aves > Passeriformes > Orthonychidae > Orthonyx > Orthonyx spaldingii. The sequence goes on along the minus strand of VZTJ01004211.1, from coordinate 153,359 downwards.
TGAAAATACCTCCAGTGCCACCCTCCCGGAGGCAGCAGTGGTCCCTGTTTCCTACACACATCCATGTGTCCAGGTCCACACTGCTCTGGGAACCTCAGTCCCTTTTACAGCTTGTATTAGCATCTTACCCAACACCCCTGAGTGCAGCTGTTCTTGTACAAATTCATGGCATTTGCTGGTAAATGCCAGTTTTTTACATAAGCAAGTCAAATTTCTCTACAGTCAAATTCCTGGAGGCTGGATTATGTGTGAGTCAAAATGCATATTTCTAGTGTTGCTGTATGTGCATCCCTTGCTGGTTTCACTGTTGTCATCTTTCCCTTTTCCCTACAGACTGCTGCTTTGGTCTCCATGAGCTGTGGGGAAGTATGTTTGCCTGCAAAGCACATTCAGGTGGGTGGTGACTCAAGCCATGTGATTTCAAAGTGGCATGTGAACATACTTGGGAGGGGTTACTCCTGACGAAAGACCTGGCACTCACCTATCTGTCACTATCAGAGATGAGTACGTTCTTCAAAAATTCACTACAAACACTCAGACAAGTTAAGGTCCACACCTGCTTGAGCCATTCATTCTCTGTCACTGAACAGTTTGACTGCTACCAGAATAATGTAATACTAAATCTGAATGCATCCTATAAACATATCCCTAGTTTTTTAATACACCTAAACAACTGGAAAAGTCAGGACTATTTGACTGACATATCAGTAAATGGTTTCTCAATAATTTTGTAGAGTATCAATTTTGAAATCAGAAGTATTGACTTCAGAAATGCATTCTGATCTTGAATTCTTCATTGAAGAAAGTAAAAACCAGAATATATTGTTTATAACTAGCACACTAAACAAGTGCCCCCTCTGCCTCTCCTAGAAAACACGAAAGTCTCTCTCTCATCCATTGCTATATTCACTTCTGGTCAAAGATCTTGTTTGTCAGGGACTGTTTGATAGCCTGGAAACAAGTTAATTTCTCGGGATGGGCGTCCTTCACTCCTCTGATGAACCAAAGAAGGAGTGTCTGGCAAAGATAAGCACACGGGGTACTGAACACATAAATATGTCTTCGGGCAACCCAGCTGAGTGTCACTTGGCCATGCAAATGGCTCCTTCTCTGCCAAGGATCTTTGTAAAAGCCCAACAACAACATCCATGTACTCTCATATTCACCAGGTAGATAAAAGAGAAACAGTCTTCTCCATGCACACATGTGCATCTCTTTGCCTAATGATCCCTTTGGACATTTGCATAGTTTTCAAACTATTCCTGACTGGTGAGCAGCTCCTGTGAAAACTTTAACTATTTAAAAAAAAAAAAACAACACCAGCAGCAATTTGCAAAGCATTGCAAGCTACGTTATGAGAGAGACAGGCTCCAGTCTGAGTCACACAGACAAGGGGTAGCCACTTGAAGCACAGAGGAACTTTGATATAAAGGAGATTGTTACAGGTTCATCTCCTCAAGTGCCAGGACATAAAATAATCTATAGAAGACAAAGAAATTAAAAATTAGCAATTGTTAGAGTTTGGGGTTAAGTATGATTACAACTGGAATATTCATTGTGGTCCAGTTAGAAGACATACCTCCATCACAGTTGCAAGGACCAGGCCTTTGGGGCTCTAGTCTTGGGACAGAAAGAAAAGCACAAGACAAGAAATCACCTCTTCTTTCTTTACAAACTGTGTCCAACAGCAGCTGTTTTTATTCCGTTGTTCCACACACCCACAGGAAAAGAAACAGGCTTAGTGAATCTCTGTACCTCGGAGTAGTTTACAAACCAAACTTAACACCACCACCAACAAATGGGTCCTTCATACACTTCCATTAACACTGGAAACAGTCCCAGAGCAACCACCATAGTTCCAAACAGTCCAAAAGGCAGAACTGAAGTCAGGATCCAAATTTAGAACTGCATGCTGTGGTTCAGTTTATGAAAGAAGAAAGCAGACTTTCTCCTCTGTAGAGCCAGGAAGCTCATGCCCAGTGCATGATTTCAGGGAGTTACCCTCCCTTTATAAAGATTAATCATAGGGCCTTCAAAAATGTTGGAAAGCAGAGGATTCACAGATGATGTCCCAACTGTCCCTGATGTCCCAGGGTCTGCTAGAGTGATCCCAGGGGCAAGCATGGGAAATGTTTGCGGTACACATGAGTTCATAGAAATTGCAGAAGACCCAGGAAAAAAAAATTGAAACCCTTACTTTCTAAACTATCTTGTATCTTGGATATACTGTAACATAACAGTGATATATGTGACTTCTTAAAACAGCATCTAACTACTAATCCACAGCACAGTTTTATGCCCTTTTCTCAGCCTGCTGTCAATTTTATATTCACATTTCCTATACAGCATCTCTTTCTACTACTCATGACAGCCCCATCAGCTACAAAATCGTGTTATATACTCAGAAAGACTTTGACAGCTGAAAGAATTCAGTAAAGGACCAGAGAATGCTTAAGTAATCTGTTCATATTTTATCCAGTCCTGCAAAGGCTGAAGGATCAACTGATGTTTTGCTGTTGTGATGTGCCTCCTAAAAATTCTTGGGAGTCCTGGCATAGTCCATGTATGAACAGACAGAGCAGGGGATTTCTGTGCTGAAGTCCCTGTGTCAATGAGGAGGTACACTGGCACTTATGGGGAACTCTGGGACACCAAATCAAGCCTCTGCACTACATAATCTTGTCTCTTCTACCCTGATTCTCAAGAGTTATGGATTTTTCTTCACTTACCTGCACGGCAGGAGTGAGTGCTCTAGACAAGTATTAGAAGGCACCCTGGCCTGTAGGAGGCATTAATTCTTCTATTACATGGAGAAGTACACAGATAATAGACAGATTTACAGAGCTTTCTCTTCAGCTTTTACTTTCTATTATGTAGCATTTTCACCTTCATAAAAAAAGGACATGGCCACTATCTGTTACACACTCTAAATCAACCAGTAATCTACCGCTCACAAATGACAAAAGGGAGTGTCAACTGAGAAAATACAACGTTTTTCCGGTAACATCTCTCATATGTCATGGAATGACAACCAGGAACATGTCAAAGCAATGCTCAGGACATTAGAATAAGGCTTGTAAGGTGATGATCTTAGAATGATCTCCGATAAAAAGTCCCGTAAAGTCCCCGTTATCCTAAACAGATGATGGACTGTGGCCTCTGAACTAACCAGAACTTTGTTCTCTCTTCTCCTGTGATGTTCTGTTTGTTTGTCTGTCTCCAGCTGTAATTCAGATAAAGCTGATGGAGTTGTGGAGGCTACCTGTCTTCTGCTGCTCTGCTGCTGATCCACCGTCTCAGTTGCCATAGAGACAAGCTCTGGAAGCCATGGATGAGCACGGCAGAGAAGCCACTCCCAGGCTCTCCACCGGCGGGCTCCGGCAGGGCCGTACTCTGCAGGTACTAAGAGAGTCGGGTTCAGTCTCTGAAGGTGAGGAAGAGTCAGCAGGTGCTAACCCAGTGACCCACGAGGGGGACTTGCACACACAGTACATTGCTATTCAAAGAAATTCCAGGTACTACCGATCCATGAGGCTGCCGAACAGAGGGAAAAGAAAGACTTCGAGAGAGGCAATGCACATGGGGCATGCTGCAGGTGAGTACTGACCCAAACAGCATTATGCTTCCTTTTCCATCGAGATTAGGAGTTAGAGGAGTCAATAGAACAGAAAAATGACAGGGAAGATAGAAAGCAGCTCAGCAGTCAGCACATAACAGAACACCCCTGCCCTACAGCCCAGCTGGCAGAGGAGCGGCATCCTTCTTTGCTCAGCTTGGAAATGTAAAATGGCTGGATGTTTAAAGCCTCCTAATGACTGAGAATCTAAACATATGTGGGACTCTGCACTGCCATCCCACTGCTCTATTAGAAAAAAATAACTTAGAGAAAGACATGAAATTGTCAATGAAGTAGGGACTTCTTTAGCATTCAGAAAGGACATATTCAAAAGTACAGAAAACAGTCAGCAAAACCAGAGGAAATTGCAATGGTTCCTTATGAGGGAGCAACAAGGCTTCTGTGAAAGTGCAGTTACGGCCACTTTGCACTGAAGAGAGCAGTAAGAAACACCTTGGCTCCCTTTGAACAAGGAGGCTGAAATAACAGGAACACCATCCAGAATGTACATGCATTCAGCCGTGGCTTCAGTAGAAAAAGAATGAGTTGGCTTTCCCTGCGTATGAACAGTATAGAGCACGACTGCAAGGCCAGGCTGTCGCAGAGCTGAAACCTTGCCTAAGCAAATGTCTGTGAAAGAAGCAGGAGAAAGATAGGAGAAATGAAGAGAGAGCCAGGAAATGAGCTACTGCAGCACATTGAGAAGCACTGGAAAGAGGGCTGTGTGAAGGAAATTGAAGTGGTTTTAATCCAAGTCCTAAATGAGAGAGACCTGGAACTGGGAACATAGAAAACACCCTTTGCTTCCATCTCTGACGTGCTCAGAGAAACTGAATTTTATAACTCCTTCCCAGCAAAGTTACCTATCTTCAGGTTATAATCTAACAGAATCAATGCACTGGACTCTGAACTTTGGATAGCTGTATGAATCAAAATGATATACCACTGCTGATGTTCCCCGCTGTGCAAACCACTGAAAGCTGTTGCTTTGTTATGTAGCAGTAAAGCCATCTCTTCAGCTCCTGAAAGTGGATCAAGTTCCTTAAGAAAAAAAAAAAGAACAGATATCCTCCACCCCCAAAATAAAAGAGGTCTGGGAAATGTCCCCAATAGGTGTGTCCTGCCTGCCCTGCCAAGGGAGCCGTGCTATTTCAGCTGTATAAAGGCCCATTCAACCCTGTGACAAGGACAGAAGAAAAATTCCCTCCTTTCTCCAGGTTTCCAAGCAGACAGCAGCAAAGAGCTTCTGTTTAATATTCTGCTACTGTTGTAATGAGGTTTTTGGATAAACCGAGTGTCGCCTATGCCAGAGCAGAACTGCTCTGTCCCCTGTGGGTGCAGACAGGACCAGAGCAGAGCCACCCTCTTCCCGCCTCCCAGAGCACTGCTGCAGAGCCAGCACAGCACAGACCCGCCCTCCCTCCTGCTCCCGGGCATCACAGCGTCCCCACAGCTGCCGAGGAGGTCCTCACCCCTGCGACCTGCAGCTGCCAGTGCAGCAGCACCAGCACAGAAGGACGCACCTTCTTCATACACCTGCAGCGTCATGGCATCAGGACGTTGGCACAGGACGACATCCCCTGTGTCTGGCCAGTGTCATTGAGGAAGGACAAGCTAAGACAAGGGCTTCTCTCTTAGCAGCTCCTTAGAGCATCCACGGGGCTGACCTGCGCTTCTCTGCCACTCCCCTGCCTGTACTACCACTACTGAAACAGGATCGGTTCCACACAGGACCTTTTCTTCCATGCCTGCAATTGTTCAGCAAGACACACTGGGAACGTGTCTTTTCTCCAGTCTGTACAGCAAGACCTGGGCTAGGAGCAATAGCTCTTTCTCCAAGGTGACTGTAGCAAGTCCTCCTCAGAGCTAAAGCCTTTAAATTCAGCTAGGATTGTGTAAGCAGCATTTCTGCTCTCCCTCTCTGCTTCCCTGAAACCATTCCCTCTCCCTGAAACTGGACAGCGGGTGCTTCTACACCAGCCTCATTTGTAGCAGGAACTTCTGACAGCATTTGCTGACGTGCATGGAAGCAAGGGATGGGTGAGCTATTTTATATTGCCTTCCAACCCATTTGAACAGCAGCTATCCAAGAATGTGACTCAAGCTCAAATGTTAACCTGTTCTCATTTTGCTTAGGGAATGACTGGAGGGGAGGAGAGGGGAAGGCAAGAAGACAGGAAGAGAGAGAAAAGACAGAGTAGGATACAAAATGAGAAATATAAAGACTCAAGAAATGAGATACAAAAAAACCAATGTAAAATTATCTAAATCCTGCTGAGGGAAAGGCTTCCATATAGACACCCTTTGCACCAGTCCAGCTTTGGCTTATAGCCTAGGAGCTATAAAACATAATAGATGCTTTTCTTTAACTGGAAAAAGAATTGTTGGGTTTGTTTTTTTTAAGCAATCTTCTTTGACAGAAGGATAAAGTGTTTATTCAAATTGAATAACTCAAACTACTGTTTCATAAGGCCTTGGCTCTATTTTAGGAAGTTTTAAAACTCTGGATGTCATCCCTTCCCTCTGAAAACTGATTAAAAAGATGCATCAGAAGCCTGCTTCAGTCAGAGCACTGACCTGACTGTGCTGTTACCAGTGTGAAATACAAACAGAATTATGACTTAGACCAAAATATTTCTAATAAGAGAGAGCAAGGCTATTTATCAACAAGTCCCAAACAATGGGAGATTTCATTGGAAAAGTGAGATGCACCCTCTCCTGCCAACTACTGCAGTAGTAACCCTTGGACTTAATACAACTTTGACTACCTGGGAAAGGATCAGTGGTTCATCTGAGGGAAATTGGAGAAGCAATTAAAAGTAAAGCTCCTCTCTCACACAAATCTGACCTTGATTTATCCAGTAAACTGAACATCTACTATGTGCCTGAAAGCAGAGCAGTAAAGAAGCCTTGACTCAGGAAACCAAATATTGGCATGCACGGGCTCACACAGCTAAACATATTCTGCTTAAAGAATTGCACTGAAAATCACTCGTGTTGGGACCCAGCCTGCAGTGCTGAGAGTGCTACTCACGTACATAAGAGCTGATGTCCATATCCAACTTCACCTTTTCTCAGCTGCATTTGCGCTTCGTAAGCTGATGACACTTTGATCTTGTTTGAAAATCAAACCTAAAATGTAACCACCTTTGTGTCTGTGGTCTTCCTGTTGCCTTTGGTGTAAGCAAACCACTGCATACAGTAAAGGTAAACTAAGAAAATAACTGTTTTAACACCCTCTTGGCTTTCTCTTATAACACAGGTTCGCTCAAAAACAATGAGCCCGTCAAAGAACCTCTGAATGTTCAACCTCATAAGGGATCACCATCTCCAGCAAACTCTGATCCAACAACATTAGATGAAGTATTGATCCGAAGGTAAGGAGGTTCCCATGCAGGGTATTCCCTGTGCCTTCCCTGAAAACTACAGTCAGAGTGGTGTCAGAGTGAGAATGCTTCTTTTGGGAAGGACAGCAGGGCTAAGCTGGAGCTCTGAGCTGTGCCTTCTCACCTTGTGGTGCTGCTTTCAGTCTTAATGACTTACAAAGTACAGCATCAGCATGGTGGTTAAAGGGCCTTATCAATGTTTGGGGTTTGGAGAAGACAGAGAAGGAAAAAGGGGGAACAAGAAGACAGTGGAGAAGAGGGGAAAAGGGGAATGTGATACAGGATCACCCAGCAGTGTAAGCAAACTGGGCAGACTGCCTTAAGCAGTTTCTTGAGAATAAGGAGAGCCTGTGGGCATTTCCTTATGCAACATCCCAACATCAGGGTGATTTCATTCTTGGCCTTCATAGAGAGCTCTCCTGAAGCCTGTTACACAATCCCACATGGAAACCAGGATTTTATAGCTGAAGAAGTAGCAAGATGTTTTCTAAAGTATCTAGATTTTATTGCTTGCTGTTTACTTTAAAGAACTGATAAACAACAGGCTTTCAGTGAGGTACTCCTTTTTGGCTTAAATCCCTCAATAACCAAGGTGCAGCAGAAGACCCTGCTCCCACAGCTCAGAAATTTACATACATCCCACAAATCTGCCCTCACCGCTGCTCTCTTGCCACTGCAGCAAGAGAGAGGAGCACCTACCTATCCCTACATTTTCAAATATAACTGAGGTATTCTCCCAGACTCCCTCTCCAGCTACTCACCTCCTGTGTGTACAAGTATGAGATAGTTCCTCCTTCTACTGTAGATCAAGCTGGAAGCAGTAAACACGTGTCCTCTAAGGGTGCATGCATCCTGCTGCACCGTCTGGTCCTAATTACTGAGACCAGCTGTGCTGGTGTAATACAGAGTGCCTTCCCAGGCACCTTTCCTTATGGAGAGGACTCCAACAGAACAATTTTAGCCAAATGTCAAGTTGGATTTAAATAAATTAATTGTCTTGGCTAAAATTCATTGCCCCTTGGCCATAAACTGAGCATATGAAACTAGACAGCCACAGTCTGCTGCGATGTCAAACCCATCTGTCTTCCTCTCCTTGGGGCATAATCATCACTGTCAGTCTGACATCCTGACACTGGCACTTAGGCAGCTCTGAAATGTGCAAATTCTGATTCTCCCCAGAGTTGGAAACAATGAGCCTGTGCTGGGAGTCAGTTTTATCAAAGATGCTGCTGTGCACAGAGCCTGACAGGTCAGTACAGGTTCTAAGTCATGTGTCTGCTAAAAGCAGACAGTGCTGCTGAGTGGCATCTCTTGAAACTGAGCACAGAGATTTAACAGAGAATGAGACCAGAGTTCCAGCCCAAATTGAACCCACGTCCTCTTCCCTTGTCCAAAAGATCAGTTGTAATTTATAAGAGAACTGCTAGAAATCTGCATTGGGAAAACCTGCAAGAGCCTAAAAAAATTGCCATTATTTACAGTAATCAACATTATCTCACTTCTATTTGGAAAAAATTACCATTATGCAGATAAGACATTTAAAATATCACTGGTCTCAAGAAAGGCATTTAATTTCTCCCCAGACAATAAATCTGGTACCTGCCAGCTAACCATTCTTCTGAAAGCAGAAGCTAGCAGTTCTGCAGAAGGGACAGTACAGGCACCTCTGACCAGGGCTGGGAAGGGCCATGACATTCTCAGGAGTGGATCACCACAGTCCTGAGGGCAAGTGGGGCATCTCTTCACATTCAGAAGTATCCTACAGCAGCCATGTAAATACCAGGGCTGGGCAGTCACAATCCCTTCTGCCCTCACAAGGATAACCAGCAGGTCTGACACAAATGTGCAGGGATGTCATTTCACATATGGCCATGCTATGTAGTTCAGGGCAGGAAGTAAACACAGCTGGGGAACATAGTAAAGAGCTCAGGAAAAGGAATTGTCATCTGCATTGTACTCAGATGGGATACAGACTTTGCTTTGAATCTACATGTCTTTCAAAGCCCTGAGAATAGCAGAGTAATTCACTGATCTCAGAACACTGATGTCTGAACACGAGATGTCCTCAAACATTACAGCTGGTGTTCCAAAATCTGGATGGCCACGGGCCATTCTTAAGATACTTCCTAAGAGAGTTTTTATGCCTAACTATGCTCAAACGGTATTTTTTCCCCATGACCTTCCTCTTACACGATCTCCAGCTCCCCCTAAGCACTCTGGAGTTCTCCACAACATTCCATGGCTCCCTCTCAGTCTTGCACATTGTACAAAGGTCCAAGCCCCTAAAATGACGAGCCACTTCCCAACAACTCAGCTGACTTGCCCTGAGCATCTCAGTGCTGAGTTTCTATCACAACTTCTGCTTCCCAGAGTAACCAGAGACAAAGCCCTGGAAGGAGCTGACCTCAACAAAAGCTGCTCTTTCGCACTGGGATCAGTCCTTCCAGCTCCGGTGTGGCAGCAGTTGTGCAGAGATCATAGAAAGCTGTCATAGGAGATACCTTGAAGAGAAATGTAGTGTGAAATTTCACTTTGCAATGCTCATGGAGGTCATTGGTCTACCAGTGCAGAGCAAATTATTTCTTTATGCTGCTTATGAAACCTGAAATTCAGATAAACAAGGACCATCTAAAAATCCTTTGATCACATTTGATCTGAGCTCAAAGAAGGGAAGTACTACAGCAGTGAATACAAATAGTCACCTCCAGCAGCAAGAGGGAATCTAACTTGTTTGAATTCCTGCAAACACGTGTATTAGAGGAAAGCAGTACACCTGTGAAATAGCACAGCACTCTGAAGGGTCCTCAGGAGAGTTTGGGTTAGCATCCCTGAGCCCAGCACTCTCGGTCCTGGGCAGCAGAGGGCACTGCTTTTATAACCTGATTTAACCAGAGAGCAGGAAAAGCCTCTGGAGAGCCTGGGACCTGGATTGCAAAAGGCCTTATACCATACTCGAGCAGTTTCCTTCTAGTTATGAAATACATTTCTTAAAGTTACCCCTTCTTTATGCTGCCAATGGTGCTTCAATTTGCCAGTGAAGTCAGCTGATGCAAACACCTGGTTAACAAAATTGTTAAATTTTGTTGCTTTACAACAAATTTTTGTTCCTTCAGAGATAGATAAATAGATAATTTTTTCTATCCCTCTTTTTGTGCAATCTGCATCCTAAAAAGTCTAAGAGCAACCATATATGCAGGGAGAAGTATTTTAAAAATGAATACATTTTCAGTAAAAATAGCAACTGTAGGTATTAAAATGTCATTACTGACAAAATCTCATATTTCACAGGATCACACAGAACAGCAAGGAATAACATAGACAATTCTAAAAAAACATCCTTCCAGCATACAGCCAATGGAGATCCCAATCCCAACCTGCCCACCTGTTCCACCCAGTCTCTGCTTGCCAGGTTTTGTAGCCCACTCATGTTTTCATTACTGTGCAAGGTCTAGGCTTTGCCCTCCAGGTCTCCCAAGCTGATCTGCTTCATCTGGACATGCCCTGGCCTCCAGGTTTTCCACCAATCTCTTTGTTTCATGCCTTTTCTATCAGCTTCAACTTGTAATTCCCCACACAATTTCCTCAGCCTACTATTTCCCAGACACTTTATTCTCCTCTCTTTCCCCACTATGGTTCATATCTCAGTGTCCTTTTGGTCCACAAGCTCTTCACCATTTGGCTCCTTACACAATCTTAGTAACCCACCCCTCCTCCTAGCTCCAGTGCCAAATTTTACAGTCTTTTCCAACTCACCATTTCCTGAAACATCCAGCTGTGGGTGAGTTCCTCTCTTCATACCAGTCCCCTGGTCCAGAAGTAGACCTTTTCCTCTCCATGCTTGAGTCTTGCTCCTTCTGTTTTTCAGTCCAGTAGTTTTCTCATCATGCTGACCACAGAAATGGCCTTTATTCACAGTGCCTAGATCTGGACCAGGCAGCTTTTACAGCTGCAATATCAGAAATTATTTTCTCAGCCCTCAGCACAGCACACATTCTCTCCGTGGGCAGGAGCTCAGGAATTTTAGGTGCTAAAAGATAAGTCTAAAGTTTGTGTGCATTGTGGACAGTGGAAAAGGGCCTATAATTCTATGGATTTTCATGAGTGTGGAAAAGATAAAACCCCCAAATTTCAACTTGCATATCAACACAAGGCAAAGTTTCTCAAATAAGAGAACAACAGGATTTCTGCTTTCCTTTAACAGGAATCCAATAATATTTTCCTAAGTCTAATAAATTGTTAATCTTTTTAATATATAAAAAATAACTTGTCTCTGGCAGATGGCCAGTAAGTAAAAGTGTAACCCTGATGATTATGAACATCAAAAGGTTAGAAGCACCTAAAGATAAAGATCTCATAAATGGAATTTTTGAACAGTTTTAGTTATTGGTAAGGCTGCCAGTCCCAACAGATATAACTAAGGTGTTTTGATGAAAGCTTAAGGAGCTTCAGGAGAACAGATATGCTCTTAGCCTTTAGGATCTAAAAATAGTAGGGATGAGAATTTCCACCTGTCTACCATTAAAAAGTCAAAAATCAGGAATAGAAATTGCCCAGACACACCAATTGCCAAAATCACTGTTAAAAACCACACGTAAACAGAGGGAACTGAATGAAACTGAGGTATGAAAATGTCCTTGACTAGGTATAACATTCAAATCTATTAGTAACTTCACACTTCTCAATAATTTGGTTAGCTCACATTAAAAAAGTGCTTCTTACCTCATCTTGTGGCCTTTCTTGGTGTGAAACTCCCACTGACTAGAAGGGTTTGGGGAATTTTTCATGAATAAGATCTGCTGGGCTGCCTCTTCTCTTTTTAGTTTCTAGAAGAGGAGATCTAATTTCTAAAAATTGCTATAAGACAACATTTAGAAAATGCATTTCAATTTCATTTGAAAACAAGCTCTTTGCACAGCTTTATTCTAAGGATTGCTTTTGAGTTCAAATACACATAATAAATCTTAATTCAAATGATTATTCGTTTTTCAAAATTACTAGTGCCTCAAAATACAAACCAAGATTGAGAATTCATCCCTCAAGCATAACTTAAATGAGATAATTGTGATAAACTAATTTAAAACTCTCATCGATCATCACATTTTTAACACAACAAGGAGCCAATATTTAAAATCTTTTCCAGCAGCAGTACAGTGAAGCTGGAAACAGTCTGCAACAACACAAACCCCTTCTTTGCAGAACATATGCAAGCTCAAACCCCCTTCCCTTTGTCCACAGGGTGCCGAACCATGGTCTTGCTCCATGTCAATAGAGCCACCAAGGATCATTTCCAGTGCTTTTGTGCTTGGGGACCCTAAGAGTTCCCCAGACAAAACTGGGATTTGGTCTGTTGGGGCATTGCATGGCTTCTGTCACCAACGAGAGCAGAGGGCACACAGCACCTCTTCTACAGTGCTGTGGGAGGATTATTAAGTGGCTTTAATGTATGTTGTTCTAGTAGTTGATTCTTTCTTTCCCCCTACAACTAGACAAGGAATTTTAGGATTATTGAAGGGATTTTGGTGAGAAAGTTAGTTTTTCATCATGAGTTTGTACTGATTTCAGTATCTGGGGAAAAACTCTTTCGGCTCTGGATCAAATTGCTTGTTGTTAGAGTGAGAGAAAAAAGAACACCTCCTCCAAATTCCTACCTAAAGGTTAAGATTAGGTGGAGTAGGAACTTCTCCAGGCCTGAGCCTGCCATTTCACAGCAGTGAAAAATTATCCAAGGTAGCATTGCCATGGTCCTGACATGCATCTGCACGTCTGCCACCTCTGCTCTGCTGGCACTCGCTTTGAGCTCTCCCTGTAGTGATGAGACAATACACACACAGAGCTTGTTCTACCAAAAAAAAAAATGAATCATTTTCCAAGAGTTTAGCTGCCCACTGTGAATGGGATAAGCTTGAGTGAGTGCTGGCATAAAGCAGAGGTAGAAATCTGCCTCAGGGAGTCGAGTGAAAGTGGAATTCAGCAGCTGGGTCAGCTTGAACTGCATACAAAGTCCTAACAATTGTGGAAGTAGGGAGGCATCTTATAGCTATTCTACTTCATAGAAACAGTTCAGTATTGAATGACTTAAAGTAGTATCTGGTGAATAAGGCATTCAGCATGTTCAGGCACCTTTCTCAGTGACCAGAGAAAGCAGAGCAGCTCCAGGAAGAGACTGACAGGCAGTGAGCCCAGAACAGGCAGTAGCAAGTGGGATGAAAGGGAATGACACATCTCTGACTCCGACCTGGATCCCTCACACCCAGTATGAAGATTCCAGTCACCAGACCACTGTGACAGAATCACTTGTTTACCTGCCTTTAGTTTCCACGACAAACTTTAAAAGCTTTCTGTTTTGTCCCCAAGCAGAAGAGCAAGATTTAGAAGATCCCAGCAAATTTTTGTACGACAAAAATATCTCCTTCTTGCTAAATATCAAAATTTTTTTTGTTCCAGTTCCGTGAATGCTGGGAACACTCTGTCACCTCACTTGGGAGAAAAAGTATTTCTCAGGCACTTGTTTTGTTTATGGATATTCTCTGTATGTTAATGTGAAGTACAAGAATAAGGCTGGGAAGGAACTAAGAACAACATCTTTGAAAGATCAAATTACAATCAAAAAAGAAACAGTCCTAAAGGAAGGAAAAGTAGAGTGTTGGTCATTTCTACACAGTAGAACAGCTCTCTGAGACACGGAAACACAAGCTGGGCCTGCCATGGCCACAGGGGGCATTTCACTCCCAGCTGGTGTTTCAGCTCTTCAGAGCTTCCACCAGCTTTATTATCATTAGCGCCTTCTGTGATTTTTTCAAGTTTTCATCTCAGACTAAAAGTAAAATTATGTTGGAAAAACTGAAAGAAAAGGGAAGACAGGCAAGATCAAATTATCAAACAGTTATGGGATCATGAGAAGATGCTTTCTATTTCTGAATGTTTTTCATAGCATGACCCAGACACGTTTTCTAAGAAGAAATTTCAATTTCCAACAGATTTAACCCTTGAGAATGAAGCAATGTGAGGGGTTAAGAATCTGTTAGACTCTTAAAGCATACTTCTAAAAGATTTATATATTTTTTAGTTGATACATCCAATATCAGTTAAGAGCTTATACACTGATTTCACTTTGCGTGCTAGAGAGAACTCCTCACTGCTCTTGGTCCTTCCCTTGAGAAAATAGTAAATAGCATATCTGATTTTCCAGATTTCAGGGTAATGAAGAGGCTCCCTTTTTCTAAGTAAGAAGCTTTCTAGCAGCCCACCCACTCACTAAAACCCTTGACAATATTCTTGCCCTGGCAGCAAGCCACCAAAACATGAGTTTCAGATTGTCACTGCTGCTTCATCCCTTCCACAAGGTTTTGGCCACCCCCCCACTCACCTGGCTCCCCAAACCCCCCAGTCCCCACTGTTTAATGGCTGATAACCCATACTGACCACCTACCCAGTGACAGTCTCAGCCCCAGCTCTCAGGCTCTCATCCTCCTCTCTTAAGTACAACACAGGCTCCAGCTCTCACCCTCACCCTGGTTATTCTGACCTCTTGCTCTGGGACTGGACAAGGACCACACTTGCAGCCCTCTCTGAGCCCTCAATCCAGCTGTTTTCCTTTCCTGTTCTGCTTCTTATTGACTTAAGGACTGAGTTCTTCAGTGTGCCAGATCTAGATCTAGTTCACACAAGCTGAAGGAGTTTTTCTGGACTTATTGTCACGTGCTGATTAAAAGCTAACCTGACATATCATTTAGCAAAACCAATATAAAAATGATTAAAAGGAAGCCATTTTACACATACAGACGACACACAGATTTTATGTTGTTGCATAAATTACCTCAACACATACAGAAAAAAATAATGGTTATTTATGTAACAGGGAGAGAGCAAGCACAAGGAATAGCTGAACATTTTCCCTCTGTTAACTCCTCAGTTGCAACGTGGTGCAGATGACACCTTTTTTTTTGCTGAGGGTTATTAACATGTAGTGAAGAGCTGCACCTAACCTGCCCACAAGCACTGGAACTGATCCAAGGATGTAACCGTACTCTGGACCTCGAGAGGATTTATCCCTGAGGCGGAAAAACAATTACCTGAACGAAGACAGATATAGATCATTGAGTACTGAGATACTTACTGCCTAAACGAGGGAATATATCCTTACGGAAGTAGCGACGCTAAGGAAGGGGAGATGGGGGAAATGACCGAGCGGGTGCGAAGCCCTGCCGGAGAAGGAGAGGCGGGTAGCGGCCAATCCTGTGGGGTAACCAGGGGTGCGCTTCCCGGCAGGAGGGATTAGGCTGAGGAGTTTCCCAGTTAGATTCCTCCATCTCAGGGTTTCACTCCTGGAGAAGAAACGCACCATATGCACCAGATCTGGAAGCAGTTCAGGAGAACCCCCTCTGCCACCCCCTTTCCTCCCTCAAAGCCGGCGCCATCCGCACATAAGCAGAGAGGCGCAGGGGATGGGGGGCAGCGCTGAGCCCCGGGGCTGAGGGACGGGAGGTCAGTGCCGGGGCAGGGCAGGACCCCCTCCCGCTGTGGGGCGGCCGTGCATGGAGGAGAAGGGCTGGGGCATGATGTGGAACGGGGTGTGTGGGTGCTCGCTGGGGGAGGGTGCCTTGCTGGGGAGGGAGGGAGCGAATGGAGAAAAGGGCTTCCCTGCATCGCGGGAAGAAGCTTCTCTGCAGGAGCGCAGGGGGAATGGAGGTAGGGGTGCCTGCGAAGGTGGGGGGCCTCTGGGGCAGGGACTGCTGCCTTTTGGGGGGGCCCTTGGGGAGGAGGGAGTCAGCCTCCNCTGCGGGCAGGGGTGCCGGGACCGGGGCGGGGGGCTCCGAGAGGGGAGCGTGGGGAAGAGGGGCAACGACACCACACCTGAGGGGTCTGCGGGGGCTCGGAAAAGGTTTTGGAGGCGTTGAGAGGGTCTGCAGGGAGGACTCCGAGAAGCTCCGGGGGAACGCGGGGGTCAGGCGGGAGCTCTGAGGGCTCCGAGGGAGCGGGACTGGGAACTGCCGGGCTCCGAGGGGTCGCGGGAGCGATTTGTGGAAGGCTGAGGGAGCTCCGCCGGGATTTGGCAGAACTCCGTGGAGCCTCGGAGGAAATCTGGGAACGAGGAGAGGGGCTCTAAGGGGCTAGGGAGGCTCTGAGGGGCTGGTGGGAGCCCGCGGGGAGGCTCGTAGGGGACTTTGAGGGGGTCTGTGTGGGGACAGTCTGTGGGGAGCCTTTGAGGAGAGTCTGAGGGGTGGGTCTGAGGGGACTCTGAGAGGATTTTGATGGAGAGCCCCTGGGGATGCCTCACGGGGGGTCTGAGGGAAGGCTCTAAGGGGATTTGAGGAGGCTCTCTTGAGATTTTAGGGGAGAGCTGTGGGGACGCTTTGGGAGAAGGGGGTGTGTGAGGAGAGACTCTGAGGAGACCAGAGAGGCTCCGAGGGGGCTTGGGAGCTCCGAGAGCCTGGGGGGGCTGCGGGGGCGCCCCGGGGGCGGCCGCGAGTCCCCTCTCCCTCCCGTGCAGGCTGCTGCCTTCCTACCCCCGTTACCGTGGCAACCGCCCGGGCTCCCCCAGCCCCGCACCGCCGCCGCCGCTGCCGCCGGAGCTGCTGGGCAGCCGCC